>CM055957.1:21633544-21656028 GCA_029490685.1 Schizonepeta tenuifolia
TTTATTTTCATGTATTTTGATGTGTGTGTTTTATTCTACTTGACTATGATCATCCGACAAGATGTTTTTCAAAGAGTGATAGAGGAGTGTTTGTTGGTTATGCTCTAAATAGTCATTGATATAGAGTTTATAACTTGAGAACTAGGTGCATCCAATAATCTGTGCATGTTATTTTCGATGATCACACTGACATTGTAGAAAGATCACTCGTAGAAGATATTGATATTTTTTTCCAGACGCAGAGAAGTACAGATCTTGAGCTCTTCAGATGTGACTTGACCGGCAATGGAAGTACCACAGTGGAGCCAACTGTCGTGCCTACAGTTTCCAGAACTAAGGAACATGAAAATCCAGAAACATCAAATACCAGTTCAAGTAACTTTGAAACTCATGAAACTGGAAACTCAAATTCAGATAGTCAATTATCCAAAGAAGTTCAACCTGCTGTAAGTGGAGAACTACTTAAATGGATGAGAAATCATCCTATCACTCAAGTAATAGGAGACGTGCACGAGGGTGTTAGAACAAGAAGAAAAGAACAAGTCGATCATCGTGGAATGGTAAATCTTGTTTCTATGTATTCTGTATGTGATAATACTAGTGCAGTAAACCTATCTCAAAACTCCATCTATCACTTTATGTCCAAGCACGTCCACCTTAGACATCATTGCATTAGAGATCTAGTTGAGAAAAAGATATTGAATTTAGAGCATATTTGCATGGATAAACTCCGAACTGACATCTTTATTAAAGCACTTGTTTTAGAGAGATTCTTAAATCTGAGAAAATCTCTCGTGTTATGTTCTGTTTAGATGAAAGTTGTCACAACAGTTGTCAGAACAGTAGTCACATTTCTAATCTATCATGTGCGATGCCCTTAGTATTTATGAAGATAAGCAGATTTGAGGATGTAAAAGCCTTATTATTTTAAGGTGAAACCGAGACTGTTCTTAGAAAGCCATATAATTAGATCAAAGATCTATGATAAGTGGTGAATACAAGATTCTCTTGGTTATACATCTATTCACCATCTGCCTTCTTCAAATTTAAAAAATAAAAAAATAAAAGAAGTTGCATATGATGTTTTAGAAGTGATGATCTGAATTGCTTTAAAGTCACAAGCGAAGTGATGACGACTGTTGTGAGACCGTTTGTACCAAATTCGAAATTAATAAATATCTGTTAATTTGGTTGTTGCTACTTTTAAGGACGTCAGTTGGTAGGAATATCTAATGCATATCTACTCTAAGTGATCTATTATTTTTCAACTCTATCTCTAATCTTCTTGCCTTCCATGTTTCAAGGTCTTTATCTTCTCTTTCAAGTATTTAAACCTTTGTAAATATATTTCCCTTCAAGGCTCTGCACAATTAGGACGACAATGTTGATGACTTTGTCACAAATTTTGAGATTGAGTATCCACTTTCTTCCCAAAAAAAGGGAGATAGATTTTGAGAGGAAGTTGATTCTTTTGGTTATTGATTTATATCTAAGGATTATTCGTCTTGAAGTTCTTCCGACTGTTTTCAAGTCTTTTATCATATGTGCAAGGGGAGATTTATTTCTTGTTGGATCTATTTTGTTGAAAGCTTGTTGTGTATTTTAGCAGGGGGGTTATAATACATGTCAGAATTTGGATATTATTTTGATAGGGGGAGTGTACTTTATTAGGGAGTATTGAAGGTTGTTTTTTAAAACAGATCCATATGAAGTGATCTGCATTGTTTATATCACTTTGCACATGTTTTGGGAAGAAAGACAAAAAGGGAGAGTTTGTTGGTGTTTTATGTTGACATATATAATAATTAATTAATTTAATTATTATATTATTATATTGTTTTGTCTTTCTTCTATTTTGTTGGAAATAGTTGCAGATTGTGATAAATATGGAAGAGAGATAAAGAGAAAAATGTGCTGATGACTAAGTCCAAGGAGTGAGTCAGCAAGTTAGTTATTTGTGGGAGCGGTTGCTATTTTCGTGGATGTGGAGAATAAAGACTGTTGAGAAAAATCAAGAAGGTTGTTCACAGAGTAGTGGGGACTGCTGATGAAAGATATGGGCTGAAAACGTGGATGATTGTGCGGATAACATGAAGTGAAGCCCAAGTTTCAGATTTGCTATAAATAAAGATCAAATCATAGTTGATAGACATGACTTTCCAGAGATAGAACTCATAGATCAGATTTTCTTAGTTAGCCTTTGTTTTTATCTTCGAGGATAGCAATTATAGCTTTAGTCACTATTTCTTGTGATAAAGTTGTACTCGTTTTCGTGACCCTCTGTACTCGAAGATTGCTTTTTGTAATTCACGTTTCTATAGTGAAGTTTTTGCCCTGAGGTATTTCGCGAGATTATTAATTTATAATCTCGTGAAAAGTTTATTTCTGTTGTGTTCTTTCATCTGTTTCCGTTGCCTTCTGTTCGAAGTTGTGAGCACTTCATTCACAACTTTGTTCACAACTCTGTTCTGTGTGTGAATCTGGTACCTACAATCTTGCTGAGACAAGAAGTAGAGTTTACATTCCAATATCTTTACAAAAAGTTTACATTCCAAACAACTCAAAATCTGCCTTCACATTGTTTGTTCCTGTAAATCATGACCTACAAACATTAATATCTCCCTCTAATACTCTAAAACAACATGCTCCAGTCCTTCAACTAGCTTGTCCAAATTATAAAATCTGTCTGCTTCACTTCCATTCTCAGGAACTCCAAACTGTCCCTCACAAGTTCTTCTCAAACTTCAAGGCATTGTGGCAGTTGTCCTAGTCTAAAAAGTCTTTCATTTCCTATATGAGGAATCTTGTAGTTAGTCCCTTCTCACTTTCATTATTTTTTCATAGCAGCCTAGCAAAGTAAGAAAAATATTGTTGAGTTTTGTTGGTGGGTTTCAAATGTTGTCTTCACATTGTGTAGTAATTCTTCAACACCACGAGCTGGTTTATGATGTTTGAGTGTTTGGATGGCTCTAAAAAAGCTAAGATCATTCACATTAGTGTCTGGTGAACTAGCAGGTTGGCTGACCAGTTTGATGTTGAATCCATCTGATTTTGCAATTGCTTGAAAATCAGGATCATTGTCTTGGATGTGTAGTTTCGCATTGTCTTGTTGTATGAATATATTCTTGCTGAGATATGCTAGCCACTTGGCTTTGATAACTGTACCATCTGCATGTTAGGGGATAAAAATAACTAAATGATGAATTTTCGTTGTAAATTCTGATAGTAAAATTGTGATGCATGGAAACTGACCTCATTGATAAGAGATTTTTTCATGACTGGTTTTGAGATTGTTGGAATTGGGTGAATTTCCACTGTGCTCTTTTTTCTGTTTTTGGAATTCCTTTGAGGTGGTTCTTCTATGATGAATGGAAAGATACCAAAATTTCCATAAAAATTAACATTGTCCTCCATATCTATAATTGGTCTTGATACTGCACAATTGAACATGATTTTGAGGATGTATCTCTTTGATTTGCATGCTCTATATGGATGAATCTCTTAAGGCACAAGGTAGTACCTACTATCTTTTATTTTACTAAGGTAAAATCATTTCTCATCTACATGTACTGTGTTGTACATAGTCTGAAATTTAATTTTCCCATCCTCAAATATCTGCCCAAGGTGACTGAGACTCCAATTCAGTCTGTACAGCTTATTTTGGGGGGTAAGAAATGGTTTAATGACATTGGTATGTAACTTTAACTTCTTCTCTTTCACCCACACATGAATTAAGCTTTTACTCACTCCAAGGTTACTTGCCATGAATTAAGCTTTTACTCAGTGAGAGTTTCTTTACTTTCTCTACATCAATATTCCATTTGTCTTTGTGCACTACTCCCCACTTCATTAATTTTTTTTGTACAGGAATTCCCTGCCCTTTTGGAGCTGCTGCAATCTTCCAAATATGCCAAATAGTCTTCAAACTGAGGTGAAAATGCTTGGCAACCTCTTTTTTGCTCTTGAATGAAGTTTTCCATTGCTGCTATATTGGAGTAGCCATTGTGCTACTGTATTTTGCTCTGGATCAATTAGCTTTGGCTTTGCTCTTAGATCTACCATTATTGCTACATTTATTTAATTTATTTAAATTGTTACATTTATTTAATTTAACCTTTAAATAAGTCCGTAAACAAATGTGTAAAAATAAATATCGACAAAAAAAATTGGAACAATTTCAACGTAAATGATGTGTTTATTTTATCGTCCCAAATGTTGTTAATTGGTGGAACAATTTTTTTTAATAAAAAATTAACAAAGTCAAATGTGTTATTAATAATTCGCTTTTATCACCATATTATCAGCTTTCTTACCTCCAAGGAATATTTATATTATGGATGGAGGAATATAATTATCGTGTGGACGGTAGGAGTATTATATTATCTGCGGTTGTGATAATACGCACAGCTCGAGAGAGCATTACAATTTTACAGTGGTGCGTCGTTCAAGTAAAAAATTAACGGATGTTAAATTGAAGTAAAAATTGAATCTTCGGAAGAATACTAATACTATATGAATTATGAAGTATACTTACTTTCAAAAAATATATACTATGAAGTATACTTTAGGTTATTTGGCATATTTTCACATTTACACCTTAATTCAGAAAGAAGTTATATCATTATTATATCCTGACTAAGTCCCCCAAACGACGGCGTTCCGGTTGCAGTCGGCGGTAGTGAGTGTCGCCGGCCGCACTAATCCTAGGCGCCGAGAACGGGTAAGGGACAAATAATGCAGGAAACATGAATTTAGAACCATAATTGCACGAGCACTTCACATACCAACCGTCACCCCTTTCTCTCACTTCCTTTTTTGTTTTTAGATTAGAGAAAAGAGGGATAAAAGATACGGATCTTGCCTTCCCTTCTGCCCATAATCTGAAGCGCGATCCTGAGGTAAGCTTTCCGTTTCCTACATTTTTCTTTCGCAGGTCAAATTTGCAATATTTCCGCCCGAACCCAGACGACCGACATTTTCTAAATTTCTAAATTTTGGGTTTCTGCATCTTAATTTTTATGTGCAATCACAAATTTTAATTGTTTTCTCTGTTCCTGCGTAGGATTATCTTATGTTTATATTCTCAAGTTTTCTGTTTTTTGTTGCCTTGTAATTTTGTTTGTGCTTAAGGAAATAGAAATGTGATTCTCTTTCGATGTGATATCTTTCAAACATTTGTTTTTTTATGAGAAACTCTTGAACAAAACTATTTTTGGCTCTCTAAAATAATATTTATTCCGAATGATTTCAATCTTTAAGTCCAAAAAAAAAAAAGGATCACTTCTGTTTTTGTCTCCTTGTTCATAAAAGTAAGGCTCAAGTCTTTCTCTAAGATCTTTGATAATATTATCTTTTTTGTTTCTGTTTATTTAAACATCAATCTATGCTGCTTATCTTCCCCTTTTTGTTTCAGCATGAAGAAAAGTAGTTGTAGTTTAAAATTTGGCTGATTTCATGTTAACAATCATCAATCATTTTCTGCTTTATTTGAAAATTATGCTTTGTTAACAATCATGTGCTTGATTAAAAATTTCTGCTTTCATATCCTATTGTTTCTTTTCTTTTCTTTTCTTTTTTCTTTTTTTTTTATGCCAGTAAGAAAGTTGACAGCTCTTGGATGTTACCAATGTGCTTGATTAATAATTCTGCTTTCATATCACATTGTTTTTTTACACCAGTAAGAAAGTTCACATATCTTGGATGTTGCCAATTATGCAGGTGTTTAGGACAACGTATAAGATTGTGATAACGAATTATGGCATCAGAAACGGCTATTGTTAGAGTTTCAGAATCCACCATATCGGAAAGGGAAAATTTCGAACTTTCCGGACCTGTATACCTCACAACAGTTGATTGGTAAGGTCTCAAATACGGTGAGGTTTTAGCTTTTTTACACGATTCACCACATTTTGACGATGTGCGTGACATTATTCTGCTGCAAATATGTTTTTCATATACAGAACGGAACTCGAATGTGTTTCTTTCTCATGTAGGCTTAAAGGTGCTCGTTTTTTCTTTGGATATCACTAGCAATGAGGTAGAACAATGTAGCTTGTTCTTTGACGTTTCTTTAGATGGACATAGATATGAATTAAGATATGTTATTGCGTTCTCTCTTAGAAGCTCATTATTCCACCAGCTGATGTTCTACCTCTTGTCGAACTATTTCAACCCTTCCAAGAATGTGACTTTAGCTTTGTATGTCATGAATTAATTTGGCATCTTTTGTTCTTTTCCACATCTTTAGGCTTCTCATTCTAGGAACTGCTGGTGAATTTCGGGTTTTTAGCATGGGTTTTGTTGGCCATAGGCTCGTATAAGTGGGAAAGACGTGACTATCTAAACTGACTTCTCGTGAATGTTTACTTTGGGTGACTATAGACTAACCCACCATATACTTTGATGGATTGAATAATTTTAAGCTTATTTCATCGTCTAATCCTTCAGATACTTGACTATATATAAAGTCAGTCTAATCTATTGCCCAAAGTTAAGGCTCCAATGATTCAATGTGATGGAAGCAACCGTATACAGAAATTGTTTCCATGATTGACTGCTAATTTTACTTCATTTACAGAACTTGAATTGCAACCTCTAGTTATGATGAATATCTGCAATTTTAATACCAGCATTTTGCAGGATGAATCCCTGTCACCGAAGATCTGTTGCAGCTAGTTTGGTTCAGAGTGTTTATATATTGGAACGAGACCGCCAAGAGAAGCGAGAAGGGACGGAAGCGCTCGCTCCTCCTTGGTGGAAGGCTTTCCATTTTCAGTTATACAGGCAGCTTATAGATGATGCCGATTCTTGCATTTTTGGTGCCATATATCAACTCATATCGCCATCTCCAGATGAACAGCATCCAGCTCAAGCTCCACGCTATGTTGTTGCCTTCCGAGGGACTATAACCAAAGGAGACGCGTTTATGAGGGACCTCGAACTCGACATCCACATCATACGAAATGGGCTGCACCAGACATCTCGTTTTGAAACAGCTATACAAGCTGTCCGCCATGTGGTTGCAACGTTTGGAAGTAACAACGTCTGGATAGCCGGACATTCCCTCGGAGCTTCCATGGCTTTGCTTGCCGGGAAGAACATGGCAAAGAGTGGCGTTCTTCTCGACGCGTTCTTGTTTAACTCGCCGTTCTTTTCAGCCCCGATCGAGAGAATCAAGGACAAGAAAGTGAAGCATGGCCTCCGGTTTGCCGGCAGTGTTATTACTGCAGGACTTGCTCTTGCCATGAAGAACAACAACCAAGCTCATCGTTCAGGAGGTTCGTTCGCTGCCCTGGCCGCATGGCTGCCGCATCTGTTTGTGAATCCGGCCGACCATATCTGCTCAGAGTACGTCGGATACTTCGAGCACAGGAAACGGATGGAGGATATGGGAGCGGGAGAGATCGAGAGGCTGGCGACGCAACACTCGATCGGGGGCCTCGTGTTGAATGCATTGGGTAAGCAGTCGGAAGAGCCGCCGCATCTTTTACCGTCCGCGCACGTGACCGTAAACTGCGCTCCAGCGAGAGACTTCAAAGAAGCTCATGGCATCCATCAGTGGTGGAGACATGATCTTCACATGGAAACCAAAACTTACACCTATAGTTAGATGATCACCACTTCATTCCATTGATTTGTTGAATTGATTCTTGAAACTGCGCAACATAATTTGTAATAGATAGATTATCTTGTGTGATTCTCGTGGGTCGGAATCAGGACCACACCGCACCACCACCACCATCATCTCTGCCTCTGCTGCAGCTTAGCCACCACCTAAATGCGGGGTCCCCGTCGAATTTTATTGTAATCTTTGTTCTTTAAAATATTATAGACAATTGAGTATTTTTCAATCTTTTGGTGAAAATACTACGAGTATATAGCTAAAATTGTGGACATTTTCTTTTTTTGTTGACGAGGATAATCTTCAAATGCTAATACGCATATTTGGTAAATCTTTGCTTATCTACAGTAACCTACAAAATATGTACTACCACCACCCTCCTATTCGAAGTGAAACAGTATTTTTGTTTGAAAAAAGAAATTAGTGTTTACTTTTCATACAAAAAAGTGTGCGCTCTATTACTCTCTATTTCTTTACTTTTTAATAACTTTTTCTCCTAAATAGCGGTGCCGAAAAGAAGTGAAGTGTGTTGCTTCCAGCGGGACCAAGGAAATATTTAAAAATAAATAGAAAAAGAAAAATACTATTCTTTTTCTTAAGCGGTGTATATTCTTTTATCTCACTTCTTTCCACCGTATATTCTTTTATCTCACTTCTTTCCACCGATGTAATCCATCGGATAAATATAAATTATTTAATATACAGTAACCCGTTTTCTTTAATTTTTAAAACTGCTGATCCCCAAGAGGGGAAAAGCCAGATTTTTCGCTGCTGCTCAACTCTCTACTGTCTGAATTAATCATTTCCATTTATTCTAAAATATTTCTCCTTTAGAAAAAAAAAAAAATTGAATGTGTACCCACTAATTCCTCCGCAAAAAGAGATAGAGGGGAAACAAACAAGTCATCTGCTCCTGCTCTGACTAGCCTAAAATAATTAAAATCGTAATTGTTTATACAAATTAAAGATTAAAGCCAAAAGCCAGATGAATTAATTAGCAAGTAGTAGTAATCCAAAGAGAGAAGAAATTAGCAAAAATAAAACTAACAGTGGAAAGCCGACACAGATCCATCAGTAACAGAAACGGAAACCCGGCAGTCGGCGCGGGCCTCCACGTGGTGCGTGAAGAAATGCAGGACCCGAACCCGGCCCGCCATCTCCAGCCTGGACTCCACCTCCATGCTCGGCCCGACCCTGAACCCGCCCAGCCCGTCCGTCACGTTCGGGGGCCCCACCCCCACGCTCTCGGGCTGCGACAGTAAGAGCGGGAACGACTTGACGGAGAATGTGGCGGCCATGTACTGAGTGCGGCCAGCGGCAATTTTTCCGGCGGGGATGAACATGAAGCCTACCTGGCGGCCGGCGTAGAGGAGCTGGAGGGAGCTGTCGTAGTGGGCGAAGACGGCGCGGTTGGGGTTGTTGACGGTGACGTACTGGGAGAAGGTGAAGCTGACGGTGGAGTTGGTGAGGGAGAATGCCGGCAGCTGGACGGCGTTGACGGCGAGGTTGGGGTCCTTGGGCTTGAAAATGGTGAAGTAGACGATGCAGCCGATGATTATGACGAATATGAGGAAGACGGTGGCGACGATGCACGACGCCAGGTTGGTGCGCCCGCTCGGCCGTTTGTGGAGCGGAGGGGGTTTCCCCATTGCTTGATTTTACTGGAGAGAGAGAGAGAGAGAGAGAGAGGAAGAAGAAGAAGAAGAAGAGTGTGCGTGTGAAAGTGGGGGGATTTTTGTTGAATTGCTTTAGCGTGATTTTTGTCGTTGGTGAGCAGTTGAGCTCAGGTTTTGTCTTGGCAGGACATTGTATTTGTATCTTAGTATTATTAGGTTAATTACTTGCATGTGAAATTAAATCAAAACGTTTGACTTCATTATAAATTTAGGGTTAAATTGCAAAATAATTTCGGATCATTTTTTAAATTTTGGTTTAAAATTATGATTTTTGTAAAAAAAAAAGTTAATGTGTTCAAATACATTTTTTTAAAAGAAAAAATAAATATTAGTTACCTCATAATTTTTAAAAGATAAATATTAACCTCATTTACCAAATTGCCCCATGATTTCACTTTTCTTTTCTCTTTCTATCATAAGAAACTCTTGCTCTGGTTATCTCTCTCTCTCTCTCCTCATCACATCTCTTCAACCAACATTGTCGCCGCCAGTCTATGATCATCTTCCACCGCCATCGTCGTCGGCGACATCCGCTCGTCGTCCATTGTTGCACTCTTAATTCATCATTTTTTGTCATCATCTTCTTCCTTCCTACTATCCTCTTCCACTATTGTCTCATCATCGCCAATCGTCTCGTTGTTGCGACAGATCTCAGACCAACATCATCATTTTCGACGTCGCGTCTCTCCACGCAACATCCAGATTTGTAATATTTGTCGTTCATAATCGTTCAGATTTGTGCCGTCGTTGTCACAGCAATTCAGGTTTGTGTCGCCGATGTAGAAACTATTCAAATTATGTTGCTAACGCCATTGTGCTAGCCATTTCAACTACGCGCTACCTTGCATTTTGGACCTTGTCGTTGGGACTGTTACCATAAAATAGGAAGGTATACAATTTTTGAGATCTACCTTGTCCACCGTCGTCGCTACCACCTGCTCCGATGAAGGAGATAGCTCAATTAAACTTTAATCTCATGTATGCTATTGTTGGAAGTTATTTGTGTATGATCTACTACCATGTATATTCCCATATGTTGTTTAGAGTTTCATGTATGCTAATGCATTTATTCATTTATGTGTTTTTCATGTACGGTTCGACCATCATGTATGCTTCTATAGGTTGTCATGTATGTATAAAAGATTACATGTATGTATGTTGGTAGTTATTCATGTATGCTATTGTGGAAGGTTACTCAAGTATACATTTTTTTTGTATGGATTCGTGTATGGAATATGTTATGTGTCTGTATGTTTATTATGATGAATGAGGTAATCACATTATGATTTGTTTACCAGCGGATTTACCGGTGGATTTTCCGCCTGTAATCACCGGCGTAATTAATTTCCACCGGTAATTGCATCACCGATGCCGTTTTTAAAGGTGGAGTTCGTTCGTCGGTAATTCCGTTGGTGATCCGATAATTTTCTTGTATGCTACTGTGTATAAATTTCTTGTATAACATGATATATTCTGAAGTCATTCATGTACAATTTCCCCAATATCATGTATGCTTCCATAGTGTGTCGTGCTTGCTTGTATGTATTTTTTATGTATGCTACTCATACGTGATACACATACATGTATGGCATTCATGTATGACTAGCATACATGAGTAGCATTGATTATCTGTATTCATGTATGGTTGATATGATCCTCGATTGCAGACGGAAGACTCGAATTGAATAACCGAACGATGGAGATCCCAAAACCTCTGGATCTGTCTCGCGAAGTGAATTAGGCATACGAATGTTTCCTAAAACCCAACGATAAGATGACACATCAACTCGGGGACGATGAATGACACACAATGATGGATGATTGACTCGCTGATTCGCCGATAGATGAACTCGTCTTGGCAAAACTAAGAAGAAGTTCGAAAGCTCTCAAGAGAGAAAATAACTCACGAATTATATATTGATAAAACTAATTCAAACGTCGTCCACACAAGAGCCTTATATAGGCAAAATTCTAAACCTAGTCTAGAAAGGAAACAACGTAAATAAAAGCCCAACTTAACTAATCTGCTAACAAAAGCCCAAATCTCAAAAATAACAAGGTTTCAACTAATGGGCTAAAATAAACGAAAATAAATAAACAAGTCTTCAAACTCGGTCCCACTCGCACATAATAAGATTAACAAAACATGAGCTGTCCAATTCGCCATCGCCAATGGGCTTCTTCATCAACTCTTGATCTCAGACTTCTTGGACTAAACCCATCAAGCTCTCCTTGAACTTCTTGGCTCGTGATTTTGTAACCGGTCCAACAGGAACATGCACCGGATCTTGCATGAACGACGAACCTTGGGCTGCATCAATGGTATTCATGTATGTTGGCGAAAAAAAGGTCGTCGGAAAACTCACCGGAAAATTCTCTCGTGATTAACCACCGGTGTTGACTGCCGTTGTCGGAAAAAATGGTGAAGATTGTGGTTAGAAGTGAGAGTTAAAAGAGAAAGAACAAAAAATTTAGAATTAAAACTAAAAAAGAAATAGAGAAGAAGGAAAAAGGGCATGCTAGTCATTTTACAAGATTTAGGAATATTATTTATCTTTTATTTATTTAGGGGTATTATTTATCTTTTATTTTTGGAATGAGGTATTTTAACTTTTCACTCTAAAAAGAATCTTCACCTTTTAATTTTATTTAATGTTCTTCCACATTCAATGTTTTCTAAAATTGAAGCGGCATTGGATGTTGCACATGCTTCCATGACAAATTGTGAGTAATTTCTCAAATTATTTTCGCAATTTCTCAAGTTACATACGTTGGAATTCGGCGTCCAATTCAACTTCAATTTGAAAAAAAAAAAAAAAAATTGAACGCGGGAGAACATTAAACAAAATTAAAAAGTTTTGTTTTAAATCGAAATTTGAAAAAAGATCGAAAATTATTTTGAAATTTGACCTAAATTTAACACTATCTTTTATTATGGACAAGGCACAACATTTTTAATTGACTCCAAATTGGATCATCCCTGAAAGTTTCGACCATCTAAAATCCGCAATTGCACCTGATCCCAAGAAATACGGGTGATTCAATTTGCAATCCATGCCGATTTCAAGTTGCCAGAAATTTGAGGAGCGATCCAATTGACGATCAAGGAAATTATGCGAGTGTGAAAAGGAAATTACATTTGAATTTTAAAATTGTTAAGTGTTAACACAGTAAAAGAAAGATGCAGATTGCAGAGAGTGAAAAGACGCGGACAAGTATGAAAGAGTTATAGGAAAGGTGGACCAGTTGCTAAAAAATGTGGGATGGATTACAGGAAAGTGTCTGCGTAGGATTAATTATGATATGTAATACATAATTACAAAAAACGAATTAAAAGAAGAAAACAAAAAAAAAAAAAAAAGAAGGAAAAAAAAAAAGAAGAAAAAAAGGGAGAAACAAACCCCAAGAAAGGTCAATTACATTATTACCAATATAAAGCGTCTAACTTTAAAAGGAAATTTCATTCCTATCCATAAGAACGCGAAACACTATAATTTGTGTTATCTACTTTCTACCTAAAGAACGAAGATCACTATAAATTATCGAAAACGGATATGGATATGGTACAATAATGTGTATGTTACCTTATAGCATAACATACATGTATGTTATAGGAACACAAACTAAAGTAGCCATTTGTTGGGACAGCAAAATTGTCTTTCTAGCCAACCACTTTGATGTTTAATGTTACAATTGTCATTAATTTTTTATTTTTATTTTTTATTCTTGATATGATTTATTATAATCAAAACATTTCTTATAAAATTGGTTCACACTGGGGAAGAGCCGCATTTTGCTACCACGTATATTTATCACGGTGGTGTTTGATTACCCCAACTAGATACAATATAGGATAGATAAAGATTGACCCATGTTAAATAGTTAATACTAAATTTATCATAGGGGGAGACAATGACTCAAAAGGCAAGATAAGCTATGATTAATATTATGTAAAAGTATTATGAGACTAAATCATGGACCGAATCTATCTAACCAAACACACTTAACTCTAAGTTTAATCAAGTGACTATCTAGTTGTGGCCATAAAGTCCAGTTGCCGGAGCCGGACATTTCCTCGCCTTCTTCATGCTCATGTCTGGCACACAACCTTCCGACGTTGTGTGCAAATTTTGTAAATGTAGAAATTAACAAATAAGAGGAGGAAAAGATAAAATGTAAAAAGAAAATAAAATAAAAAAATTGATGGTATTTTAGATGCAAGGTGGTGACATAGAAAATTATGAGTCCAAGTTTAAAAGAAAAAAGAAAATCAATTATGAATCTGGCTAAGAAAACATTTTTGTTATGAAGAATGGTTACGTTATGCCACTATATTTTAATCTTAAATACACGTATAACAAATTATCAACCTCATAAATTATAGTTGGGCCTTAAGATTTTGCCTAAGGATTTTACTTGGTGTATTTTGGTTCAATCAATTCTCTTTTGGACTTGACTAATAAAATTTAGGTTTGATAGTGGCTGTGGATATTGGCTAAGCTATGTGGGAATCGTTCGAAATGTGACATGCACAATTAGCCAACGGTCCAAATTTAAAGTAGCACTTTTTATTTTCTTTTTTATTTTAATTTAGAAAATGTCTTTTTTGATTATCTTTTATTGTTATTTTCAATCATGGTTGGATACATATATCAATATATTTTGTCCCACTTTTGATTTTGTCTTATTCTTCATTCAACCAAATCTTCTATTTTATTTTTAGTGTTGTGCTATTTGTTTTTTAATTTGTTTGAGTTTATTATTAAAGTCCTTAATTTTAGTTGTCATGCTTAATTGTTGTTACATTAAAATGTTTAATTATCGTTATAATTTTATAATTCTGTTAATTATGTATTTAGTTTAATGATCGTGTCACAGCCCCAAATTCCGAGGGACGGCAGAAGCCGGGGTGCGACTGGGGTTGGATTAAAGAAGCGGGGAAGAAGGGGGCTAACTGACTAAACATACATGAAAAGACATTATTAAACCATGAACAAGACTTGAATATAAAAGAAAGAGTTAATCCCAAAGGATTACTCGACAAAAGTACAAAAGAAGCTAAGTTCAAATTTACATACTTAGACTACTGAATACTGTTCAAAAGTACATCTCAAAAGAAATTCAGAGCTTGGCAGCGGAAGGGTTCTAACTATGCATCCTATACTTTAACTCAACATCAACCGTCGCCGCTCACCGTCGCTTCAACCTGCACATTTAGAAAACAATGCAGGGCTAAGTACAAACGTACTTAGTGGGCACGATGCCGAAAACATAATCATAAATATTGATAAAATGGCATTTCATAAGCGTAGCACATCGGAGTTTTATTGAAAGAATCCGTGTCTACTAAACATTTTCTGACTTTTTCTCATAAATCACTCGCGCGAGCATTTTCTGACTAATGTTACGTTCAATCTTGACCAATTCTAATTCACCGTGGCTGGTACCCCTCAACAGGATATCACATACACCACAGGTTACAAAGTGCACTAACTCTGGAAAGCACTTAGCAGCTAACTCAGAGCCGATCATTAGTTAATCTAAAAAGACTAACTCTAAATCTGAAAAACACGAATGTTGACTCAAATAGGTGCAAGAGAACTCACATAAAAACATAAAACAGTTCATGCCATAATATCACTTTGAAAACACAGATATCAAAGCGATAAAGAAAGATTTTCCGAGCATTGCTCGTTTTATTTTGTATATAAAAGCCCACCTTGTAAATACAGAACTTATAAGCAAAAGCTTCCAACTTCGGATCTTTCGTCCTTTCTTTACAGTTGGCTTCCTCCTTCATCGTAAAATAAACATACTTAAAAACGGATTGTAAAAGATAATCGAAGAAAGAGAATCGAAGCAAGATTTTAGTTATTTTATTCTTTTGGGCCTTTGCACGCTTACTAGATTCGTTCTACTTAAACGGGAAACGAGACTCGAACCAATCTCGTTTTGAACTCGGAAGATCTCATACTCGACCCTCGGGTCAGTAGAGAAGGTAGTCGATGTCTTAATACGACTTTAAAAATTAAAAGAAACTAAGTTGGAAAGAAACCAACTTAGGCGATTTACGTTTTAGTTCATTAAACGCTTTATGAAATTTCTCGTCTATTACTTATTTAATGAAAGGATAAGATATAAGATCTCGACTGGTTTTCATCACTCAAGGTCCTGTACTTGACTCTAGGGTCAGTAGGGAGATATTCGTTAGATAAAACGGTTTAAACAATTGAAAGAAACTAAGTTGTGAACTAAACAACTTAGAAAACAAGAAACTGAAAATTCACTGCGCAGTCCAGTAACTCTGGAGGCTGTCCAGAACAGAGGGTTTGGAAACAGGGGGTGAGCCCTGTACCATTAGAAAGCTTAGGAAGTCTAGTTCGCGCTCCAATTTACGGATCACAAATCCGATAAACGAGCTGGAAGTTATTACAGTTTCCGGCAAGGGTCGCAAAACTGCCGTGGAAACCCTAATTGCTTGGTAGGTTCGACGTATAACGTTTTAGGTTCGTTCTAAGCTCTCGTATTCATTTTTTTAGAAACTGAACTCTCAAGGCAGTCATCACGTACCTCTGTACGTGACAAACTCGTTCTCCAAACTCGCTCAAAAGCACAACGTTCTAACGTCGGATTTCAACTAACAAGTACTATACCAACAAAAACTTCAAAACGCGTTCTAGTTCTTGATTATAACTATAACCCATATTATATCAAGTCAAAAGCTTATGCCGTCAACTAGAAAGTTGTTCTAAATTTCATTATAAACAATGATATCAAGTTAGAATTTTCATCCGACTTCTCGATTATTAGTTACAACTAAATATTCATCTCCTACGCGATTTTTTTAACGTTGTCGGATTCTATTCAAATTTTACGACGTTAAACTACGTCTAACGTGAATTATTTTCATGCATGTAAACACATCTTAACATCATTATAACTTAGTTTATAGGGTGATTGTCATCTCTTATGTTTCATTAAACATTTTAGAAAATTCTCATTTAATTTCTATTATCAACTAACATGATTTGCAACATAAATCAACTAACAAATGATCACTTATATCAAACATGTATAAACCCCCAATTACTCTATAATTTTCTGGTTTTAAACATATATTAAGGGGATGATTTTCTTCTCCAATTAACTACATTTATTTACTAATCAATCTCTTATATCATCAATTAACCAATTGCAATTCCAAAATTAACTAACATGCAAAAATCCCTAAATTCAATCCAAAACCCTAACTTAAAAATCACAAACACATAGGACTTTCAATTCTTTTTCATTCTAAATACTAATTAATCATCTACTAAGCATGAATCCATGTTCAAAAGAAGAAAAACAAAAATCCTACAAAATGTCTAATTTTTTTCGGTATTAACATAGATGTTAGGTTTCTCATTTTTGTTCCATTTTAATCTCCAATTATCATATCTAACACATCCAATTACATTATTCTAAGATCAAAACATCTATATTACCACTTCAAAATTTCGATCAAGGAAGAAAAGAAGGGAAAAAGAAAAAGGATTGGATAGGATTAAAGAGGATCATCATACCTTGAGAATTAAGGAAAGAAGTATGGTGTTTGAATGGATGGATTGAGGACTTGTATGATTTCTTCAAGCTTTGAAGGTATTCAATGGAGGTGAAGAAATGGAGAAGATGAAATTTGAGGGGGAGAGAGAGAGTGTTGCCGAGAGAGTGTGTGAGAGAGAGAGATGAAATTGTCTTGTTCAAGATGATGAAATGATGAAAAATGTTGAAATGGTGTAAAGGTGGTTTTAGGTGTCATTAAGCTAATTAAGTCAACATGCAAGATTACACCTAATATGGTGATGTGGCGGCTGCATGCATGGGATTAGGAGGGTACGGGTTTTTCCGGCGCGATCCGACGTTACGGAAAAATGAACGACGAAAAACGTTGTTCGGTACAAAATCGTCGCGATTCGATTTGATTTACAAATTCTAACGTATGAACTTAATTAGAAAATAAATTTACAAAATTATTTTGACAAAAACTCGGGACGACATAGTCCGAGTTTTATCCGGAAAAACATAAAAACAAACTTTTTCGGCGTGTTCGTATCGCAATTTTGTAAACGTAAAAAAATTAGACGGTTTTCCTTTCCTAGTTTACGAACTAAGAACTTTTCGTACGCGCTAACCCTAAATACAGTAGCCGTCTAGCTGACTTCTGTAATTTATTTTTTTAATAACGGATTCGACCGTTAGCCTTAGAATTCAACAATTGTAAACTTAGGCGTGCAAAGCCATTTATTTAATTAACTTTAAATATTAAGAACGTAAGGAATTTATGGGGCATTACATCCTACCCCCCTTACGAAAAATTTCGTCCCGAAATTTGCTTACCTTCTGCAAAAAAATGAGGATATCGCTCCTTCATCTTCTCTTCGAGTTCCCACGTGGCTTCTTCTTGCCCGTGATGGTTCCATAGCACTTTAACTATTGGTATGGATTTGGTTCTTAATTCTTGAACTTTTCTATCCAAAATCGATATTGGCTTTTCTTCATAACTTAGGTCAGATTCAAGAACTACGTCTTGCTGACTAATAACGTGCTTAGGATCGTAAACATATTTTCTCAATTGAGAAATGTGAAAAACGTTATGAACGCTTCCTAGGCTTGGCGGTAAGGCCAATCTATACGCGACTGATCCTATTCTCTCGAGGATTTCATAAGGTCCTATAAACCTGGGTCTTAGCTTACCCTTAACTCCGAACCTAAGGATTCCTTTGGTCGGGGATATCTTAAGAAAAACTTTATCTCCTATTTCAAACTCAAGGTTGGTTCGACGATCGTCGGCATAAGACTTTTGTCGGCTCTGGGCCTCCTTCATTCTATCTCGAATCTGTCGAACTATCTCAATCATCTCATTGATTGCATCTGGGCCTAAGTTCTTTCTCTCGCCTACTTTGTCCCAATAAAGTGGTGATCTACATTTCTTCCCCATACAGAGCCTCAAACGGCGCCATTCCTATCGTGGCCTGATAGCTGTTGTTGTAGGCGAATTCGACTAAGTGTAGAATTTCTTCCCAATTCGCACCTCGGTCCAAAACCACTGTTCTTAACATATCGACCAAAATCTGAATCGTTCTCTCTGACTGCCCATCTGTCTGTGGGTGAAAAGCTGTACTGAAATTAAGCTCTGTTCCCAACTCTTTCTGCATCGTAATCCAAAATCTCGAGTAAACTTAGCATCTCTGTCTGATATTATGACCTTCGGTATTCCATGCAGACGTACAATCTCTCTGACATACAACTGAGCAAGTCTCTCTGATCCATATGTAGTCTTAATCGGTAAGAAGTGAGCTGACTTCGTAAGTCTATCTATTATCATCCAAATCGCTGTGTTTCCTCTTCTCGACTTAGGCAAGCCTGTGACAAAGTCCATAGCTATGCCTTCCCATTTCCAATCTGGGACATCCAACGGTTGTAGCAATCCATACGGTCGTCGGTGTAAAGCCTTAACTTGTTGACATGCTAGGCATCTTTCTATAAACGAGGCAACGTCTCGTTTCATTCCGTTCCACCAAAAGTTTCTTCGCAAATCCTGGTACATTTTCGTACTTCCTGGATGTGCTGTGTAAGGCGTATCGTGAGCCTCACTCAAGATTTCGTTCTTCAATTCGCTATCGTTGTCGGGAATACAAATCCTGCCTTCATAAAGTATTGCATTGTCTGGAGCCTCAGAATATCCTTCTGGCTTATCTGTCCTTATCCTTACTCGTAACTTTTCCATTGACTCGTCTTTTCTCTGAGCACTGATGATCCTTTCTCTCAAATCTGGTGTAGCTTCTAATGCTGCTATTTGACTTGTTATCGTTGTTGGCGTGTCAAGCACTCTGATATCCATCTTCTCGAATTCTCGTACTAAAGTTTCTTCTTCTACGAAAAGACATCCTAACTTCGTTGGAGCCTTGCGACTCAATGCGTCTGCTACCACATTAGCCTTTCCTGGATGGTAGTTAATTCCACAGTCATAATCTTTGACTAATTCAAGTCATCGTCTTTGTCTCATGTTCAGTTCTTTTTGCTCGAAAAAGTATTTCAGACTCTTGTGATCAGTGAATATCTCAACTCTTACACCATAGAGATGGTGTCTCCAAATCTTTAGCGCATGCACTACGGCTGCAAGTTCTAAATCGTGGGTTGGGTACTCAACTTCGTGAGGTCGAAGTTGTCGTGAAGCATAAACTATTACTCGTCCGTCTTGCATCAAGACACAACCTAATCCATTTTTCGATGCGTCAGTATAAACCACATATTCTTTATTCGTGTCTGGAAGTGCTAGTACTGGTGCTGTAGTTAACTTTTCTTTAAGAGTTTGAAAACTCTTCTCGCACTCATCCGTCCACTTAAACTTGGTATCCTTCCTGAGTAGCTGCATCATCGGGCGAGCGATCGTAGAGAATCCCTCGATAAACCTTCTGTAATAACCAGCTAATCCCAAGAAACTTCTGATCTCATTCTGACTTGTTGGTGCCTTCCAGTTGTGTACTGCTTCTACTTTGGCTGGATCCACCTTGATTCCTTCTGTCGATACTATGTGTCCAAGGAACATTACTTCCTTCAGCCAAAATTCGCATTTACTAAATTTGGCATAGAGTTTCTCAGCTCTTAGTGTTTCCAACACTATCCGTAGATGTTCCTCGTGCTCCGTCTCATTCTTAGAGTAAATGAGGATGTCGTCGATGAATACTAGAACAAATTTTTCCAAGTAGGGTGGAAGACTTTGTTCATAAGGTCCATTAATACGGCTGGAGCGTTGGTCAAACCAAATGGCATCACTAAAATTCGTAGTGGCCATATCGAGTTCTAAAAGCGGTTTTCGGTACATCCTCAGGTTTGATCTTGAGCTGATGATACCCTGACCTCAAATCTATCTTGGAGAAGACTCCTGCACCCTTAAGCTGATCGAACAGATCCTCGATCCTTGGCAAAGGATATTTATTCTTGAGAGTGATCTTTCGTTCAGAAAGAAGAACTGAACAAGATCACTCTCAAGAATAAATATCCTTTGCCAAGGATCGAGGATCTGTTCGATCAGCTTAAGGGTGCAGGAGTCTTCTCCAAGATAGATTTGAGGTCAGGGTATCATCAGCTCAAGATCAAACCTGAGGATGTACCGAAAACCGCTTTTAGAACTCGATATGGCCACTACGAATTTTTAGTGATGCCATTTGGTTTGACCAACGCTCCAGCCGTATTAATGGACCTTATGAACAAAGTCTTCCACCCCTACTTGGAAAAATTTGTTCTAGTATTCATCGACGACATCCTCATTTACTCTAAGAATGAGACGGAGCACGAGGAACATCTACGGATAGTGTTGGAAACACTAAGAGCTGAGAAACTCTATGCCAAATTAGTAAATGCGAATTTTGGCTGAAGGAAGTAATGTTCCTTGGACACATAGTATCGACAGAAGGAATCAAGGTGGATCCAGCCAAAGTAGAAGCAGTTACACAACTGGAAGGCACCAACAAGTCAGAATGAGATCAGAAGTTTCTTGGGATTAGCTGGTTATTACAGAAGGTTTATCGAGGGATTTCTCTACGATCGCTCGCCCGATGATGCAGCTACTCAGGAAGGATACCAAGTTTAAGTGGACGGATGAGTGCGAGAAGAGTTTTCAAACTCTTAAGGAAAAGTTAACTACAGCACCAGTACTAGCACTTCCAGACACGAATAAAGAATATGTGGTTTATACTGACGCATCGAAAAATGGATTAGGTTGTGTCTTGATGCAAGACGGACGAGTAATAGTTTATGCTTCACGACAACTTCGACCTCACGAAGTTGAGTACCCAACCCACGATTTAGAACTTGCAGCCGTAGTGCATGCGCTAAAGATTTGGAGACACCATCTCTATGGTGTAAGAGTTGAGATATTCACTGATCACAAGAGTCTGAAATACTTTTTCGAGCAAAAAGAACTGAACATGAGACAAAGACGATGACTTGAATTAGTCAAAGATTATGACTGTGGAATTAACTACCATCCAGGAAAGGCTAATGTGGTAGCAGACGCATTGAGTCGCAAGGCTCCAACGAAGTTAGGATGTCTTTTCGTAGAAGAAGAAACTTTAGTACGAGAATTCGAGAAGATGGATATCAGAGTGCTTGACACGCCAACAACGATAACAAGTCAAATAGCAGCATTAGAAGCTACACCAGATTTGAGAGAAAGGATCATCAGTGCTCAGAGAAAAGACGAGTCAATGGAAAAGTTACGAGTAAGGATAAGGACAGATAAGCCAGAAGGATATTCTGAGGCTCCAGACAATGCAATACTTTATGAAGGCAGGATTTGTATTCCCGACAACGATAGCGAATTGAAGAACGAAATCTTGAGTGAGGCTCACGATACGCCTTACACAGCACATCCAGGAAGTACGAAAATGTACCAGGATTTGCGAAGAAACTTTTGGTGGAACGGAATGAAACGAGACGTTGCCTCGTTTATAGAAAGATGCCTAGCATGTCAACAAGTTAAGGCTTTACACCGACGACCGTATGGATTGCTACAACCGTTGGATGTCCCAGATTGGAAATGGGAAGGCATAGCTATGGACTTTGTCACAGGCTTGCCTAAGTCGAGAAGAGGAAACACAGCGATTTGGATGATAATAGATAGACTTACGAAGTCAGCTCACTTCTTACCGATTAAGACTACATATGGATCAGAGAGACTTGCTCAGTTGTATGTCAGAGAGATTGTACGTCTGCATGGAATACCGAAGGTCATAATATCAGACAGAGATGCTAAGTTTACCTCGAGATTTTGGATTACGATGCAGAAAGAGTTGGGAACAGAGCTTAATTTCAGTACAGCTTTTCACCCACAGACAGATGGGCAGTCAGAGAGAACGATTCAGATTTTGGTCGATATGTTAAGAACAGTGGTTTTGGACCGAGGTGCGAATTGGGAAGAAATTCTACACCTAGTCGAATTCGCCTACAACAACAGCTATCAGGCCACGATAGGAATGGCGCCGTTTGAGGCTCTGTATGGGGAAAATGTAGATCACCGCTTTATTGGGACAAAGTAGGCGAGAGAAAGAACTTAGGCCCAGATGCAATCAATGAGATGATTGAGATAGTTCGACAGATTCGAGATAGAATGAAGGAGGCCCTAGAGCCGACAAAAGTCTTAT
>CM055957.1:23456528-23977865 GCA_029490685.1 Schizonepeta tenuifolia
AAACACACAAAGAGTCATTGCTAGGATATGTCTGTCACTGTCCTATTTCTCTTCCAAATTCTTTGATTTCTCAATAATTTTCATGAGCTTTAATATGATTTTGTTTATCCATTTAGGCGTGGTATGGAACGAGGACAATTTGGAGGAACTAAATCAACGAGAGAATATATGAACATTACGGAGTTTTGTTTTTAAGTAAACATTACATAATTTATCACATATGTCAATTATTTAACTATTCTATCAAAGATCTTTAATATTTAATTTGTACTTTGATCAGTTTAAAGAAAAACAAGTGTATGTGGCTGGAAAATTATTCACTTGCCAAGTGTGTTTGAATAGATATAAATATTTACGTATGATGTTAAAATGAACCACTAGATTATATGTCCTCTTTATTTGGGTGTGGGTAATCAACACATTAAAAATTGGGAAGTGAAAGTCATGCGGTTTGATTTTAAACCTTTGCAATACTGAGTGATGTACACTTTTCAAATTAAACTATTTTAATATTTTATTTTAATATTTTATTGATAGCAAAATTATTAGTTTTTTACAAGTAAATTTTATTAAAAGGTCGTGGCCACAATACTAGGATTAGTGAAAAAAATACCACGCGTTGCTGCTTGTTGGTGGTAGATTCTCACGCAATCCCTTTTCCACAATTTAATTTAATTTACTAATTAATGTTACATGAAAATGAGTAATAAATTTTCCATTGATGGCATCAGCATGTAAGTAGTAAATTTGGTCAAGATGCAAAAGATATAAAAGGGATAAAAATGATTAAATGTTGAATTAAGTAATTTACTTATTAATTCGCTGCATTATTAATTCTCATTTTTCCCTTTTATATTTTTTCCACTTTTATTTGATTCTCATTTCTGAAGAACAAACCAAACTAAATAATAATATCAGTAATAGTAATTACTACCTATATGTTGATGCCATCAATGGAGAAAAATTGCATATAAGGTAATTAAAAACCTCCATTATTTAAATTAAATTTATACATACTATTAAAACTAAATGCCCTTGTTTTCATTCTGCATCACCCGTGAGTCCGTGCCTTAATTTGTTTGACAGCTAACGATTAGAGCAATCAGATTGAAGAATTCTCATTATAGTACTGTTTGCTGAAAAAGGAATGAAAAGAAATACTTCGAACTAGGACCAACCAGAAAAAAAATAAGTAGCTAATAAAATAAACGGAAAGCGACAATTGATTTCAATTTTTACCAACAGAACGTGTGAATTAATTAACTTAATTATTATATTATTATATTGTTTTATCTTTCTTCTATTTTATTAGAATTAATTACAAGTAATTAAATGTGGAAGAGAGTGATTGAAGGGATAAACTTGAAGACCAAGTCAAGTTTGTTATTGAGAGAGTGGGAGCAGGAGATTTATGTGGGGAGTGTGAGTGAAATCTGTTACAAGATTCAAGGAGAGAAGATAAGCATGGTTAATGGGCTAGAGAAGTGGGCTAGTGGATGTCTTTGAGTGGAGCTCACGCAAATAAGATTAAGTATAAATAGGGAGCGAATCCATCTAGATAGTTGTGCTGAAAAGATATATTTTTATATAGTTGTTCTATTGGGAAATTTATTAAAGTTTTGATTGATTTCAAAATCAACTGACCCCAACCGAGTAGATGTTGCCAGATTCTAATGTTAATAGTTAGGCTCGCTGTTTGAGCATTGTTAAAATTTTATCTTTACAGGACTCCAGCTGAAGACGGCAACAAGACTTCACTCGGATAGAACATCAATTGTAAGAGAGACAACTGAGCGTTCAAAAGATAGAACATCAGTTGTAAGGAAGACAACTGAGCGTCCATCAGATGAGAATTATAAAGCGGGAAGATGCCAAAGTCAACTAGAGAAGATGCAAGAGAACATCAGTTGTAAGAGAGACAACTGAGCGTTCGAAGCCAACTGATCAGATACAAGAAAGACAACTGAGCGTTCAGATTCAGAACATCAGTTGTAGGACTCGAATCAAGAAGATCAACAACATGAAGTTCAAGTCAGCTGAGAGTTCAACTGTTAGCACTCAGATAGAATATCAGCTGAAGAATAAATCAGATGAAGATCGAAACTCTCAACCGACCACCCCTTGTTGAAAGTCTAATGTTGAGATTTGAAATTCAAACAAGGAAGTCATGTGAAGGTTTGACTCTCTGTCATTACCTCATTTGGCCCAACACAAGGCTGTCTCAGAAGGAAAGCAGAAGCACTCAATTGCCAAATCCGGAAAGTCTGCAGAGATGAGAGACAAGCCATCGCTTTCAAAGAACAGAGATCAACGGTTCATCCAACGGCTAGTTGATTCTCTCCGCATATAAATAGAGGCCTTCATTCATTCACCAAAAAGACGAGACAGACTAGTGAGAGAAGAGACCAAAGAGTGAAAGAAAGAACCAAATACTTTACACGAGCTGAACTACATTCAATCTCTAAGAACATCATTAGTTGAGAGTTCTAGAGTGTTAGATTCTGTCTTAGTGCCTTTTGATCCAACCTTGAGAACATCACTAGTTGAGAGTTCGTAGAGTGTTAGATCATAGCTCACTTCTTGTTCGAGCTATTAGTTGGAAACCCACTTTCTCACACACCTGAAAAGGTTATTAGGATCCTACTCTTCTCGTAATTGAGTAGATAGGTTGATAAGTACCCGTAAACTTATCTGTAAGGTTGATAAGTACCCGTAAACTTATCTTAACGGTTGCAAAGCCCGCGTAAGCTTTGTGGTTTGTCCAGAAGAACTTGGACTGAGTTGTGTGGACTCACAACTCCCCGTGGACGTAGGAGTTATCTCCGAACCACGTATGTGTTGTGTTTATTATTCAGTTATCTTATTGCATATTCAACTGACCAACTAACCAGCATAGAAACTGCATTTTTCCATATCAACTGTCTTGGTTATTGACCAAGCTTGCACTTAAGCGTGAGTTGATTTTATACGAGTTAATTTCCACCACATTCCGCACAGCACTTCACTTCGAGCTGAGTGTTTCTTACTCAGTTGTGATTCCAACTGAGTTGCATTACTCGGTTGTGTTATTTTTAGGGGGTTGTTTTTAAAAGCCTTTACTGGTGTATTCCCCCCCATACACCAGAACTCGTATCGGGACCATCAAGTGGTATTAGAGTAGTGGTTCAAAAGACTGCCGACTCTGTTTCACAAGGTGTGAATTCGAGGTGTTTTCTTCAGTGGTCAACTGAACAGATCTCTTTATCACGCTAGTGCATATCTACTTGCATTTTTCTTCTGTTGTTGTGTGTAGATGGATGTTAAAGACAATATCGTGGTCATGTTCTCGGTTGTGAACTATACATCCTGGAGAACTCGGATGAAGAAGATCCTACTGTCAATGCATCATCGAATGCAACAAGTACTCACATCCGGACCGATCATCATCAGAGAAAGAGTCATTCGCACTCTTACAAATCCCAACGATGGGGATGCAACTGTGGAGTTAGTGGAGAAGAAGCCAAAAGACTTCACTCCAGAGGAAGCCAAAGTGAGCCAGTTAGATATCTGGGTTCAGAGCACTATCATGTCCACAGTTTGACAAGACTATCTCCCGTGGATAGAAGAGTGCGAAACCGCTAAAGAGATGTGGGATATCTTAGCATCTCTGAGTGAAGGAAGCGACGAAACAAAGGAGAACAAGTTCTCACATGCCTGTCAAGACTTTGACAACTTCTGTCTGAGAACTGATGAAACAATTGATCAGTTAGAGCTCCGGTTCATGGACATCATCAGAAGGATCCAGTCCATCCGAAGAGGAAAATATACTTTGAGAGAAATCAACCTCAAAGTATTACAAGCTCTACCAGCTGAGTGGGATACCTTCACCAATATCCATGAGAGCCGAGCTGACCTTGGTGAGATGGGAACTGAAAGATTGTTCTCAATTCTGAAGGGAAATGAGTACAAGGTGAACCGACGAAGGTCAACTCAGTCCTCGGTTCAGACGAGTCGACATGAGGATGTTGGTTCAGCCACAAAGTCAGTAGCACTCCGAGCTGACTATTCAAAGCCGCAAACATCAAGGCCAACACGATCTGCGGACACAGCCACGAAGGAGCCAAGCAGAGAAGAGCTGCAACAGAATATAGCCGCCCTATCAAAGAAGCTAGCTGACATGGACACTCGGTTCCGAAAATACAAGAGGTTCTACATATCTAACCGAACTCGAGATAACTCAAAACCTGTGAACAACAGTTGCTTTGAATGCGGCAAGAAGGAGCATTTCAAAGCTGATTGTCCAGACCTTTCTAAGAAAGAAAGAGAAGTGTTGAGGGCCAAGCAAACTAGAAAGAACAAGGCCATGGTTGCAGAAGAAGAAAGCTCAGGATGTAGTTAGGAGTGTGTATACTCCTAAGGAGAAGAAGAATGCTGTGAAGACAGCTGAGGAAAAGGACACAGCTGAGGAGCTGCCCCCAGCTGTCGGCTGTAAATCTAAATCGACAGCTGGACGCCGACTAAGGGATAAGTCGGAGAAGGAGAAAGAGGCAGAACCAGCCAAGAAGAAGCTGGGGGTGAGAATCAAGAAAACGGTTCCAGCACCAGCTGAGGATATTCCAGCTGAGGAGCCAGCTGCTGATGTACCAGCTGAGGATGTTCCAGCTGAGGAGCCAGCTGCTGATGTGCCAGCTGAGGGTATGCCAGCTGAGGAGGAGGTACCAGCTGTGGAGGCGCCAGCTGAGACGGCACCAGCTGAGAAGCCATTCGAGTCGAGCCACTCAGCTGAGGCAGCTGCCTTCGAGATCGTTCCTCGCGCTGCAGGAACTGATGAGGCTGAAGAGATGGAAACGGACCTGACCTCGGATGCTTCTTCCTCCTCTGAGGAAATTGAAGACATTCCCACCTCCCCCACGGCAGGAGCTGATGTTGTACCACCCCAAGAGCCTCTCGCTCTCTCAACCGATCAACAGCCAGAGATTCCGAGCTCATTGCTCGATGCCAACATTGAGACCATCTCTTCGGCCAATGTTGATGAACCTGTTAATACTCCACTCCCCACAGAATCCAATATTCCAAGCTCCCAGCTCGATGCCAATGTTGAGACCGCCTCTTTGGCCAACATTGATGAAACTTTTGAACCATTGCCATATGAAAATCTTTCTCCCTCTCCAATCGATGACGAAGCTGATCGTCAAGCTGTTGCGATGGAGCATGAAGGCAAGGTGGCCTACTGCTTCCAGAAGCTGATCGGGATGTTCCCAGAAGCTCGCGACATGCCAATTTTTGCTACACTTGGAACCGAGCTGCTATACCAGTTCAACCTCATTTTCAGTCACTGGTATGTGAAGGAAGACACGATAAAGGTACACAGCTGGAACCAGTTGAAGGCAGACGAGTCACGCCTCCGAGATTATTTCAACTTCTCAAATCTGCAGGTCGCCTACAACAACAAGGTTGCGCTGCTCACGCGTCGTCTGGACCTGAGCAAGGCGGAAGGCTCAGACACGAGGGAAATGGCTGAACAGGATTGCATCAAGTTCCTGGACAACATGCTTGCAAAATCTGCTGACTTCATTGTTGATCTTGATGCAGCCGCCGCAGCCGCCAAGGAAGAAGAAGAAGAGCTTCAACTGTACCTGGCCAACCGACAAGCCATGGTTATAATTGACCAGCCAGCTCTGATTAAACACCAAGCTCCAGCTGATCAGCCAGCACCCTCAACTGAAGACATTTGCGAGCTGATAGTTGAGAGGGTGAATCATCTAAGAAAGGAGATGCTTGCCAACTTCCAGCAAAACAAAGAAGATCAGCTGAGGATGTTGGAAGCACAGGAGGAGAAGAACAAGCAGCTGCTGGAGGAGAATGTTTCACTGAAGATAAAGCTGAACGAATTATCAACCTCCTCCAGCCAAGAAATTTCTGATCTGAAGTCAACTGTTCTAGGGATCAAGTCCGAACTGAATGTCTTCCAATCCATTGCTGATTCCAACCTCGCCAAATCACAACAGACTCAGGATGAAGAATAGGAGTCTCGGTTCGAGTCAAGATGACATTCATTGCTTTCCAGACTAAGGTAACTGAAACATTCGCTGGATTGAGGAAAGCCGAACAAGAGCGCCATGACTCCGAACTGGCAAAGAAGGTTGGAATAGAGTGCGCGGTCGATGAACTCTTCAACCGCATCCAACAAGCCGAACAACAACTCACCTCTCTGGATGGATCAGTAGCAAGCCTTGTTGCTGATGCCAAAAAGGTGGAAGATAAAAAGGGGGAAGAGGAGTTGCAGGGGGATGTTGAGATGCAGGGGGAAGATGAGACCCAGGCTGAGAAAACTGCAAAATCTCAGCCGAAGAGGAGGGCAGCACAGAAGAAGAAGTCCGCTCCCAAGCCAACCGACGTAGGTGGAGCTGAAATGGCAAAAGACTTGGAGCAGGCGGAGCAGTTTGGAGTTTCTTACAACTCCATAGCCGAGATCGCAGCCGAGCTTGATTCAAAACTCGACGGTATCACAACCGAAGAGTGTATTGCTGCTGCCAAGGCCATGGATGTTGCAGAGAAAGATTACATGAATCCCGACTGGATTAAGAAGTTCGCTGCTAGCCAAGCTAAGCGAGTCAACCAGTTCGAGGATGAGCTGAACAAAGTGACTAAGAACTTGGACCGGAACATCGCCTCCCGTAGCCGTCGCCGAATTGACAAACATCAGGTTAAGGCTGAAGCTCGGCTGAAGCAACAGAGGCTGCCAGGGAAGGTTAAGGTCCAAAGTCGGTTTAGGCATGTAGATAAGTGGATGCCAGCCGAGTGGAACGAGGACTGAGAATCGTTCAAGCAGGAGTTTGTGAATGACTTCTATTATAGGAAGGTATTTACAACTGATGATCAGAAGAAAGCTTTCAAGGAAGCGCTGACCGAGCTGCACACTGGGGACCCGGGCATGTTCAGCCAGTTCAGGCGTGCCATGATTGAAGCAAAACTGGACATGAACACAGTTCCGGTCCCTCAGAAGGTCACCTATCTCCCACCCTTCCTCCCAGACTCTCGCAACCCCAACCGAACGAAGATAGCAGCTGAGGCAAGGTCAGTTTGCCGAGAGCACGGGGTTGACATCTCGAAGGAGTTGGATGCAAAGCGAGAAATTTTTGTTAGAATGTTTAGTAAATATGGGCTTTAGTATTAGCTTAGTTAGTTTTTGAGCAACTGATGTAATTTTTTAATTTTGTGCTTATCTTTGTAACCATCAGTTGTAATAAAAACTATTCAGTTATACGATTCAACTTGACGTACAATCTCTCATTGTCCAAGCTCTAAATCGCAAAGTTATTTCAATATCATGTTATAACTGTACTAACCCTTTAATGTTTTAATCTTATAGACTGTCTAGAATTTCAGCTGAGATTTTAGATAGGTCAGTAGGATTTAGATCAGTTTGTTTTGTAAGAACTTTTTAAGGGTTTTGGCATCATCAAAAAGAGGGAAATTGTTGGGAAATTTATTAAAGTTTTGATTGATTCCAAAATCAACTGACCCCAACCGAGTAGATGTTGTCAGATCCTAATGTTAGTAGTTAAGCTCGTTGTTTGAGCATTGTTAAGATTTTATCTTTACAGGACTCCAGCTGAAGACGACAACAAGGCTTCACTCGGATAGAACATCAGTTGTAAGAGAGACAACTGAGCGTTCAAAAGATAGAACATCAGTTGTAAGGAAGACAACTGAGCGTTCATCAGATGAGAATTATAAAGAGGGAAGATGCCAAAGTCAACTAGAGAAGATGCAAGAGAACATCAGTTGTAAGAGAGACAACTGAACATTCGAAGCCAACTGATCAGATACAAGAAAGACAACTGAGCGTTCAGATTCAGAACATCAGTTGTAGGACTCGAACCAAGAAGATCAACAGCATGAAGTTCAAGTCAGCTGAGAGTTCAACTGTTAGCACTCAGATAGAACATCAGCTGAAGAACAAATCAGATGAAGATCGAAACTCTCAACCGACCACCCCTTATTGAAAGTCTAATGTTGAGATTTGAAATTCAAACAAGGAAGTCACGTGAAGGTTTGACTCTCTGTCATTACCTCATTTGGCCCAACACAAAGCTGTCTCAGAAGGAAAGCAGAAGCACTTAATTGCCAAATCCGGAAAATCTGCAGAGATGAGAGACAAGCCATCGCTTTCAAAGAACAGCGATCAACGGTTCATCCAACGGCTAGTTGATTCTCTCCGCCTATAAATAGAGGCCTTCATTCATTCACCAAAAAGATGAGACAGACAAGTGCGAGAAGAGACCAAAGAGCGAAAGAAAGAACCAAATACTTTACACGAGCTGAACTGCATTCAATCTCTAAGAACATCATTAGTTGAGAGTTCTAGAGTTTTAGATTCTGTCTTAGTGCCTTTTGATCCAACCTTGAGAACATCACTAGTTGAGAGTTCGTAGAGTGTTAGATCATAGCTCACTTCTTGTTCGAGCTATTAGTTGGAAACCCACTTTCTCACACACCTGAAAAGGTTATTAGGATCCTACTCTTCCCGTAATTGAGTAGATAGGTTGATAAGTACCCGTAAACTTATCTGTAAGGTTGATAAGTACGCGTAAACTTATCTTAACGGTTGCAAAGCCCGCGTAAGCTTTGTGGTTTGTCCAGAAGAACTTGGATTGAGTTGTGTGGACTCACAACTCCCCGTGGACGTAGGAGTTATCTCCGAACCACGTAAATCTTTGTGTGTTGTGTTTATTATTCAGTTATCTTATTGCATATTCAACTGACCAACTAACTAGCATACAAACTGCATTTTTCCAGATCAACTGTCTTGGTTATTGACCAAGCTTGCACTTAAGCGTGAGTTGATTTTATACGAGTTAATTTCCACCACATTCCGCACAGCACTTCACTTCCAGCTGAGTGTTTCTTACTCAGTTGTGATTCCAACTGAGTTGCATTACTCAGTTGTGTTATTTTTAACGGGTTGTTTTTAAAAGCCTTTACTGGTGTATCCTCCCCCCCATACACCAGAACTCGTATCGGGACCATCATGTTCAATTTTCATTTACTTTCTTGGAACAATAGTTGAGGTAACTTTAATCATAATCTTGTGTGAATGCAGTGATTAGTTGTCTTTCTTTTCGTGACTTCTTTACTCAAAGTGTTTTTGTAATTCATATTTCTATTGTGAATATTTTGTCAAAGGCATATCGCAAGATTATTAATTTATAATCTCGTGAAAATTTTATTCATTGTGTTATTTACATTTCGCTGCCTTCTGTTCGAAGTTATGAGCACTTCGGTAACGACTTTGTTCACGACTCTGAGTACGAATCTAGTACCTTGAATAAGAAAAGAAAAATAGGACCACAAAATTTATATGAATATTCATTAATACTCATGTGCATGTGACACTAGTAAAATTCTGGAAAAAGGATTGCGTGAGGTTGCCACCCAACAATAACGCGCGCTGTTTTTTTTCACTATTAATTTTGTTTTTTCTTCCAATTTCACTTTTCAAAGGTTTATTTTTAACTTATAATCAGTAAGAGAAAATAAGATTTTATACCTCAATATATACACTGATCAACACAATGTCTAACAAATGATGATTTTGATAGAGTAAGATGCTAAGCTGCGCTAATTCTCTAATAATTTCGATGCACTAGCCATGAAAATTCCATCTATAATTATCCTACTAGGCTCATGCACGCATAATGTTTGCAACTGTAACAAATTAACTACTCCCTCCGTCCCGCTGAATATGACCTACTTCATATGGACACGAAGAATAAAAAAAAGGTATTGAGTATAAAGAAAGTGTCTAGTATAGTGTGAATGCAATATTTTATAATGCTAATAAAGTTATTGATGTGATGGTTGAGTGTGTAGTGAGATTGAATTAGTAGAGTTTAGATAAGATAGTGAGCCATGTATATAAACTAATTATTTCCTTTAAAGGAAACAGACCAAATATGGTGAGACGTTCCAAAATGAAAAACAGGCCGTATTCGATGAGACGGAAGGAGTATAACCCAAAAAAAAAATTGTATAATTAATTAATCGCTTCTACTTTGTTCCTGCAAGCAGTACAAACCTTCCGCCACTCGGCGCTGCTCTATTTAATTTCCCGAAGACTACGCGCCGCGCCCATTCAACATGCCAAAAATAAGTGTGGAGTGTGGACTATGTCGAGTCAACATTCAACTGCTATAGCTAGATACTGGAAAATTTTGTGTTCATTAATAATTGTAATATTTCATATGTAGGGGCTAAATACAATTGCGTAAAGGGTAATGATATTCGGTCACACGGTGGTCAGCCACACGCGTTAAAAAAAATGAAAGTTGACTGTAAAAATTGAAATAATTACATTTCCTCCTAGGGTTTATGCTTCCCAATTAGGACATATTTCCATTTCCAAAACCTATATTATCATATTTAGCTTGTGTGATCGGCAACAGTGTGACCAAATAGCACTATCCCTGCATAAATCATTAAACATTGTAAACTAGTATTTTCCTAATCAATAATTATGAAACACAATCTATTATTTGTAAATAAATTAATTATTAAACAACATTTAAGTTTAGGAGTTAGGAAATAGCAATCCAATCCTATTGATTATTCGGGTAAATTTTCCTGCTACCAATCATACTAATTTATTTTTTAAAATCTACATGCATATCATTTTTGGACAGCCAAATAAGTTAAAAGCGAATGTTATAAAATTTGGACTGCATATTAATTCGTGTTTCATTAATCTTATAAAAATAAAATAAAATAAATTTGATTGCTAATTTTGTGCTACCGTACATTAATAACTACGACGAATAAATTTTGTTTGAAAAGTGAACATGCGCTTGTGATAGGTAATGACTTATATGTACAAGGAATCAATGTGGCTATAATATATATTGTTAAAATCTAAAATTATTTATGAGGGATAGAAATAGGATAGGAGGTTGGATCATCCTTTTTCTTAGGCCAAAACTTTGGATTCGTGTTGGGCCTAGTTATAAATTACCGTAATGGAACATTTAGATAAATGATGTGTCATAGCTAGCAATACATCCAATAATTCGTTTTGTTAGCACATTTAAACATTTCTTGAAATGTGTACTGTCATCTCCAATTTTGTTATCTATATGACATAATTAGTTGACTTTTCAGTCCTAGATACATAGCCAAATCAATGATTAGCATGTTAAGACGTGCTAATAGTGGGTAACAAAGTTGTGGTGTATTAAATTCAGATCAATAATACTCACTTTGTAAGTATTACTATTTTTTCCTTTGAAATTAATAATAGTTAGGTTTACTCATGCCCATTGTGCTACACCATGCATTTATAATTCAATTTTTAACATTTTAAATGTTAATAAAATGTTATTTGAGTATTTTTTTTTATCTATATTATATATTTCAAAATAACAAAATTTATCTTTGAAATAATTAACTAAAATAATACATTTGAGAAACACAAAATTTTAATTAAACATAAAACAAATAAAAACTACTACTCCCTCCATCCAACTCATTATGTCTATGTAGTGTTGGACATGGAGATTAAGAACAAATGGTAAAAATTTAGAAAGTGGGCAGTTTCTGCAAATTTTATTGAATACATGTAAATAAATTAGAGTATTGAGTATAGTGTAAGATATATGATATGCAAACCATATAATTCTTGAAAGAAAAAAATTATTATAAGTGCATGTTTGATTCAAGTAGATGAATATTAATTGAAAGGAAAAAAAAAATCAAGTATAGGAGAAAAATTGTAACAATTTCTGTTACATTTATTGAGTGTTTGGTTCAACAATAAAAATGAACATTTCTTATAAATGATTCTCTTTCTTGGGAGGAAATGCATTTATTACTACTCTAATTTAAAGGGTATCATTTTGTAGAAGTGAATTACCCTCAACTAAAGAGAATAATTGACTCAATACTCAAATTAAACAAGTTGTAATGATGGATTCATTATGCTGAATCCGTTTCTATGCCCTGGAAGGCCCTAACTAAACATGGCCAACGGTCAAACCTTGTTGTCGTTAAATAATTTGTTTAATGACGCGTGTAATGATTAAGTTAAAATGCATGCTTATATAGCTATCAAATTTTAAAATACATATATGATAAATATTTTCACTTTATTTTACCATAATTGTCGAATGATAAACACAAAACAAATCCCATGTTATTTTTTTTAAGAAAAAGTATAATTCATTACTTAATCCAAATCCGAAGATACAATTTTCAAGAGCCACAAAGGCCAGTTATCATGCTACACGGCAATAGAATCTAAACTTCTAGCAAATCGGGCTAACTCATGAGCAGCCATATTCACCTCACGGCGCACATGTTTAACAGAAAGAACATTAATCTGCTTCACGGAGCTAATAAATTCAAGCAATTCTTCATAAAGGACCTGCTCCGCCACATTCTCATCTCCAATTATACGAACAGCAAGCAAGAAGTCAGAATAAACTTCAACAGGAGAGAAACCATCTTCTATACACTGACAAATCCTATGCATAACCGCTTTCAGTTCACCGTGCAAAATAGACCGAGATTTAATAATTGGTTTAGCTATTCTTTACATTAAAATCCCATGTTATTCTCTACATTAAAATCTTTAGCTATTCTTTATTGAATAAAGATATTTGGACAACAGTTGTCCGGACAACGGTGTAATATTCGTAATTAAATAGATTTTTAATTTTTTTAATAATTAATATAATTAGTTATTTGTCTATAATACCCTTTCCCACCTAATTATATGTTAATCTTTAAATTTAATTAATACTTCAAATTTTCGAAAATTTGTGCATGATATTAATTTATTTTAATTAATATTAAAAATTAGCACACAATTAAGTGAAAAAGAGTGTTATAGACAGAACACTAATTATATTAATTATTAGAAAAAATTGAAAGAGTATTTAATTACGAATATGTCACGATTGTCCGGACAACTGTTGTCCAAATATCAATACTTTTCTTTATTTTATACATTCACTAACCATATAAATTATATCCAAAAACTATTTTAAAATAATTAGGAAAATAATGTATACTCGCTCCCTATTCATTTTTAATGTAATTTTGACCTTTTCAATTCTTTTTCATTTTAATTGTCGACGTACATTTTGATATTTTCAAACCAAAATTGCCCTTTATTTAATCTTCCTTTCTTTAATTAATTAGCCCAATGCATTTATTTGGATGAGATAAAATAACATGTTGTTAATCAAAGACGAAGATGAAAAAACAGAAAGAGGCTATTCAAAGTAGTTAAAATCTGAGAGGGGGTGTGACCGGGACAAATTAGCTGCTGATCAGTTTGCCGGTTTTGTGATTGATATATGTGTTAGAAATTGGGTACTTGCTCATGTCAATATTGTTATCTCGATATGCACCATGGAGTACTAGTTCAAGGTTTTCATAACCATTATGCCGCCGGTATACTCGATGATGTTGATTATGGATAGGTTCAAGACCACAAACCACCTAACCAAATGCAATATTGTCTCTTAAGGACTGAACTTTGGATTTGCATTCATTTTGCATTGGCATTCTCACTCATGTGGGGGATTAATGTTGGAAATGGTTTAGTAATTAACCATTCATTGGGGATAAATATTGTTAATTAAATATTTATTATTTAATTAAAATATTTATCGGATGTTAATTTACGTCGTGAGTAGATGAACGTGGTATATTTAATATCTCTAAACCGATTTCCGGTGAGTGAGATATTGTATGCCAAAGGTTAGATGTTGGAGTATAAACTAACATGTTATATTTATATAAATGCTAGTTGTCCCACATAGGTTATATGTGGATGATTTGACTTGTATTTAAGTCATGACTCTTGGCCTTCTGTAACTGTCAAGACTCTTCATCCGACTGAGCCTTTTCACATCCGAAATCGCCAACCATCATGGCTCCTTCATAATGGCTTTTATGGAGGCGAGTCCCTTTACATGGTTCGAGAGCCTATACATAGGAGGCATGATCATTTGCAAAAATTACTCAAAGCATTCTCTCTTCTCTCAAAGCATAGAGCATATCATTCGAGTTCAGTCTTCGTTCTTGTCCAGTTCGCCGGTACTCGGTCCAGTTTGCGGTGCTGCTACTGCCGAGACGCTAAGATCGTTTTAACCTTTGGGGACGAGCCGCCTTTCCGTGAGCACTACCTGGGCGTATTTTCGTCTTGCGGACAGAATTTCTACTTCAGACGATCTGATTTTTCTAAACTTGTTGTTCTTATTCCGTTGTAATCCTAATGACGTTATTACTGTTCAGTTTCTACATCAATAAAGTACGCATTGTTCATTGTTATTTACATGACCAAGTATCCGCTTCCTAGCAATATGTTACAACAACTTCTGCTTTGGCTCAAATTTAATGGGGACGATAAACCTACAATTAATTTCTTAATTAGTCATATTCGAAAATCACTAGCCTAAAATTCAAAATCAGAATGTGAGTTATGTTCTACATTATTGTAAGCTATAACAGTAACGGACAAGTAGACCGAACACTTCGCTTAAACCAATGTAATTATAATAGTAATAGGCTCAAAACCTTATTGGAGAGAATAAATAATTCTTTACAAATAATTCATTAACTTAATTTATTCAACACAAAACCTATCCCATCCCAATACCATCAACCAAAGAAGATCTAAAGTTTGGCAATAGTCAAAGCTAAAATACTATTATAAAGTTCAACTACAGCAACATCATGTAAAATTTCAATACGCTTAGACGGCGCTAAAGAAAACTTCTTCCTGCACGAAGCAACGTCTCTAGAGAAGGCATCTACATTCATCTTAACGCTTCGATAATCGTGTGATTTAAGTTTGGCATTGGCTGCAGCGAGGGTGCTGACTGCAGCGGTGAAGTAGTTTTTGCAAAGTCTGTAAACTTCCTTAAGTTGTGCGTCGTTGGTTTTGGAGAGAAGGGTTTCGATGTTCGTGGTTGTTGGTATGGCGACAAATCTGTATGTTTGATCGATTATGGATTGAGCGAGTTCTTGCACATCAGTTATACCTCCTCCGTCACTGTAAAATACATTGTAGCAAACAGTAAGGTCATCGAGTTTGGGGAAGTGGTTGCAGATGTCGTCTACGATATCCGATGAGATTGGATTAATTGTCAAGAAAACTAGTGTCAAGACAAGGATTGAAATTACTGAGGCCATTTTCAATTTGATGAGTAAAAATTGTTTTCGTCATTTAATTTATATCGAGGGAGAGGGGTACAGTTTATGGCATGCCTCACGGATTTAATAGGGTACTGATTTTTCAGAGATTTTGTGCAATATTCTATTCTTTCGTGTGGATTTTGATTAGATGAAATATTATCTCATAACATTTTTTTTTTGACGAGTAGTAATTAACATTTTATTGCTATTTAGGCAGTGGGAAATAAGGTTTGATATTTTTGACCAATATTATACATATAAAAACTTAATACTCTGTTTGGTATATGTATTAAATTCTCTTCCATTTATATAGTAATCCCACATGGTAAAAATAGTGAAATTAAAATATTATACTAAACGATGAAATCATAATAATTTATTGTTATAATTTACTGCAATGCTCTACATATAATACTTTTTATTGTCATGCATACTGCTTATATATAAGGTGATATAAATAATATCGCAACAAATTATAACAATAAATTACTATAATTTAATTTTAATATAATTTCACCATTTTACCATATTTAATTACTATATATTGATGAGAAATTAATTCATGATACGTAATATTGTCACGCCCCGACACCGGGCCTATGCGGACGGCCGGGCCGCGACGCGGGATTGGACAACATACTATAACATGAGGGGTAAAATAAAACATGCAATGCATTTTCAAAAAGGATAACATAATTAATTTGCTAAGTTTTCCCAAATAGAGTTGGAGGTTTGTTCGGAAGTATACCAAACCAAAAGGAGAGATAGGCCCGAAGTATGAGGACTTCGGACCTCGCGTTGCGGAAGCATCAAAAGAGTTGTCTTCGACTATCCACGATCGGATAATCGGCATATAGAAAATAAATAGTACAATTCGGGGAATTAAGGGTTTACATATTTCAAATTGGGGATCATCGTAGAGAACTTAACAAAATAAAGATGACGATGATAGAGGTTGTCACCTAAGCCACACCAGAAACTGGATACCGTCACTCCCACCTCCAACTCGTCGCTTAACCTGCATTAGGGAAAATAATGCAGGGAGCTGAGTACAAAAGCACTCAGTGAGTTTCGTACCCCTTAAAAACATTTATTTTTAGAATGGATATTGCATGCTCATTATTATATAAAGAGTTTTTAATTAGTGAAAAGTTCCCTTTATATAACTTGAAAATAATTAACCGAGCCGAAGCTCACATATCAAATGCTGCAGCAAAAAGCTCACATCCTTGTGTTACTATCTCGGAACAATTAGTGGGGAGCCACTCCCACTCAATTGAGCCGTCCTTTAATGAGAGAAGGGGGTAACGTTTTTCTGTTCTCCCAAGCCCAACTTACTGTGTACACTACCTTGGTTTGATCAGAGCTCAAGGGCGATCGTAATATAAATGGCAACCTCCTGCCAAGAGAAAACGGGAATACCTTTTCTCGAGTAACCACAAGCTATGGAGATAAAAACATTTAGCATGCATATCAATTTAAAATCATTTGAGTTTAAAACCCGAAAAGTTACCTCGTGGGAATCTAACCCACACTTGAAAACATGAAACCCACCTTTCACTTCTTGATAAATAAATTGGTTCCTTGAGTATTATTGCCGTTGTCTCCTACAAGACGATCTAACAATCTTAGGCCTCTAATTAAAGAAAGACTAACGATGTTTACAACAATACCCTAGGTCCACCTATTCCCGATTTATTCTTATATTAAAAATCCGTTTCATGACATGTAACACACATAAGATGCTCATATAATATATTTTACACATACATTTCATCCAATACTTATGCTCAAATAATTATTTTGGAACATAATCTTTAATATAAATCAAAAAAATAATTAGTAATTTTAGGGTTCATGTATATACATATAATCAGCATATATATCAATTGATTAAGTCCATACACTTAATCAAATTAATAAAATCGTGCAAAGTTGATTTTTAACATTAAACAGTTCGCTGGGGCTTTTATACGGACAGTTGGCGTGCAATAAAATACTTCCAAGTAGCCGTGTTGAACGTATCATAACAAACCGATCAAGGATCACAACAACGTATAGATTATTATTCTAGAAAGCTCTTACTGCATACTTTACCATGAAACTGACCTTATGTACAAATTAGTAATGGTTTGAGATTTATTCTAGAATGAAAACGGGTAGCTGCACAATTATTTCATATGTCAATAAACTCAACAAATAGGCTAAAATTAGTAAAATACGTCCGTACATTATAGACTAACTTCCTAAGTTATTTATACACTTTCATACTCTGGAAACAAGGTTTAGTATTAAATTAATACCATTATTTTTCGAAGAATCGCTTTCATATTCATGTTCATGTTGAGTAATCTGTTTAGCATTTTGTCGAATAGTTGGCGTGTAGAGACTTGTTATTTTCATTCATTATTCATATTCTAGAGGTTCTTTTACTCACGGTATACTTGACATGATGATTCATTTCTTATCATTACAGAGACATTGTTAGCTCTATTTGAACATGCAATTGAGTTTAATAGAAAATATTCAACGGTTTGAAAGTTATTCTCATCGGAAGGTGACTACGCAGTTTCAAAAATTGTTCGTGCAACTATTTTGTAGGAGATACTATGTTCAGTTTACTCGATATTAAACCTTCAAATTTTGCAAGCACATAGAAGGCATGTCATAGAACAACATATGAAAATTTTAAAGCATGTGAAGCACTCTAACCTACTGAAAAAGCTATCGACTTATCTCGGCAACATGCTGTAAAAACGAAATAACATTCATAACTTGGATCTTTATGTTTAGTTTTCTCTAAGCCGTAAATCTCATCAAATCTCATATATCTTATAGATTATATACCAAGAAAAGTACGGGGGTCGATTCCCGACATATTCGACAGCACATAACTTATAAACATCAAAACAAGAAGGAATAAAGTGTTAGCATACCTAAATCCTTTAACTCTAGGTTCGATCTCTCTCTCTCTCTCTCACTGCCTAGCTCTCGCTCTCCTTCCTACTGTTGAGCTGCTGCTGCTCCTCTGCTCCTTCGCCTCTTCGTAGAGTCCAGACGGCGGCGACGGTGAGCTAATGCCCAGGCGGGTATACGGGTATGCTGGCAAAGTAGTGGAAAGTGTGGTGTCTGTTGAGAGAAAGAAGAAGAAGACTTTGTGTGTGTGTGTTAGGGGCTGTTGTTGCAGAAAAAGGGAGGAAGAAATGAGTTGAGGGTTTAGTTTATACTTGGCGAGTGTCCTGATTGTTTGCTGCTGCCACACGTGATTGAGGAGTTGGGGAGAGGAGTGGCTGTGTTGCTTCCTTTCTTTTCTCAAATGATTACCATGCAAAAGAAATGAGAGGGGAAGGGAGAGGTGGCATAGGGAGGAGTTGAGGCAGTAGGTGTGTGTTTGCAGAGTAATAATTATTGTGGTCTAGCTAAAGAAAATCAACCACTAAGGTTTTAAAACTTTTCCTTATTCCCAAGAGAACTCATTTGCTTCCTCTCTTTCTTATTTGTCTGTAGTGTTTGTTTTATCTATTTATCACACTTTGATGCACCCATTATACTACATACACACTCACAGACGCATACGATATATACATAAATAAACATCTGCATACACAATACACAAACCTACACACACACACATACACACACACACACACACACACACACACACACACACATATATATATATATATATATATATGAAGAAGATCATGCGAGAATGCTATCTTATGTGAGAAATGAGAATAAATCTGGACCTTTGATTTTTATTGATCAATGGCTCAAATTTAACGATGCATTATGTTGTAGTAATTTATGTATTACAATGTTTATGCATTAGGTTTATGCAGTTTATGCATTAGAGTGTGTATGCATTACATTTCCGTAATATATGCATTACCAATATAATAAAAATGCATTAAAATGTATCATTCTCACATTCTCATATAAAAGCCATTCTCATCAGATCCCTACCCTATATATATATATATATATATATATATATAAATATATGAGACTAGCACACACACATAATATATACATATAATATTATATTATATATATTTATCAATATATTTCCTTCTTGAACTGTGGCTCGTCGTTCCATAGTCGAATCAAATTTCCGATCGAATATTCAAATAGAATTTAGTATTACAATTCTAACGAGCCCAATATTGGATATCAAATCCTAGACGAAATTTTCCTAAAAATAACGGATAAATATATACGGGGTAATTGACATTATTAATTATGAATAAAAAAATTCATTACATAAGATTAATTATTTCTAATTAATCTAAATAACATAGATACAAAATTATACAATCACATATTCACATAATCACATTTTCATATAATGAAGTAAATGAAATCATAGAAATAATTGGAACACATAGATTATAAAATTCATGAATAAATTTTAGACTCATTAGCTATTTTCTAAAATAAAACCTCATAGGAAATAACAACTAGAAATTTATCTTCTCAAAGACTTATTAACTTTTTCTTTTTTATAAATTTTCGTGAAATAGGGACCTTCTATAGTTATCTTATTCTAACTTTAATATTTATCTAGGGACGAAAATTCAGGGTTTTACAAATATAATTTTTGTTATATGTATAAAACATCCTCCTCAAATGCAATCAAGCCTTAATTAATTACTAGTGTAATATTTCATCTAATTAATCAATCCACACAAAAGATAGAATATTTCATATTATAGATTGAGTCAACTTTTGATATAGTAATATTGAGCAATGAAGCTTAAATTTTGGTGCACCCTTTTCAAAAATTCAAATTTTAGCCATTTTACTCTGAATATAATAGATATTGAATATAATTGTATTTGTAAGGGCATAGATAAAATGACGTTGAAGTTGCCTTACTTTATTTCCTCAACGGAATTTTGTTAGCCGGAAATCACTCCCAACAAATTGACGAGAAGTATCTTCCTTTAGTTGAGGATTTGGAGGTGTTTAATGCATTCCCCTGGGTCACGTTGAGTATAAGTTCCTTGCAAGTCCGTGCTTTTAGCCCGAAGCCACATAGATGATTCAAATATCACCCCTATGACACTAAACCCTACACTATCCTCAATATATAGGGCTTCAGTTTTGCTCTTCAAGTTTGGGCTTACGAGCTGATGCCTTCTCTAGCACAATATTGCGCTGTTTGTTCAAATAACACGAAAGACCAAATCCCAGGGATCTTGCTTTGGTACACTAAAGAAAATGGTTTCTTCCAAATATATACTATGTTAATCACATAAATAGGTGCTGCATGGTATTCGAGCTTCTCCCTGGGAACGGGAAGCGCTTACAACAGACACTATTCCTCAACCCAAAAAAGGAAAACTGTTTCTTGACAAAAATCAAGTGTCTCGTGTAGCAATGCTAAATTGGCAACATCCTCTGCAAATTCCCCAACAAATCATGGACATCCTGCTCGTGTGATGCAGACGCGATCCCACGTGGAAAGGTGTTCGCCTTCTGCTACCAGGGATATCATGATCATAAGGGACAGCGATGATAAAGTTGTGGTTGCTTGTACTTCTTCGAAATCAAATGGTTTAAATGATAAGTTTCTTTCAGATAGGTCTACATGAATAGACTTAATTGCTGTCGGATTTAAGCGTAAAATGAGCAAAAAATGAGTATTGATTCATGTTTGATGCATTTCTTTTATACGAATATTGTGGATTCTATTTTATTAAGTACTATTAGGGATTTATAGGTGCAAATAGTTAGGGCCACGATTTAATTATGTGGGGTGGGGCAGGGATGGCAATAGGCAGGTATCCGCACTTTAAAGATTGGAGGATATTTGATGATAACATATTTATATATGTGAGAATGCAAAGCTGCAACTCTTACTTTATGCTTTTATTGATAGAACTTGATTATGATCCAACTACATACAGGATATATATAGAGTAGGGGGATACATCTAGAAAAATATGTAAAGGCATAGATACTTAAGAGCCTTATTAATATAACTAAAAACTTGACTCTTGAGGAAGTACTCAAATATACAATTAATTACAAATTACTCTTTAATCTTCTTAACTTCCTTGAAATGATGAAGTTTCTCAATACCCATGGCTTTGGTGAGGATATCAGTTGGTTGCTCCGTGGTCTTGACGTACTCCAAGAAAACTTTCCTTTGTGAATAATGTCACGAATGTAGTGATGCCACAACTCGATGTGCTTCGATCTTGCATAAAAAACTGGATTCTTGGTCATCGAAATTGCAGATTGGTTATCACAAAAGATTGGAGTTGATTAAGAGATAGCTTACAGTTCCTCATACACCACAACAAAATGGTGTCGCTGAGAGAAAAAACTAGACCATCGTAGAAACGGCGAGAAGCATGTTGAATGAAAAAGGCCTTCTAAACAAGTTCTTGGTGGAAGCTGGGAATACTATTGTCCATATTCTTAATCTTTCTCCAACGAAGGCGGTTCGGAATAAAACGCCTTTTGAAGCATGGCATGGAAAAAAGCCAGTTGTAAGTCAACTTAGAATATTTGGTTGTCTTGCATATGCTCTCATTCCATATCAAAACCGGGAGAAGTATGATAAAAAAGGTGAAAAATTCATTTTCATTGACTATAGTGATGAATTGAAAGGCTATCATCTCTTTAATCCAATAACTAACAAATTGGTGCTTTCAAGAGATGTAATTTTTGATTAAAGTGCAGTCTGAAGATGGGACAATGAAGCTCCGGAACATTTTTCTATGGAACTTATACCCTTGTAGCAAACACCTCTTCCAGAACCTCTACCATTGCAAACAAAATTCTGATACACCAGAAAATGTTTCAGATTCGGACTCAAAAAATGATCATCCAAGAAAAGAACGTTCTCTAGTAGATATTTATGCCTCGTGCAATGTCTCAGTCTTTGCTGGAGGATACGAGGAAGCTATAAAAGAACATGTATGGAGAGAAGTAATGGACGATGAAATGAGATACATCGATAAAAATGCAACTTGGACAGATTTAATGAATCTTCTAGAAGGGAAGGAAGCCATCAGCTTGAAGTGGATCTACAAGATTAAGTATAACGAAGATGGAAGTGTGCAAAGACACACGGTATGACGGGTCGCTAAGGCCTATTCCCAACAGCCTGGAATCGACTTCACCGAAACTTTTGCTCTAGTTGTGCGGATGGAAACCATTCGGACTATTCTTGCTATTGCAGCTCAAATGGAGCTACAAGTGTTCCAACTTGATTTTAAATATTCATTTGTAAATAATGAGTTAGAAGATGAGGTTTATGTCAAACAACCTCAAGGATACGAAGTAGCATGAAAAGAAGAAAAAGTCTACAAGTTAAAGAAAGCGCCCTACGGCTTAAAGCAAGCCCATGATCTTGGAATATCAACATTGATGCTTATTTATTGAGCAACATATTTGTGAATAGTCCATCAAAATCATCTCTCTATGTGAAGAAAATCGAAACTGATTCTTTGATAGTTTGTGTTTACATTGATGATTTGATTTATGCAGGAACAAATTGAGAAATGGTAAGATTGTTCAAGGAGACAGTGATGAAAGAATATGAGATGATTGATCTTGGATTGATGAAGTATTTTCTTGGCATTGAAGTAAGGAAAAAGAAAAGAGAGATTTTTATCTCTTAAGCAAAATATATTTCTAATTTGTTGAAGAAGTTTGGAATGGAGAATTGGAAGTTGGCAGAAACTCCCATTGCTTTGAATGAAAAGTCGAAGCAAGAAGATGGAGCAAAAAAGGTTGATCCTTGATTTACTTAACCAACACAAGGCCTAACATTCTTTCTTCTGTGAGTCCTATTTCAAGGTTCATGAGAAACCCGAGCAAAATCCACTTTTTCGTTGTGAAAAGAATCCTTCGTTATCTTCAAGGAATGAAGAATTTTAGAATCAAATATGAGAAAAAAAGAAGGTAACAGGTTGATCGGCTTTACGGATAGTGATTGGGCCGGAATTCAAGACGATAGGAAAAGTATGTCGGCCTATATTTTCTACATCGGTTCCAAACCAGTTTCATGGAGTTCTAAGAAACAAAGCTCAGTTGATTTATCATCTGCAGAGGCCTAGTACATAGCTGCAATTGAAGTTGCACAAGAAGCAATATGGTTGAGGAGAATTTTGAAAATTCTACAGCAAGATGTCTCCGAACCAACTCCAATCTTTTATTTTAATCAATCTGTAATTCCGATGACCAAGAATCAAGTTTTCCATACAATATTGAAGCACATGGAGTTGCAGCATCACTACATTTGTGACATTATTTACAAAAGGAAAGTTTTCTTGGAGTACGTCAAGACCACAGAATAGAAGGCACGGAAGAAATTCTCCACGAGGAGGCAAATGAAGAGCGAGGACTAACGATTCCTAATCATTCTGATGAATATTGAGTGCCTTATTTCTTGGAGTACGTCAAAAAGAAATTAACAACATAAATTTGGCACTCTAATCTTGAGTGCCTTATTTGTGGTAAAAATAGCCACGAGTCTAAAGATTGTTGGTGGAAATGCACTAGATGTAAAATTCCTAATCATTCTGATGAATATTGCCGGTTTAAGAAAAAAAGAAGAAAACGGTGAAAAAAAGAAAGGAGTAAATTTTACCGCCAATGAAGAGAAAAATAAATTATTTTTTTCTTTCATGGACGCCCGAAAAACTAACCACATGCCCAAGTTGTGCACTTGTCCGGAAAAGTGATGTAAGGTTTTGTTCAAACCCGTAATCGAACTGGTTAGGTTGCATGGTACCCAGAACTCAAATGGAACATTTGTTCGAACCCGTAATCATGGACGTAGGAGATCAATCTCTTAAACACGTTAAAATATTGTGTCCTTTACATTCTGTATTTACATTCAATTACCTAACCAACTGACTAGCATACAAACTACATATTTACAAACTACACTAATTTATGGAACTTGACCTTCCCCGTTTTCACGAAGGTTTCAATTTAAGTAACGAGCTTAATTTCCACCAACTTCTGCATACGCTAAACTTTTTAAAACCTCAGTTGGACTATACAGCTGACCTTCAGTCAAAGAAGTCAGTTGTGCACCCAACTGTGTGATCCGCTCCAACTCACCAACTCAGTTGTAGAGCTACTCCAACTGACTTTCCCAGTTGTTGAGCAAACTAACTTGAACAGTTACTTAGTGAAATGATTTTTAAAGAAAAGAAAATTGCTACTGGTGTATTCCACCCTTTCCCCCCCTCCCATACACCAGATACTTGTTACCCGGACCATAAAAAAACTTGACTCTTGAGGAAGTACTCGAATAGACTAGTAATTACAAATTACTCTTTAACAAAATAATTATTACATCAAAATCCACTAAAATTTTCTCCACCTTTATTAGTCACAAACCTAATAATAAAAAAATATAAGAAAAATTAATGTCAATATCCATTCAAAATTCATTGAATTATACTCGTTAATTACCCGCTAAAAGTTTGAATATTAAAGTAAACATCAATATTATTCAATGACAACATTGGCTCTCGAGATAAAAATCACCCCTTTTTTTGTTAGGATATTTAGTAACAATATTTATTATTTTTATGAGTATTAAGACATCATTCACGTCATTAATGTCACAATAAAATATTTCAATAATAACATCTATAAATTTGAGAGATTGTTGGCTTATACCAACACTTTCAAGGAAAATAAAATTATAGCATTAATTTTTTAAAAGTATTATTGTAGCATTTTAGAATTTTTTTTCCTTATTATTTTATTTATTTGATAATATATAATATTTGCATTTGTTTTTTTTTAATTATTTCATTAAAACATTTTTTACTCCACATACTTTTTGTTCATCTATGTAACTGATGTCATATCTTCTTTGATCCATGTTTTCTTACGATGCCGAGTTTGTCGTTAGGAACTCGGTCGTGCCAAAATATAATTTATAAGTGCTGAGGCCCACCACTAGGTACAGCAGGATAAGTATTCAGGGTTGAACCCAAGGGACGTAGGCTGTGATGATCTCGGTATCATTGGTCAGTATTTGGTTTGGGTTTTGGAACTCTCTCAACATTAACAAGAAGAAAACTGAAATAAAACACAAAAGATATCAAATAGAGAGGGTTTGCTTGAGTCATTCTTGACTTGGTCGGTGTGTGTGTGTGTGTGTGTGTGTGTGTAGGATCCTATGCCCTCAAATAGCCACTGCGTGAGTCCGTCTCTCAGTTATGGGGTCTCGACACTCACGCCCCTATACTTGTTCAACCTAAATTAATCTAAGTCGCACGCAATTAAACGTGGTTGTTATAGATTAGATAAGTTGTCCCGAATATCGTCTCACAAGGAAGGCTTAACAGGGTGATTGTTGTATTACAACAAGAACAGAAAAATAGAAAGAAAGTAATAAAGGTTGATTGGGTTGGGATTTTGATTACCCTAAGAAATTAAAAAGACAATTAATATAGACAGTAATATAAACCCTAGTTCTAAAAACAAAGTGAATCATAAACATAATTGAGATGCAAAATAAAATAAACTTACGATAATTAATTCGTAGTAGAAGTCTGTCACAAAATCCGTACGAATCGAAAGTAATAATCTACCCTAGTGTTTAGATGAACACATAAACTGGAAGTAAAAAAGGAACGAAATTCTGTTTGTCAAAGAAAAGAGAACAAAAATCGCCGAAAAAAACTGGAGAGAGAGAGAGAGAGAAAACGTATAAATAGCTCGGCTATTTATAAGGAAAGATCGCCGTCTCAAAGTGAACGATCGTCCAACATGGACGATCGTCCATCACAACAACATCACGCCTAAATGAACGAGCGTCGAACGTGGACGAGCGCTGGAGTATCCTCTCTAAAACTCTTTTCGACCAAGTGGACGATCGTCGAGGCTGAACGACCGCTGGGGTATCTTCTCTGAAGCTCTTCTCGACCAAGTGGACGATCGTCGAACGTGGACGAGCACTGGAGTATCCTCTCTGAAGCTCTTCTCGACCAAGTGGACGATCGTTGAGGCTGAACGACCGCTGGCCTTGGACGATCATCCAAGGTGATTCTCTGATACTTCACATCACTGTTGGACGCTCGTCGAGATGTGAACGATCGTTGAACATACACTTTTCAGCCATTTCTCTTGTGATCCAACACCTAAAACACAAATACTGCATTTTCCCAACAAAAACTCGACCCAAAGCATTAGAGCATTCCGAATATAAAAACAACACAAAACACAACGGCAAGCGAACAAAATGCACTAAATAAACCCAACTAAAAACAACCAAAAACAGGCGAAACAACCCCTCCACACACAAAACCTTGCTTGTCCTCAAGCAAACCTTAATAAAAATTAAAACGAAGAAAGTGAAATTTGAACTAAATAACACATATCGCAATAAACTCTCAATCACAAAGCAATTCATCACTCATCAATCGAAATCAGTAATCACAACACCTATGAGTGGCCCTCCACACAAGACCTCAATCCACCCAACATCCAAGCACAAGATCACAGAAAGGAAACAATGACATCAAAGAGTATCCCAACTCAAACCACTTATTAAACTATACTAACAAAAATGAAAAAAAAACCCAGGCAATCTTCACTAGGTGAAATCACAGAAAATCCGGCCTCCTAGCATGGTTTCCCATACCCATTTCCCACCTTTAAAAACGAATTCAAGGTAATGAGAAAGAGGGGTAGAGCCCTTCACAACACAACAAACTTAAACAAACAAAAAAACCGAACGTCAAGTCAAATTGGGTTATATGGCCATACTTCATGAGGTGAAAACATTTAGAGGTCATCTAAAGTATCCTCATGTGGTTTCCCATGCTCATGGTTCCCAGAAGAGCAGAGACCTCCCAAAGTGACTCAACTTATTAAACAAGATCATTTTGATCCCTTTATGACTCGTTTTTTTTTTTTTTTTTTTTTAGACTTGTTTAAATTGGGATACAATTCTAAAACACCTTCTCCAAACCGTTCACCCATACTCAAAAGTTAAGCATCATTAATTCAAGTGTGAATCACCCCACAAATGACATGTAAAAACCGCACCAATCTATTCATAATAGAACCACCTTGATCAATAAAATCTATCAAAACATGAGTTATAAACTTCAAACCCAACTTCAACATCTTAATTCCAAATAAGAAAAACCCGAGGACTCACAATATCATAATAACAACACACCCTCCCCCCCCCCCCCCCCCCCCACAAAAAAAACATGACAATGTCCCCATTGTCAACCAAAACGCAAGAGAACAAGGAAGGGATTATCACAAGACAACCAACGAAGGAATCAAAACTAACATAAGCACGAACAACCTAGCAAAAGATCCAACAAACACAAAAACCAAAATAAAACAAAAACAAGAAAGCAAAAAGAAAAAGGAGAAAAGAACGGCGTACACAGCAACAACGAGAATCACTGCGGATCCAGCGGTGGATCAGACGAACCACCTGGAGCGAAATGCCAACGAGCAAATTGCTGCTCCAATGACTCCAGTTGACAACCCTGAGAAGCCATTTGCTATTGATGCTGGGTCCAATACTGAGAATTCGAGGCCCAATTGTGTTCTTGCTCCGCCCAATGTGTATGCTGAGCCGCCCAATACTGCTCCTGTGCCTCCCATCGCTGCTCATTAACTGCCCGACGCTGATCATTCTGCGCCCACCGTTGATCATTCTGCTCCCACCGTTGATCTTGACGGAACAATTGGGCATTCTGTAGAATCATCTGCTACTGCAAGTGCCCAAACTGGGAACTCATCTCCCCACGGAAAGAAGTAAAATCCTGCTGAAAACAATAGAACTCATGGCCCGCCAATCTATCGAGCATCTGATCAATGAAAGGCAATGGGAAGTGATCCTTCTTGGTGGCCGCATTAAGTTTCCTGACCTTGGACGATCATCCAAGGTGATTCTCTGATACTTCACATCACTGTTGGACGCTCGTCGAGATGTGAACGATCGTTGAACATACACTTTTCAGCCATTTCTCTTGTGATCCAACACCTAAAACACAAATACTGCATTTTCCCAACAAAAACTCGACCCAAAGCATTAGAGCATTCCGAATATAAAAACAACACAAAACACAATGGCAAGCGAACAAAATGCACTAAATAAACCCAACTAAAAACAACCAAAAACAGGCGAAACAATACTCTCACTATGTGATGAACCCATATTTATGTCCATCTTTCCTGGTATTTTTCTTGTTCTTTTTAGTCTTTATCAAGTCGAAGTGTGTATGAGAGGACACAAAGTCGAGAGATGTTGTGCAGGGAAGAACAGGTGGGATCTTGGGCAAAACTGGTGAAAATCTGTTGTTGAGGTGCTGAGATGGCGATACAATGCAAATGGGCATAGGGCTGGAAGCTTGTAGCTGGGCAACATCGTTCTATTCAATCTACAAGTAAAGGAAGCACCTCCCCATATTCTTGAAGCCAACAGATAGAGTACCCGGAGGAGCCAGGATCTTGGTCAGCATAGGAAGTGATACAGGATGCAGACATCGAAGTCAAGATGTAGTCGGAGCAGCTGCAAATTTCTTTTTCTCCAAGGAAGAGGATAAGGATCAAAGGTTTCTTTCCTTATCCTAGCTGAACCTAATCAATGAAGATATCTACCACGGAAGGAAAGAGAATCATAGCCGTATGGATAAGAAAGGAGGCGGATGAGTTTGGAAGAAGTCCTTTACCAACAAGGAATCTAACCTAAACATAATTCCATCGCATATATATATATGGCCGACTTCACCTTGTAAAGGGAGTTCGAGTTTAGAGAGTTCTTTTAGCTTAGTTCTGCATTTTAGATCGAGTGAAAGTGAGGAAGAAACAAGTCCTACGCGCAAATTTGCTTTTATATTTCGTTTTCAGTATTTCTGCACTAGTTTTTAGTTGTTGGCTTAAAGCCAAGACCTTCGTTGCTGACTTACGTTTTGAGCAGCAACCTTTTCCAGTTTAATTTCAAGTATGATTTCCCTTATATGTTTTGTATTTTTATTTAAGATTATGTCTAGCTAAATTTATTGTTTGGGTTGGATATAGATGACGTGATCTTAATTACTCGTTCTAAACTCGTGAGGTCGAATTGTGTAAGTTCGTTATTTGATTTTATTCCCGAAAAACTCAGGAATAATTCTAGACTTAATTGATATTAACATATGCTTGATCACCATCTAGATATTGAGATTAAGTCATTAACAGGATTTGGGATTAAACTCGAGAGAGTCTCTCGTGCCCAAGAAGGTAAGAAGTGTTGGAGAGCAGTCGGTATTGACCTACCTCTTGACTGTCTTGGGTCTGTTTATTCTTAATTCCTTTTGGGCAATATCGTTACTGAAGTGTCTTCGTGACTTTGTTGATAAAAAGAGGAGATTTTGCCTTCTGGTCAAGATCTGTAAAATTGGATAGATATAGGCTTAGTGTGTTTATATCGTAACTTTGTAACCATTATGGTATAAACTAATCTTTGTCTTAAACCAAGCAATGAAATCAAGTAATTGAATATCTTTGCACCAATGAACGAGTAATGAGTAATTAGGATCATTGATTCGAAATCCCAATCCAAACTTCTTTGTTATTTGATATTTCACTTGTTAAGTTACAGGATAATGAGATACATCTCGACCATAACCTCTTTTGTTGAGAACTACCTGAAGAGCGGATCTACTTCAATTCCCTTGGGATTGACCCCACTTGCCATTAACTACTACCTTGTTGGGAAGAGGTGTTTCATAAATTTATTTATGCGAAGAGTGTGACGACAACCCTTCGTCACCATGTCATGCATGTGAGCATCTCAATCTCAGCACTTCTTTTCTTTGTCGAGCCCTTCAGGTCGCCTTGGGAGCCTACCTTACTGACTCTAGAATTAGATCACGTCTGGAAAAGTCACCATTGAGCTCTCTGTGCCAGCAACTTTTAGATCTAGAAGGCCCAAGATGGCTAGAAGCATGACTTTCGTCATACACCACACTCTACTGCTCGCAACACGACCGGAGATGAGGGGAATCCCTACACTTTTACCTAGTATTGTTAAGGATTTAACCTCCACAGCTCCTTCGTAGGCCTCCGGCAATGTCGTAGAAGCTCCACTACTTGGGAATCAAGCCCAGCGCGTCAGGAACGGCCTCAGCAGATCTCTGGCGAGCTTTCCACCTTACCACTCACAACCATCACCCACGCTTCATCTCATCTCAGCCAACCCAAGCAAGGAGAATTTAGCTAGACATGAAAGTAAATGAAACAACCAAGCAAGAGATAAAAGAGAGCATACTTAACATTAAAACTGAAAATATTGTTCGCCTCACGGAGGGCTTTATAGAAAACGTAAAGGGTGGAATAGTGTTTGTTACAGAGAGTGAAACTTAGTTGTAGAAAATATGGAGAAGATAAGGAGTGAAAACGATGCGCTAGCTGATGGAGGAGGAGATCCTTTTATAGTATGTCTGTCCTTCTTGGTAGTTGGAGTTTTTTGCCTTTCAAATCCACTACTATGTGAGTATGGAGTTCGACTTGTCTCTTGGCAGGTGAAAGCTCACATCAGTCCTTCGTCCTTGCTACATTCTTATTGCTTGCCCATTCTGCGGCTTCTGAAGGTTGTTGTTGGAGTTGCAGTGGTCTCTCTCAGAGTTGTTATTTCCATTCGGCAAGGAGATGACTTTTGCATACGGAGTCTTCATGCCTTTGCTACTTGTCGTCGTGATCATGACTCAACTCCTCGTGACCTTTTGCTCCTCTACTACTTCTCTTTCACTTCATGCCCCAAATTAGCTCCTTTATGCCCATTTGCAGGATTGTCGAGCCTCGCAAGCTATTGTGTCCTTTCAGACACAAATAGACCCAAAACAAAAGGGAAAAAACTCTATCTAGACCTCTACATATACTGAAAAGAGCCCAGAAATAGGGCTTGTCAGGCCTATACACTTTAATTCATACTTGTCCTCAAGTATGTGGTCAGACTTACCCTAAGAAAAGACACCAAAAAACAGACTTGAACAAACAGACATGAACAAGATCAGCATATAACAAAACCAAAGACACAAAATATGTTTAATCACCAAGGCCATTAGACAAGTCAAAATTAGACATGCAGCATGTGGCTCACTCCCTCACATTACCTCTCGTGTATGGATAGTCGAATGATTAAGCTCACAACACTTTCAATCTTATTTATGCTATAGGCTTGTCTGCTAGCTTATATTTCTCCATTCAATAAGACTAGGGCTTTTTCAGATTATCAATAGGACTTAGTAGATTGTAATGGGGCTTTAGGGAGGTGAGAACATTTAGGAAATGGCAAAGGTCATTATAGGCTTTATTTAGGCCTCCAGGAGCTTATTCCTTACTGGACTTCTTTGCATTACAGACCCTAGCACACCACCTGTTTATTTATATTTCTTTCTTTTCTTTGCCTTAACCACTCGGTGGTTTTTTTCTTCATTTTCTGCCCTTAATCTTCCTCTACTTTCTCTTTAGTGATATTTAAGCCTAATATAATGACCATGGATACTCGGGGCTTTTTATCAGATTAATTCAAACGAATTATTTGGCTCACTCGGCTAGCAAAGGATATATTGTCCAAGGTAGACATTATTGGCTAAGTAGGCTCATATAAAGAAGTGCCTAAATCATCTAATCATCTATACACCTAGTCACTGAATTTCAAAGAGCCAAGCAGACAAGTTCTAGCAAAATCCTAGATGAGAAGTTGAAAAATCACAAAAGAAAAGAAATGCTATAATGACCAGGAGATAGCATGTAAAGCCCAGTAACTCACAGGTTATGCTCACACACTCATTCATCGTCCCTATCTAACTTGGCCAAAAAAATGAACATACCACCAAAACAGAAAAGAAAGAAATCATGCTGATCACCACAAACACCACAAACATAAACATAAAGATATACACAGACAACAGAATTCACATAAAAAGAAAAAGACAAAACCTACACTACTAAAACATAAAATGGGAGGACACGAACTAAGGAGTAGGATGCTCCTCTTGATACTTAGCTTCTTGCTTCTCATTGAAATTCTTGAGAGCACGAAGGATCACCTTGAGGATGTGGTTGTTGGCACTAGTAACTACCTCCACCTCCTAAATACGGTTGAGGATCTCCTGGCCCATTCCAGCAGTTATTGTGCCCTCCACTCTCTTTGTCTTCGGGGTAAAACAACTTGTAGACCCCTCCTTCTCCAATCTCGATGTTCTGTATCGGTTGCAAGCATCCAATGTGAGCATCTCCTCAGCGACGGGCACCATGGTGGTCTTTTTCTCATTTAGCAGCTGCATATTCTTGGCTATGAATTGGCCCAACATTATCTTACTCCGGGTGTTCTTGTTGATCTCCTAGAGTTGAGTAATCACCAGAGATCCAAAATTCACCCTTCTCTTGGTCTCTATGCACCACAACAAATACAACTCCTTCTGAGTGATGGAGTTGTTGGCATTGTCCTTTCCATAGAAGTTGTAGGCTATCACTTGATGAACCCGTATTTGTGTTCATTTTTCGTGTCTTTTTGTTGTGTCTTTTTCGAGTCTTTATGTGTCTGAGAGGACACAAGTAGGAGGAATTGGTGCAGGGCAGAATAGGTGCGATTGTCGGCATAATCTAATGGAAAACTGCTTTTTTGGCATTGGGCAATGATACGATGCAATATGGGCATAGAGCAGAAGTATGTAGCTTGGAATGAAGAGATATATCTTGAGCAAAGCTACAGGTGAAGGAGTAACTCCCCATAATCTTATGGCCAAAGCAGTAGAGTACCCAAACTAGTGCGCATTGAGGGCAAGATTGATGATGATGTGACCAAGACAGAAGGATGAAGCAGAGGGCAAAGGATGATACTTGAGCATTAAGGAAGAGGATAAAGAAGGAAACTTCTATCCCTATCATGGAGAGACCGGTCAAATCCGAACTCAACAAGGAAGGAAATCCAATGCCAAACCAAAGAAGGAAACAAGACTAAAGAAGGAAGGAGTCCAACCCATGAAGAAAACCGCCTCTACCTCTCTTTGACGCCTATATATATGGCTGCATGTATTATGCAAAATCATCGTTCAACCCTAGCATAATTTTAATTATGTTCTTGAGAGTTTGGAGAGGGAAAAAATAAGTCCTACGGGCAATGCTTAAATTCTATTTTAGTTTATTACTTTAGTTTTCTGCTGGCGTTCTGGCCAAGACGATTTACTTTGCTGCATGGTAATATAGTTCTTATTTTAGTTCCAATTATGTTTGTCTTTATTTATTTTGTTTTATTGATGTCTATATTCATGTCTAGCGAATTTCTCATACTTAGATTGGATTAGATGATTTGAATTATTAATACTTTGATTACGCGCGAGGCCTAAGCGTTTTAATTAAATCATGTTCTTTTATTTCCGAAATACTTAGGACTTAATACTAGATTTGGGCAAGCTAACTAATTGCTTAATCACCAATAAGTAAAGGAGTCTAGATCACCATTAGAGTCGAGGTCAACACAAGAGTGTCTCTTGTGCTCGAATAGAAATTAAGTATTGAAGTCGATGCCTTGGGCATCTCTTAGCTGATTTGGGTCTAAAAGATATTAATGCCTCTTGGGCAATACATCTGTTGAAGGGTCTTCGTGGGTGTGTTAATCAAGAGAGGATTTTTTTCTAGAGTGTCTCTAGCATACTCGAATTTAAAGGGATAGATATAAGGATAAAGTATTCTTAGCTGTGACTTCGTGACCATAGGGCATAAATTAATTTATTCTTTAAACTGAATAGTAAAGGTATGCAATCGAATATCATTGTGCCCATGATCGAATAAAAAGTATTAAAGTTCATTGATTCAAAATCTAGTCCAAGTCTCTTTTATTATTGATCAAATCTACTTTTAGTTTCAGTTACAAATTTTCAATACTTGTTGACCAAGACAAGCGAAGTTCAGACCAAAACCCTTTTGTGACAACAGTTTATGGAAAAGAGACTACACCAATTCCCTTGGGTACGACCCTGCTAACTGCTGGCTATCTCCTACTGTGGGCATAGGAGATTACAAATTTATTTGCGCGAAGTGAAAATGACAACTTCATCATCACTCTGTGACAAAGACGGAGGGCATCACTCTTCAACTCATGCCCTTTTGCGTACCCACTCTTGAACTTTGGGGTCTTCCCCAACATTCTCACTTCTCCTACACTTCATGAGCTGTTTGATCTGGAATCTTCCTAATCATTTTCTTGTACTCCGCCTGCTGCAAATCTTACACATCCGCCATCTTCACCACCTAGCTGATCACATTCACCGACAAACTCATCTTCTGCCTCTGCACCTCGAAGTGTAGACATGCAGTTGCTAACCCCACCGAGGTTGGGGTTTTCATAGACATTGTCCTTACAAACTCCCTATCCAGATCTCCATACACCCTTCCCTTCCAAGTGAAAAGGGTTCCCCATTTGATGTTGTTGAAATAGCATTTCATTTCTGCCTAGAGCCCCAACTTTTCCATGGACTTGATATCCATAGTCTTTGGCACCAGGACCCTTTTGAAGGGAGGAGGTCCCGTTTTCACATCCCTTCGAGGAGGTTTGGATGTGGGGGAAGTTGCAGGTTGGGTCCTGGTCTTTCTCTTCTTAGCCGCTGCCTTCGAGTTGGAGGGGTCGGGTGATTTGACCAAATCTATCGAGGCCATGGAGATCTCGTCCTTCAAGCCGGAATCTGCTCATTTTCTTTCCTTAAGCAAATACTCATCCACCATATCATCCAGGGTTTTCGAGGTAGATTCATCCCTTTCTTCCTCATGCTCTGAATCTGCTTCCTCTGCCGCTTTTCCTTCAAGTGATGGTGTGGGCTCCCGGTCTTCGATCATCATTTTTGCACCTCCCGCTTTGGGCGAGGGTTCCGGAGAATTCTCAGCGTCATGTGTTATGGGGCTCCTTACCGCCAACTCGAGCATTTGGGTTGCTGCATTTTCTTCTTCGTGGTTGGGAGAGGCAACATCATGTGGGCGAGCATCTTCGTAATGATTTTACATGGCTAACTTTTTAAGTTTTCCAATGTTCTTCTTTCAAGAGGTTTTTGGATTGGTGGCTTCGGTTTTTCCTCTTGTTTGCACCATCTTGGAATTTTAGGATTGTAATTGATGCAATTGTGGAGAGTAAGGGAGAGAAAGATGGGGGAGGTTTTCAGCGGTTGAAAGAGTGGGTTAGAGATGAACTGAAAAGTCAGAGGAGGGGTTTGAATTTTGAATTGGGGAACACGAAAGGATAATGCCATTTTTAGGGATTTTCTATTATATTATATTTTTTGTGGGTAAATTTTTTTTCTTTTTTTTTTATTTCTGGGAAAATCCACCTCAACAGACCCTTGTCTCCTAACCACGACTTTATGCCCTCCATAGTAATTTTGATGCCCTTCTTCCTACACACAGAGAGTAAACAACTCCAAAATTGCAAAGCCCTCCGCAACCTAAATTAGGGAAAATAAAGCTAACTCACCCCAAAAACGAAAATAAACTAGAAGACAATTTTTTTACCAGGTTGCGCCTTTTATTATAGTCGTGGGCTCGACTTCCTGCTTCTTCAGGAAAAATTAATGGGTTGAGTAGTGGCATGGGCACCACTTACTCTTTTGAAACCTTCATGATGGATCTTGAGCCTCTGACTGTTCGTCATAAAAGCTTTCTTATTTTTAAGTCCCTTATCTCTATTGTTCCAACTTGATATTGGTCCACAACCTCATATGGACCCTTCCATATGGTAACCATTTTGCACAACCAAAACTTGAATTCCGGTCGATAGAGAAGAACTTTTTGACCTTGTTCAAATTTCTTGACATGTATCATTTGATCATATTTTCACTTTTCAACCAATTCATATATTTCTCAATGAAATTCATCAAAAGATACTGTTTGCAAATCTTCTCTTTCACCTTTTTGTGGTCAATGCATATGCGCTATCCATTTTGAAGCTTCTTGTTCAGGAACAAGCCCTCTCCAACCTTAATGACCTGCTCGCCTAAGGTTGTGGGCACCATGAGAACTAAACTGACCCACTCACCATCTGGAACAGAATTTATGATGCCCAAATCTATCAACCTTGCGATCTCCTGTATCATAACCTCCTTCAAGGCTGGGATAAGTTCCCTTTGCTTCTCTTGATGTCGTTCCAAATCCTCCTCAGCACGAGTGTGGTGCTCTTGCGAAGAAACTGAGTGCTCCACATAATCAACAAATCCTACTTCTTCAGGCTCAACAGGCACATCAAACACCACCTTCTCACCATCAAATCACATGTCAGCTTTCCTATGCGGCGGTCAATGTTGATCCTAGTGGTCCTCATAAAGGGTCTTCCTAGCAATAATCCTCCGGACTTAATCACTTTATTCCCCATATCAAGGACATAGAAATAGGCAGGGAAAATAAGATCCCTACTCTGATCAGAACATATTCCATAATGCCCTCAGGGTAGACCATTGATATGTCAGCCAACTTGATTACTACTCTCGTGGCCTTCATTGTCCCTATATTCATCTCCTTATATATTGACAAGAGCATGACATTGATCGATGCCCCTCAATCCAACATTGCCTTATCTATCCAAGTGTTTCCAATAACACAAGGGATCACAAAAATCCTCAGATCTCCACATTTCTGAGACATCTTCCTTCGAATCATCGTGGTCACGTTATCTCCTGCTATGATCCTCGCATCATCTTGAATTCTCAATTTTTTCATGCATAAATCCTTTAGAAATTTGGCACAACGAGGCATGGTTTTCAGTACCGTGAGGAGGGGTAGATTAATTTCCACCTTCTTTAAGATGTTAAACATTTCCAGCAGTTCCTTCTCTTTCTTCCCTATGGTCAATTGATGTGCAAAAGGGGCCTGTATGATAGGTTTCAGGGGTATGACATATAGCTTTTCGATCTCGACTTTCTTCTCCACCAGATTTTCTTTGATTGGTGATTTTCCCTTTTTGCCTTTTGTTGTTGTGCCCTCTTTAGTGGCCGTTGTGGGCTCTGTTCTTAGCATGAAGGCCTTCTCAAGAAATGGCTTCCCACTTCGCAGAGCAATAATATTGAGTTGAGCCTTCTGAGGTATCTCCACTTCAGGGGGAAACTCACCCTGTCTCTTCTCCATCCTGGCCATGACATTCAACATTTGACCCACTTGATTTTGCAAATTCTGAAGAGTATTCTTTGTTTCTTGCTTAAACATAGCATTCTCCTCCTATTCCCGGGTGAAGTTAGCTCCCAAAGTATTCACCTTATCGGTTAAAGATGGCCATCTATTCTAATTATGTAGTTGTTGATACTGGTGCTGATGCCCTTGCTGGTTCTCTTGATGCCCAGGGTTGGGTCCCCATCTCTAATTCTCATGATTTTTCCAAGCAGGGTTGTAGGAATGAGAGTTTGGATGAAACTTCCTCTGCTGGTTGTTGTTGGTGTTTCCTGCTTGCATCAAAGCATTCACATCCTCTACGAAGAGTGTGGGGCAAACATCGGTCTCATGATGTGTAGCTTGGCAAAATCCACAGGGCTTGACCACCTTCTTCTGTTGTAGCAGAACACAAATCATCAATCTTGGTCTCTACTGTCGTGGGCTTCGTGGTTGGCTGCTTGAACGTTTCTCCCCCATCATCGCGAGAATCCTCTACCATATTGCCTAACCACTTGAAAGCTTCACTTAGAGCCTTGTTCGTAATGTTTTTTCCATAACAAGCATTTATGAGTGACTTTTCTATTGGTCTTAGGCCTCCCATGAAGTTGTGCACCAAACCATGAGTTGAAATGTTGTGTTGTGAGAACATAGCTATCTATTTCTTGTATCACTCCCAATAGTCATAAAAGGACTCGGGCAACCTAATGCCCATGAGCCTCAGATTAAGGTTAGTGGGGAACACCATCTGCCTCATCGTGCGCTCAGGCTCCCCTAATTGTTTTCTTCCATCTCGTTGTTAGTTGGGTTCTTTACTTCAAGATCTGGACCTCCTTCTTCAAGATCTCTTTTTTCCTCATCAAGATCTGCAGCTCGGGCTTGCAGACCTCGTATACTTTCTGCCTCTTTTTCCCTTCTTGTTTCTACTCTTAGCTGTCTTGCTAGTTTCTTAATTTCTTGATAATACCAAAGATGCCCTCGAGGTGCTCCTGCAAGACCACGACCAAGCATATACAGGGGAAACAAAAGAGGTTAGCTAAAATAAAATGTGATTATCACTTGCAAACGTACCTCCCCGGCAACGACGCCAATTTTGACAATGTCGAGTTTGTCGTTAGGAACTTGGTCGTGCAGAAATACAATTTACAAGTCCTGATGCCCACCACTAGGTACAACTAGGGTAAGTATTCAAGGTCGAACCTAAGGGAAGTAGGCTGTGATGATATCGGTGTCACTGGACAGTATTTGGTTTGGGTTTGGGAACTCTCTCAACATCAACAAGAAGAAAACTCAAATAAAGAGAGTTTGCTTGAGTCAGCCTTGACTTGGTTCGGTATGTGTGTGCGCGTGTGTAGGATCCTAGGCCCTCAAATAGCTAATATGTAAGTCCGTCTCTCAGTTATGGGGTCTCGACAGTCACGCCCCCATATTTTTACCATGTCACGTACGTGAGCATCTCAACCCCAACACTTTCTTTCTATGTCGAGCCCTCCCGGTCGCCTTGGGAGCCCATCTTACTCACTCCAAAATTAGCTCGCATCTGGAAAAGTCACCATTGATCTCTCTATGCCAGCAGTTTTTATATGTAGAAGGCCTGAGAAGGCTAAAAGCATGACTTTCGTCATACACCACTCTCCAATGCTCGCAACATGACCGGAGATGAGGGGAACCCCTATATCTTTACCAAGTATTGTCTCTACCACTCCTCCGTAGCCTCCGGTGAAGTTGTGGAAGCTCCATCACTTTGAAATGAAGCCCAGCGCGTCGGGAATGGCCCCAACAGATCTCCAACAAGCTTTCCACCTCACCATTCACACACGCTTCACCTCATCTCAGCCAACCCAAGCAAGGAAAATTTAACTAGACATGAAAGTAAATTAAACCACCAAGCAAGAGATAAAAGAGAGCATACTTAACATTAAAACTGAAACTATTGTTGGCCTCACGGAGGACTTTACAGAAAACGTAAAGGGTGGAATAATGTTTGTTACAGAGACTGAAAATTAGTTGCAGAAAATATGGAGAAGATTAGGAGTGAAAACGATGCCCTAGCCGATAGAGGAGGAGATCCTTTTATAGTGTGTATGTCCTTCTTGGTAGTTGGATTTTTAGCCTTTCAAATCCCCCACTATGTGAGTTTGGAGTCCGACTTATCTCTTGGCAGGTGAAAGCTCACTATTAGTTCTTCGTCCTTGCTCATTCTCATTGATCGCCCATTTTGGTGCTGCTGGAGGTTGGCATTGGAGTTGCAGTGGTCTATATCAGAGATGTTCTTTCCATTTTTGGAAAAGAGTTGACTTCAGCGTATCAAGTCTTTATACCTTTGCTGCTTGTTGTCGTGATTATGACTCACCTCCTCGTAACCTTTTGCTCCTACTGCTTCTCTTTCACATCGTGCCCCAAGCTCTTTTGTGCCCATTTGCAGGATTGTCGAGCCCTGCAAGCTAGTGTGTCCTCCCAGACATAAATAGACCCAAAATAAAAGGGAAAAGACTCATCCAGATCTTTAAAGATAGTGAAAAGAGCACCAAAATAGGGCTCGTCACCACTGCCGTCACTGCTACTGCTAATGTTTACGTCGCCGCCGTCTCCAGCACCAACCATTGTGAATTGTCAATATTTTTTCATGTGAATTTGAAACCACACAAATTATAATGCAATTTCACATTTCATGTGAATCCCCATTTTTTATGTGAATTCCCATTATTTTACATGTGAATTCGAATTATATACGAAATGACACAAATTATAATGTGATTTCACATTATTTTAATTTGAATTCGAATTATATAGGAAACCACACAAATATAATGTAATCTCACATTTTTTTAATGTGAATTTGCATTATACATGAGAATCCAAACCAAAATTGCTGGAGAGAGAGAGAGAGAGAAAGAGAGAGAGAGAGAGAGAGAGAGACGGAAAAGAAGAAGATTATAAATTCAAAAAGATTCAGATAAAGATAAGAAAGAAGAAGGTCGCCTGAAATTTGTACCGAAATAGAGCAATTACGGTGGTCCAATGACGAGGGTGGCATTAATATGAGTGATGCTGCTGGTTGGCTGTGACGATGGATATTGTGGGTGCCGGCAAGAGCAAGCCGGAAAGTAGTCGGACATCGACTCTTGGTGGTGGCGGCTATGTGAGTGGAGAGAGATATAGTGCACGTAGGTTTTTTTTTTTTTTTAGTTTACACACGCACACATAATTTGAACCCGACCTCTTTGTTAGAAGGGAAACATCTTACCACTTGAGTTGTGCTTCGTTGTTAGTGCATGCAGTTAAATAGTGAAAAAGAGAAAGAGAAACCGTAATATTTTTCTATTTTATAATAATTTATGAGATATTGAGGAATTATAAATCTGATAAAGTATAAGAAGAAAAAGGAATGGTCAATATGTCTTGCTATTATTTGATATTTTTTAAAAATATTGTTATAATTAGTAACTCTTAAAATTGCTATTCCTCCATTTTTCACATGTAGATAATGTTATTAAAATAAAATTGCAATATCTTGTAATAGTAGCTTGTCACCTCTCGAGGAGGCAGGAAGTGGCATGATAGATGAGAGCTAAAAAAAGATGAAAATTAAAATCTGGGATAAAATAAAAAAATTTAGTGAAAACACGGAAAATGAAAAAACATTATGAATAATACAACCATTTCTATGGTCTGGAAAATCAGGTATTTCAAAGAGAGCTTTAGTAGCATGGGACCAAAATGTGCTTAATAAAGGCAACAGGTGGTTGGAACCTCATCGATATCAAAACTTGGAACAAAGCTGCGATTGGGAAATTGTTATGGTGCTTGGCAAGGAAGAAGGACACATACGGATCAAATGGGTGCATGAGTTCTACATTAAATGTCAACATATTTTCAATATGCCAAAGCCACAACAAGCTTCATGGATCATAAAGAAAATCTTGGGAGGAGTTGAATATTTTGTACGAGTAAATAATGGGGTGAGGTTTCTGAGGCAACAAAATTTTTCCATTCATCAACTGTATACATATATGAGAGGAACAACTCCTAGGGTTTTGTGGCTCAACGTGTGACAGATTACTAGATTACTGAAGATAGGAGTGGAGTGTGACCAGATGTGTTTGCAAGACTCAAGATGAGACACTAAATCATCTATTCTTCGAGTGCAGCTTCTCATCACATATTTGGCAACAAGTAGCTGGATGGTGTGGTTTGCACGGGCAAAGTAAAGATTGGAATGAGGAAAATCAATTCATGATTATGCAATGCAGGTCAAAAATGGGGAAACAACTCTTATATAGACTGGTGTTGGCTACATTGGTCTATAACATTTGGAAGGAGAGGAATCAAAGGAGATTTCGTGACTTCTCATGTTCAGTGGATCAGCTCGTGTGTCAATGTCAGGTGCAGATAGCTTTGAGTGGATCCAAACATGAGAGAGTTATTAACTATTTAAAATTTTAAGTTTTAGCTGCTGTTTGTTGTTTTCGACCTTTAGTTGTTTGGAAGTTTTGTAAGCTAAGCTAAAATATTCCCTTATGATAATAAAATCTTTTATTTACCCAAAAAAACAATACTTATTATTTTTTGTTTTTATATAACACCTACATATTGGTGATATAAAGTATATTGCAAGAAATCAATAAATTATTATTATTTTACCATTTAACATAATCTTTTAATTTCACCATTTTACAATATATAATCATTATCATTATATTATTAAAAGAAAAATGATTCTTACTTTGAAAAAATCCTAGGTGGCACCCCTTCATTCATTCCTATTTCTCTACAATCTCAAATTTTCTGAAATGAAACCAATATATTTATCATATTATACTCCATTATATTTTATGTGTAGATTTTATATTTCATGTTAATTTAGGTTTTCTTTTTCCTTGCAACATAACATTGGCGGCTGAGTTTTCTTAAGATTTTCCTTCTTACTTTGAAAAAATTCTAAATGGCATCCCTTTTAATCCTCCATTTGTATTTATCTAAAATCTCAAATTTTATGAATTAAAACCAATATATTCATTATATTATATTCCATTATATTTTATGTGTAGATTTTATATTTCACATTAATTTAAGTTTTCTTTTTCCTTGCAACATAACATTGGCGGCTGAGTATTCTTAAGATTTTCCTTCTCTCCAATTATCGTTCTTTCCGTTATCCTCTTCCCTTCAAGTTTCTCACTGCAGTTAATTTTGGAAAGGAGTGAATTGTCGCAAATAAACGAAAGTTGCATATATAACACGTCAGATTTAGTTGATTTATAGGGCATGTCTATCCAAGTTATAATAGAATTCACATCTATCCATATTTTCACATCAGATTTAGTTGATTTTGATTCCAAGTTATAATAGAATTCACATTTAATATTATTTTCTTGTAATGCCCCGTAAATTCCTTACGTTCTAAAAAGTTTAAAGTTATTTAAATAAATGGCTTTGCACGCCTAAGTTTATAATTTTTGAATTCTAAGGCTAACGGTCGAATCCGTTATTAAAAATAAATTACGGGAGTCAGCTAGATGACTACTATATTAGGGGTTAGCGCGTACGAAAAGTTTTTAGTTTGTAAACTAAGAACAGAAAACCATTTAATTTTACGTTTACAAATTTGCGATACGAACACGCCGAGAAAGTTTGTTTTTATGTTTTTTTCGGATGAAACTCGGACTATGTCGTCCCGAGTTTTTGTCAAAATAAATTTTATAAATTTATTTTCTAATTTAAGTTCATACATTAGAATTTTCAAGTCAAATCGAATCGCGACGATTTTTGTACCGAACAACGTTTTCGTCGTTCGTTTTCCCGTAACGTCGGATCGCGCCGGAAAAATTCGTAACCCTTCAAAAAAATTTCTGCATGCAGCCACTTATTCTTTATTTTTTTTTATTAATTAGTGGGGAACATGCATGCTTAATAAGGTTTAGTTAAATGACACCTAAGTTTTACTTTACACAATTTCAACTTATCATCATAACAAAACTAAGACAAAACCCATTTTTTCTCTCTCTCTCTCTCACAACTCTCGGCTACACCATCTCCATCTCCACTATTCTTCATCTTCTCCACTTCTCCATCCACCATTGAAGATACCTTGCAGTTCTTGAAGAAGAAAACCACACAAGTCATGAATCATCCAACAATTCCTATTACATCTTTCATTAAATCTTTAGGTATTCAACTTCTCTTTAATTCTATCCATCCAAAAACCCTTTTCTTTTTATTTTTTCCTTTTGATCGAATTTCTAGAGGTTAGGAATAGATAGTTTGATCTTGAAATAGTGTAATTAGATATGTTAGATATGATAATTATGGATTAAAATGATCAAAACCAAGAATCCTAAAAACTTTGTCAATGCAGAATTTTTTTGGAAAATTGTAGGATTTCTAATTTTCTTCTTTTGATCATGGATTCATGTTTAGTAGATGCTTAATTAGTGTTTGGAATGAAAAGGGATTGAAAGCCCTATGTTATTATGAAATTCAATTAGGGTTTGAATTATAAATTAGGGGTTTTTGCATGTTAGTTGTTTTTGGAATTGTAAGTGATTAATAGTTATTATAATAGTTTGATTAGTGAATAAATGATGTTAATTGGAGAAGAAAATCAACCCCTTAACATCTATATAAAACCGGAAATTTATAGAATAAATAGGAGTTTATACATGTTTGATATTCAGTGATGATTTGTTAGTTGATTATGTTGCAAATCATATTAGTTGATAATAGAAATTAAATGAGAATTTTCTAAAAATGTTTAATGAAACATAAGAGGCAAAGATCACTTTATAAACTGAGTTATAATGATGTTAAGATATGTTTGCATGCATGAAAATGATTCAAGTTAGATATAGTTTAACGTCGTAAAGTTTGAACAAAAACCGACAACGTTGAAAAAAACGCGTAAGAGACTAATATCTAGTTGTATCTGAAAATTAAGAAGTCGGATGAGAATTCTAAGTTAATATTACTGTTTATAATGAAATTTGGAACATTTTTCTAGTTGACATCATAAGCATCCGAGTTAATATAATATGGATTATAGTTGTAATCGAGAACTAGAACGCGTTTGGATTTTCTTTGTTGGTTTAGTACTTGTTAGTTGAAATCCGACATTAGAACGTCGTGCTTTTGAGCGAGTTGAGAAGGAGTTTGTCACGTACGGAGATACGTGATGACTGCCTTGAGAGTCCAGTTTCTAAAAAAGTTGAACACGAGAATTTAAAACGAACCTGAAACGTTATACGTCGAACTTAGCAATCAATTAGGGTTTTCCACGGCAGTTTTGCGACCCTCGCCGGAAACTGTAATAACTTCCAGCTCGTTTATCGGATTTATGATCCGTAAATTGGAGCGCGAACTAGACTTCCTAAGCTTTCTAATGGTATAGGGTTCACCCCCTGTTTCCAAGTCCTCTGTTCTGCACAGCCTCCAGAGTTACTGGACTGTACAGTGAATTTTCAGTTTCTTGTTTTCTAAGTTGTTTAGTTCACAACTTAGCTTCTTTCAATCGTGTAAGCCGTTTTTATCTATCGAACATCTACCTACTGACCCTAAAGTCAAGTACAAGACCTCTAGTGATGGAGACCAGTCGAGACCTTATATCTTATCTTTTCTTTAAAGAAGTAATAAACGAGAAATTCCTTAAATCATTCAAAGAATTAAAGTAAATCGCCTAAGTTGATTCTTTCCAACTTAGCTTCTCTTAATCTTTAAAGTCGTATTAGGATATCGACTACCATCTCTACTGACCCGAGAGTCGAGTATAAGATCTTCCAAGTTCTAACGAGATTAATACTAGTCTCGTTTCCCGTTTAAGTAAAACGAATCTAGTAAGCGTGCAAATTCCCAAAAGAATAAAAATAACTAAATCTTTCTTCGATTCTCTTTAAACGATTACTCTCTACGACCCATTTTTAAGTATATTTTATTTTACGATGAAGGAGGAAGCCAGCTGTAAAGAAAAGACGAAAGATCCAAAGTTGGAAGCTTTTGCTTTTAAGTTCTGTATTTACAAGGTGGGCTTTTATCTATATCAAATAAAATGTGGGTTTTTCCACAACTCGAAAGTATTATTTATCGCTTTGATAATTGTGTTTTCAAAGTGATAATCTTGGCATAAACTGTTTCAACTTTTTATGTGAGTTCTCTTGTACCTATCTGAGTTAACATTCGTGTTTTCCAGATTTCTGAGTTAACCTTCGGGTTTTCCAGACTTTTAGAGTTAATCTAACTAGGTTAACTAACGATCGGCTCTGAGTTAGCTGCTAAGTGCTTTCCAGAGTTAGTGCACTTTGTAACCTGTAGTGTATGTGATATCCTGTTGAGGGGTACCAGCCACGGTGAATTAGTTTGGGTCAAGATTGAACATAACATACTCTAAAATGCTTGCGCAAGCTGCTTTATACAAATCAGTCAGAAAATGTTTAGTAGGCACGGGCCTTTTCAACAAAACCCTGATGCGCTACGGTTATAGTATGCCAGATTATTTATACTTATGACTATAATTTCGGCATCGTGCCCACTAAGTACGTTGTACTTAGCCCTGCATTGTTTTCTAAATGTGCAGGTTGAAGCGACGGTGAGCGGCGACGGTTGATGTTGAGTTGGAAGATAGGTTGCTTTAGTTAGAACTCTTCCGCTGTAGAACTCTGAATCTTTTGAGATGTACTTTTTGAACAATTCTCAGTAGTCTAAGTCTGTAAATATGAACTTAGCTTCTTTGTACTTTGTCGAGAAATCCTCAGGGATTAACTCTTTCTTATCTATATTAAAGTCTTGTTCATGGTTTAATGATGTCTTTTCATGTATGTTTAGTCAGTTAGCCCCCTTCTTCCCCGCTTCTTTAATCCAACCCCAGTCGCACCCCGGCTTCTGCCGTCCCTCGGGATTTGGGGCTGTGACATTTCTATATTATAGTATTTCATTATTTTATTTAAATTCTCCTATCCTAAATCGATTTTGAATAAAACTCTACATATTGGAAAACTTATAAAGCTACTTGATGAATATTTTCTCATCCTTCCCACTTGGGGTGAGCATTCAGATTACGGATCGGATGTATGCTCAATACGATCCGAATTCGAAATCCGAATTTCTAAAAAAATTGGATTTGATCAAATCCAAAATTTCAGCCGGAAAATTCGAAATCCAAACACTAAATCAGATATGAAAATCCAAAATTCTCAAGAAAAAATTAAAAAAAAATTGAAAATTTAAAATATAGTAAAAATCAATATTCACTGTATTTATATTTCGTCCACTTTTCTATATTTACATCCAATTTAGGAATCAAAAACTCCATCTATATGCATGTACATCCAATTAACATATATTATATTTTATAGTATTAGATATATAGCTTTCGTCCACTATTACATCCCATTAGATCCAAAACAATGTTGTCATTAGTAGTATTTTACTTTTGTAAATTATAATAAAATCTAATTGGGATGACTATACGATTTTATTCGAAATTACGGTAGTTCAACTTAATGGGAGGATTTTGACTTGAAATCGTGAGGGTAGATGGACCAATTCCGACGAAAGATACCTATCTTCGATTGCTTGACAAATGCGACATGCTGTTATGTCAAGAAAAAGGAATAGAGCTTCCGAAGATTCAAGTTCTGTCAACTTTAATACATGTAAAAAATAAATATTATTGCCTTTGTTTCTCTAATATTATCATCATTTTTCGATATTAATGTGTAATTTTAATTTTCATTTGGCAAAAATTAATTAAGTAGACGGGCCAATTTCCAACTCACGAGTACGTCAACTTAGGATCCCACATGTAATGCCCCAGAAATTCCGTACCGTCTTAAAAATTTAAAGTTAATAATAAAAATGGCTTTGCACGCCTAAGTTTACGATTTTGAATTCTAAAACTAACGGTGAAATCCGTTTCCGAAAATAAATTACGGAAGTCAGTTAGATGACTATTGTATTTAGGGTTATCGCGTACGAAAATTTTTTAGTTCTAGAACTCAGAACGGAAAACCGTCTGATTTTTACATTCACGAAATCGCGATATGAACTTGCCCGAGAAAGTTCATTTTTTTTATTTTCCGGACAAAACTCGGACTGTGACGTCCCGAGTTTTTGTCGGAAATTAGATTTTAAATATTACTTTCCGAATAAGTTAAATATGTCGGAATTTATGGTAGATTCGGAATTTGACGATAATGTGCCGAGATACGTTTTTCGTCTTTCGATTTCCGTAACGTCGTATCGCGCCGGAAAAACGTGTAATTCTCCTTTTCTTCCCCTCATAGCCGACTTCCCTCTCTCTCACATAGCTTGATATTTGATTTTATATAGTATTATACCTTATGACTGACCATTAGATATTTAACAAAAATTTACACCTAAGTTGTTAGATATTATTTCCTACCATTAGTCATCACATTTTCTTTCTTCCTATCCTCACAATTGCCGCCACCTCTCACACTCCCTCTCTCTCAATTTTCTTCCATCCTCCATTGAAGAAAGCTTGAAGCTTTGGCAAGGATTTTCACACAAGTTCATCATCCTCCATCAATCTTCTAACTTCTTTCATTAAAGCTTAAGGTAATCTCCTCCTCTCTTATTCTATCCAATTAGTTTTCCTTTCTTCTAATTTTTTTTCTTGAGGATCGAAATTATAGATGATGATGTAGTGATGTTTTAATCTTTAATTCATGACATAGAATGTGTTAGTAAGTGATTTCTATGGTTGATTTGGAAGAAGAATTAAAAGCCCTAAATTCTAGGGTAGAACCGATTTTAGTGGTTCTATGTAGGATGATTTGATTCTTCAAATTGATGGTATAATTAGACTTATGAGTAGTTTAATTAGTGAATTAAACAAGTAGAAATGAAAAGCCCTAAGATTATAATGAGGACCGAATTTTTAGGCTAGGGTTTCACTTGATTTCAAATTAATGATGTAATAAGACTTGTAATTGGTTAATTGATGTTGTAGTAGTATGGGAATTGGTTTAATGGAGTTATTTTATGAAGAAAATCACCTCCTTTAAATTATTATTATTATTACCGATTTTATGAGGAAATTGGGGGTTTTCATATAGCTTGTTTTAGTTGATGAAATGATGATAGATTATAGATTCTAATGATAATAGTTGATGATAGAAATTAATTGGATTTATTCTAAAATCATTATAGAAATCCTAAGAGACTAAGAACTCGAATTAGGTTGAGTTTAAGTAATGATATGAGGTGATGATGTATATAATAATGAATCTCGTTAGATGATGATTAATGTCGTAGAAAATGAATGAATTCCGATAACTTTGGAAATTTCTTAAGAGACGAACAAGTGAACTAAGGAACGACTTTGTAGTTGACGACATGAGCATCCGGATTATTATATAATGAGTTGTAGTTATAATCGAGAACTAAAAACGAGAATTGTTAACTTGATTTTGGTATAGTACTTGTTAGTTTGAAAGCCGATGTTTAGAACGTCGTGCTAATGGCCGAACGGCAGAAAGGAATTCTTCATGTACGGGAGTACGTGTTGACTGCCTTGAAGTGCTAAAATCGTGAAAATGTAGATTCGATAACATAGAACGAGCCTAGGAAGTCATACGTCGATTCTATCGAGCAACTAGGGTTAGCCGCGGCAGTTTTGCGACCCTTCCCAGAAACTGTAATATCTTTTAGCTCGTTTATCGGATTTGAGATCCGTAAATTGGAGAGTAATCTAGACTTTCCAATCTTTCTAACGGTATAGGGCATATCCCCTGTTTCCAATTCCTCTGTTCTGGGCAGTCCCCAGAACTACTGCATTGCGCAGTGATTTTTCAGAACTTGAATTCCTAAGTTGTTTCTTCGCAACTTAGTTTCTTTCGATCGTTTAAGCCGTAATAAGTTAACGATTATCTTCTCTACTGACCTAAGAGTCGAGTAAGAAACCTTTCGAGTTCTAAACGAGATTTATTCAAGTCTCATTCCCATTTAATTAAAATGAAACTAGTAGCGTGCAAATGCCTAAAGAAACAAAACGACTAAAACCTAATTCGAATTTCCATATTCGATTATCTTTTACGACCGAATTTAAAGTGTGATTATTTTACGATGAAGGAGGAAGTCAGCACTAAGGAAAGGGCGGAAGAATAGAAGAACGAAAACCTGTTTAGTAGTTCTGTATCATCGAGGTGGGCTTTTATATATAAAACAAAACAAGCAATGCTCGAAAAACTTTCTTTATCGCTTTGATATCCGTGTTTTCAAAGTGATAATTATGGCATGAACTGTTTTATGTTTTATGTGAGTTCTCTTGTACCTATCTGAGTTAACATTCGTATTTTCCAGAATTTATGAGTTAACCGCTAGGATGTTAACTATCGATCGGCTTTGAGTTAGCTATATACTTTCCAAGGTTTGTGCATTTTGTAGCCTGTGGTGTATGTGGTATCCTGTTGAGGGGTAACCAGCTATGGTGAATGAGAATTGGTCAAGATTTGAACGTAACATCTATAAAAAGTGCTTGATCAAGCCAAATTATGAAAATGAGTCAGAAAATGTTTTAGTAGACACGGACTATTTTTAATAAAACCCCGATGTGCAACAAATTATGAAATGCCAGATTATCTATACTTATGTTTAAATTTTTGGCAACGTGCCCACTAAGTACTTTTGTACTTAGCCTTGCATATGTTTTCTAAATGTGCAGGTTGAAGCGACGAGAGCGGCGGTGGTTGAAGTTGAGTTGAGTTGTTAGGAAGTCTTTAGCTTATGACCTACTTTCCGCTGCAAAACTCTAGACCTTTTGACGTTATGTACATTTGGTGAATCACAGTAGTTTAAGTTTGTAATCTTTAACTTAGATGCTTTCGAGTAATTTCTGTCGAGTAATCCTTCGTGATTAACTCTTCTTTTTTAATAGTAAAGTCTTGTTCATTGAATGTATGATGTCTTTTATGTATGTTTAATTAGTCAGTCCCCTTCTTCCCCGCTTCTTTAATCCAATCCCAGTCGCACCCCGGCTTCTGCCGTCTCTCGGGATTTGGGGTTGTGACAGAGTTGTATCAGAGCAGAGGTTCGTTTCCTGCTCTGGTTATGAGTCAATCTTCTAGTCTGAGTCATTCTTTTTAGTGATACCACAGAGTGGTATTAGAGCAGAGGTTCGTTTCCTGCTCTGGTTATGAGTCAATCTTCTAGTCTGAGTCATTCTTTTTAGTGATACCACAGAGTGGTATCAGAGCAGAGGTTCGTTTCCTGCTCTGGTTATGAGTCATTCTTTTCTAGTATGAGTCATTCCTTCTAGTAATGCCACAGAGTGGTATTTGTATACAAGTCTTCCTTCGAGTAATAATATAGAGTATTCGTTCGTACTCTATATCGAGTCTTCTTTCGAGTTATAGGATAGAGTATTTGTATACACTCTAGATCAGAGTCCTCCTTCAAGTAAAAGATAAGAGTTAGGCTATGACTGTCACAGCCCCAAATCCCGAAGGACGGCAAAGCCGGGGTGCGACCAGGGGTTGGATTAAAGAAGCGGGGAAGAAGGGGGATAAATGAATAAACAAACACATAAACAACTAAATAACAACTGATATCTATGAACCAACTTCATTAAATGAAAGAGAGTCGATCTCAAAGGATAGTTCGACAGAATTTTTCTCCAAAACAAACTAAGTTTAAAGTATGCAACTTAGACCAAAGAGTTTATACATCAAAAAGGAATATGGTTCGCAGCGGAAAAACGTAGAACTCAAAACAACTGTTCTTCTTTCCTAACACGACCCCTTTACTCAACCTCCTCCGCTTCCGTCTCTCAACCTGCACATTTTAAAAAATAACATGCAGGGCTAAGTACATAAAGCACTTAGTGGGCACAATGTCGAAAACATATCATAATAATATTGATTATCAGGCATCTCAACAAGTAGCGCATCGGGGTTTTTTCATCAAAGGCCCGTGCCTACTAAAACAATTTATCTTTTCACAATACATGGCTTGCGCAAGCACTTTTCAGATATTACGTTCAATTTGCCCAACTTTTGTTTCAATGCCGGGGAAGAGTTAACTTCTTTCGTGAACGTTCAACTCACCACGGCATGGCTACCCCTCAACAGGGTACCACACACTCCAGCTACCGTGTACACTTAACTCTGGAAAACCCCGTACGGTTAACTCAGAGCCTGATCGATTTAGTTAATCCCAGTTGACTAACTCAGAAAGGCACAAACAAACTCACATAAAACAAATCATTTCATGCCTCGATAATCATTTCAAATCACAGTTATCAAAGCTGTAAATAAATATTTTGGAGCATTGCTCATTTTGTTTTTATAAAGAAAGCCCACCTCAATCGTTTACAGAACAAACTTTTAACCTTCGGTCTTCCGTCCTGTCTTCAACTCCGACCACCTCCTTTTATCGCAAATTAATCAACTTTAGTAAATGGTCGTGTCGATAAAAGAAAAGGAACTTGAATTCGGTTTAAGTCTTTTAGGCCTTTGCACGCTTAACTAGATACTTTTGATTAATCAAGGAACGAGACTCGAATACGTCTCGATCGGAACTAACTCGGATCCTTTCTCGACACTTAAGTCAGTAACTAATGAGATTCGATAACTTATAACGACTTGAAAGTTCAAAAGGAATCAAGTTAAAAAGAATTCAACTTAAGAAATTAGGTTTTAGATATTTCCTGCACAAGGCAGTAGTTCTGGAGCTTTCCCAGAACAGAGACTTTCGAAACAGGGGACTTTCCCTGTACCAAAAGAAAGCTACGGAAGTCTAGTTTACTCTTCAATTTACGGATCTCGATTTCGTTAAGCGAGCTAAGAGTTATGACAGTTTCCGTAAAAGGTCACAGAACTGCCCGAACTAACCCTAGGGCTCGATAAAACTCGACGTAATATTTCTCTATGTTCGATAAATGCTACGCCACTTTATACTCACGAAGTTTCACTTATATGGCAGTCAACATACTTAGTCATTAGTCGAGAATACTTCATCTTTTCCCGTTTAATAATACTACAACACATTTCTCGTTGTTTTACTAGTTGATTTCTAAACAAATTTTATTTCATTTCCAACTTAATCAATTAACTTATAACTTAATTCATTTCATATCCTTATCATTATCTAACTCTTATACACATTACTACTCATTAACTAATTGTTGGGAAATTTATTAGTATAAGTTTTGATGAATTCCAAAACCGACTGACCCCAACCGAGTAGATGTTGCCAGAACCTAATGTCAGAATTTAGGCTCGCTGTTTGAGCAAAGTTAAGATTTTATCTTTACAGGTCTCCAGCTGAAGAAGGCAACAAGGCGTCACTTAAACAAAACATCAGTTGTGAAGAAGGACAACTGAGAGTTCATATGATCAGATGGAAACAAGGGGAAGTCTTCAGAACATCAGTTGTGAAGGAAACCAATTGAGCGTTCATCAGATGAGAAACAGTTGAAAGGAAGAGAACATCAGATGAAAAGAAAAGTCATCTGAGGGTTCAAACCCAACTGAGTAAATACAAGGAAGACAACTGAGTGTTCAGTTTCAGAACCTCAGTTGTAGAACTCGAACAAGAAGATCAACTGCTTGAAGTTCAAAGTCAGCTGAGAGTTCAACAGTTCAGAACATCAGCTGAAGACCACTCAGATGAAGATCAAGACTTTCAACCGACGAACCGAAGTTGACTATCAGAAAGGTTAAGATTTGAATTTCAAAAGGAAGTCACATGAGGGTTGACCGTTCAGTCATTACCCCATCTGGCCCAACACAAGGCTGTCTCAGATGGAAAGTAGAAGAGCACAGATGCCATATCGGGAAAGTCTGCAGAGATGAGAGACAAGACATCGCTATCAAAGAACAGAGATCAACAGCTCCTCCAACTGCTAGTTGATTCTCTCCGCCTATAAATAGAGGCTACCATTCATTGGAGACGAGTGCGGAAGACACACAAGAGAAGACACACGAGACGAGACAGAGCGAAAGAAAGAACTATATTCCTTACTCGAGCTGAATTAGATTTAGTCTCTAAGAACATCACTTGTTGAGAGTTCTAGAGCATTAGATGGTGTCTGAGTGTCTTTAGATCGAACCTTGAGAACATCACTTTGTGAGAGTTCGTAGAGTGTTAGATCCCAGCTCACTTCTTATTCGAGCTGTTAGTTGGAACCTTATCTTTTGTACCTGAAAAGGTTTTAGGACCCTACTCTTCCTGTAATTGAGTAGTTAGGTTGTCAAGTACCCGCAAACTTGACATAGGTTGTTAAGTACCCGTAAACTTAACTGTAAAGGTTGATAAGTACCCGTAAACTTATTGCAACGGTTGCACAGCCCGAGTAAGCTGTGTGGTTTGTCCAGAAGAACTTGGACAGAGTTGTGTGAACTCACAACTCCCCGTGGACGTAGGAGGGTTATCTCCGAACCACGTTAAATCCTGTGTGTCTGTGTTTATTTTATTTAGTTATTTATTGCATTATTAACTGACCGATCTAACCGGCATACAAACCTCTTTTGCACTTTTTCAACCGAGCTGTTTTGGTTTTTGACCAACCGAGCTGTTTTGCGTGAGTTGTTTTAACGAGTTTATGTTTCCACCACATTCCGCACAGCCTCACTCTTCCAACTGAGGTTGTTTACTCAGGTGTGAGATTCCAACTGAGTCCTTTTTACTCAGTTGAACTGATTGTTCAGGGTAAAGCTTTTAAATCCTAACTGGTGTATTCCCCCCCTCCCCATACACCAGTAACTCGTTTCGGGACCATCAAGTGGTATTAGAGCAGTGGTTCAAAAGACTGCTGACTCTGTTTCACAAGGTGTGAATTTGAGGAATTTTATTCAGTGGTCAACTGAACAGATCTCTTTATCACGCTAGTGCATATCTGCTTGCACCCTTCTTTCGTTGTTGTGTGCAGATGGACGTCAAAGACGATGAGGTACAATCTAATCCTGCTATTTTGAATTCTTCAATTATTTCTAACATGCAGGAAACCCTAGATGAAGAGTTGGAACTCTCATGGGACGACTTCATAGCACTCAATGAGGAAGTGCAACAGCAGTCGGTTGAGTTTAAGAGTCTTCAAGTACAATTCGCCAGGCTTGAGGAATCCTTAACCGACAAGGACGATCTGATCAAGAGCCAAAAGGAAGAGATTGACAATCTCAATAATCAGCTGAATGCTGCCAGCCAACCTAAGGCTTCAACTGATGAGGAGTTACAGAAACAGATCAAGAAATAGGAAGATCAGTTGAACAAGCAAGAGGCGCAGATCGGCCAGCTGGTGAAAAAGTCAGACGAACAGTCCGAGTATATAGTTGTTCTTCTCAAAGAATTGCAAACTGAGAAGGACAACCTGATCAAGCTATATCAGTCATCCAAGATCATAGAGAATTTAATCAGTTACAGCCGACAGACGGATGACTTGTCAGGACTCGGTTACGATGTGGTTAAAGATAGTGGAATTCCTCCAGCAACCTTCATCAAAGCTGTTGAGGTCAAGGTTGTTGAACCTAACACAGTTGAATCTGAATCTCCCCAAAGTAATGCAACTTCCACTTCTCAGCAAGCTCAACCGACCAAGGGAACTCCAACTGAGAAGGGAAAAGAAGCAATGGATGAACAGAACGTTCCATCGGTTGGGACATCAATCGAGGGGAATGTTCCAAGTCACAGAAGAGGAACCAGAGGCGTCGGAAATACAACCAAAACAAAAATCAGAACCGACCTCTGAACCGTCCACAGAACCGACCATAGAAAAAATAGAACCGACCGCAGAGCCAACAAGGACTCAACCATCTGAATCAACAGCGGTTCCATTATCAGTTCAACCAGAGGTTCCAACCGAGTCAACCAATGAGGAACAATTCCAACAACTAGAGATATTCATGCCACAAGTTGAATCAACATCCGAGCATGACCAGTTGTCGTCGTCAGTCAGAAAGATGGAATCAGTATTAGCTACGAAGATTCCAACTTGGCGTCCGATCATTCAGACAAATCAGACAGGATAAAAACCGCCATCAAAATAGGGGGAAAGCCTCACCTCCTAAAGCCCAACATGGGAGAAATCCAACTCCTCCCAAGAAACAGAGCATCATTTCTAACAACAAGCCTAAGGATAACCGAGGTGTTGTTATAATTGATGAAAATGGGCAAATCATTTGGAATGACAAGGCTATTCGAGTTTACCGGGAAAAGCGACGCACAGTTCCAGCGGGAACTAGTTCTAACCCTCCAGGACCCAACTGAAATTGGGGACCTAAGCGAGTTTCTCTTTGTAGGTACAAGAGAAACAGCTGAGGAAGAAGAAGGCGTCTACAACAATGTGGGTGATGGATAGTGGATGCTCGAAACACATGACAAATCTGAAGGATTTGCTTGGAAGTTTCGTGGAGAAAGAAGGTCCATCAGTTACTTTTGGTGATAACTCAAAAGGTTATACCAGAGGTTACGGTACCCTTGAAACCAATCATGTTTCAATTTCTAATGTCTCTTATGTTGATGGATTGAAGCATAACCTGCTCTCCATCAGCCAAATCTGTGATAATGGTTTCTCTGTCAAGTTTGATGCACAGGGTTGCGAGTTAAAGATGTCGGATCAAAGCAGGTGATATTGTTGGGAAATCGATCTCAAACAGGGAATGTATACTACGCTGACTGGAACAGCAGCCTCCCTGACACTTGCTTGTTATCAAAGAGCAGTTCGGATGTGAGCTGGCTGTGGCACAAAAGGCTCAACCATCTGAACTTCAAGACGATGAACCGACTCGCCAGACAAGAACATGCAAGAGGCATACCTAACCGAGTGTTTTCAACAACACACATCTGCAGTGCATGCCAGCTGGGAAAGCTCGCTAGATCCTCCTTCCGGTTGAAGTCAACTCCTTCAACCGGCCGAGTGTTGCAGCTGATCCATATGGATCTCTTCGGGCCAGTTACACCAAAAAGCATTAATGGAAACGAATATACATTGGTTGTAACTGATGACTACTCAAGATATACGTGGACCATCTTCATGCGCCACAAGAGTGAAACCCGAGATGAGCTGCCCAAGCTGATGGATCGGATATCGAACCAACAAGAGATGAAGATCATATCTATCCGATCAGATTATGGAACTGAGTTTCTAGATCACAGTTGAGAAGAAAGATGTTTCCATGGAGAAGATCCCAACTGAGATTCAGAGAGCTGACATCTTCACCAAACCTCTTCCTGAAGCCCGGTTCAAGATGCTGTGTGATCTTTTAGGACTCTTGGATCCGAGCTGAAGACTCATCCGAGCTGAAGAGTCATCCGAGCTGAAGACTCATCCGAGCTAAAGAGTCATCCGAGCTAATGAAGAGTCATCCGAGCAGATGAGAATCCATCCGAGCTGAAGAGTCAGATATCCATATGAGGGGGAAGCTCAGCTGAAGGGGGAATCTCAGATACTGATTGCCAACTGAAGACGTCAAACGTTAGCTGAACAGACGAACTCGAGTCAGCTGATGGTATGCTGCAACAATAGATCAGACGTCAGCTGAACAGACGAACTCGAGTCAGCTGATGGTATGCGGCAACTGAGGAACTCGACTAATGAACACAACTGATTCAGACATCAGCTGGCAGGTATTATTTATGACTGAAGGTGTTATGTTCTTAAATGAGAATGTTTGAAATAAATTCAAACATTCCTGAGCTAGTCAGTTACATTAAAAATAGCCATCATGTCGCATTAAATGTAAAGTACGGCTGAGCATCTATAGCCTACTTTATAGTGCGACTGGGCTGACATGAAACTGTACATCTTCTCACGCGCTGGTTGGAACTCGGATCAAAACGTCAAGTCAAAGATAGTCAACAGTCGCGTAATCCCAGCCGTTGATGGATTCGCGCCATTTAACCCCAGCCGTTGATCTCATCCGAGTCAAAGACCTATATAAGGCGAAAAATCAGGAAGATATCTCCTACTTTCCTCATTCGTGCTTATCAATTATAACTATTCATCGTCTTCCAGTTTTTCTGCCTAACCCGTTTCTGCAAATAGATTCCTTTCCTCTCCTATATATATATTACCTTTGCAGTGATTTAATGGCACCCAAAAGCAAGAGAATGGCATCATCCGGACCTTCCCTCGTGCCTACCACGTATGAAGAGTCATTCGATATGTTAGTATCGAAGATTCACTTCGAGCAGATCCTCTTCGACGAGGATTTAGAGTCGCCGGTCCTAACCCCTCTCGCCAACACTCTCCATGAGAACGGACTTCTGGAATGGGCCAAGCTCTGCCCCTCCCACTTGCTCAGGCGCCAAGTCGGAGAATTCTACGTCAATCTCGTTCGCCCCCTTGACATTTCAGAGGGAGTTTCCACGGTGGTGTCATGCCGACAAAGAGATGTTCCGGCAAGGATGATACGTCGTGTCTCCTTCTCCATCGACGTGTCCGATGTCCTCCGGTACATCATACCAATCAACCACACCGCCACCGAGTTTCTGGAGAATATTACCGACGAACAAGCTGATGAATTTCTTCAGGATGCTCTGATCGAGCCAGAGCGGTTGAGGAGCAACATGCAAAGGACTAAGCTGAAGCCGGAACACCACCTGCTGTTCGACGCCGTGTCGAAGTTCGTGTTCGGATACAGTGGCGCGTTTGGCGACATCAGCCGACCCAAGCTGAAGCAGCTGGTGGCCTTGGAGCACCAACACTAAATTAACTGGTTCCAATATTTTCTGAACCAGTTGATGGTGGAAAAGTCGAAGATCTCTGAGACTACAACCGAGTCTGGAGAGAAGCTGCTGAGTGTGAAGGGCATGCTTAATTTCGGCTGCAAAATCTCTGCCCTCATCCTCCTCGCAACAAAGGACCGCAACATGGTCTGGGCTGACTGCGAGGAGACGCCACTGAAGAAGCTGTTGCTGTTCCCGACGGCCAAGAAAGCACAGGAGGTGCTGAGGAGTGTCTACACTCCTAAGGACAAAAGGGAGTCGGGAAAGCCAGCTGAGTCAGCAGCTGAGGGGGAACAAGCTGCTGCTCGCCCCATAAAATCCAAAGCCTCACGTCGCCGAGCTGACGCTTAGAAGGAGTCGACTGACGAACCTGCCCAGAAAAAGTTAAGGGTAAGGTTCAAGAAGGCAATCAAGAAGGCAGCTGATGTTCCAGCTGATGAGTCAGCTAATGAGCCAGTTGAGGTTCCAGCTGAGGAGCCAGCTGAGGAAGAAGCTCCAGAAAAGGAGGGAGCGCAGGTCGAGTCCACACCTGCTGAGGAACGCTCCGAATCCAGCCGCTCAGCTGAGGCGGCATCGCTCGAGATTGTCCCTCGAGCCCCCGGAGCTGATGAGGCTGAGGGCATGGAGACGTCGGTTGCATCCTCCTCATCTGAGGACCTCGAAGATGTTACCACCTCCCCCACAGCTGGAGTGAATGTTGTACTGCCCCCAGAGCCTCTTGCTCTCTCTACCCAAATCGAGCCAGAAATTCCGAGCTCTCAGCTCGATGCCAACATCGTAACCGCTCCTTCGGCCGATGTTGAGGAAACCATGCCACCCTCTTCCCCAACTGAATCCCAAATTCCGAGCTCTCAGCTCGATGCCGATGTTGTGACTGAATCTTTGGCCAACATCGATGAACCTCTAGAACTCGAACCATACAATCTCACCCCCTCCCCGATCAACGAAGCGGAGGACCTGCAGGCTGTTGCTGACGAGCACGAAGGCAGGGTGGCCTACTGCTTTCAAAAGCTGTTGGGTCTGTTCCCTGCGGCTCGCGACATGCCCATCTTCGCCACACTGGGAACCGAGCTACTGTACCAGTTCCACCTGATCTTTAGCCAGTGGTATGTCAAGGAGGACACGATCAGGGTACTGAGCTGGGACAGGCTAAAATCTGATGAGTCCCGCATCCGAGCCTACTTCAACTATTCCAACTTGGAGGTGGCATACAACAACCGGATCGCGCTGCTCACTAGACGGATGGACCAGAGTCTAGCTGAAGGGAAGGACACAAGGGAGGCAGCTGGAAAGGAGTGTGTCGACTTCCTTGACAGCATGTTGGTGAAATCAGCTGACTTCCTTGAAGATGTCGATGCAGCAGCTGCCGCCGCAAAGGAAGAAGAGGAAAACCTGAAGCTATACCTGGCAAACCGTCAAGCCATGGCCACAGCTGAGCCTCTAGCTCAGTCTGCTCAAGCCTTTCCAGCTGCTCAGCTCGCTCCTTCAACAGAACAAATCTGCGAGCTAGTGGCTGAGAGGGTCAACCAGTTGAGGACCGAGCTGCTCGCCAACCTCCAGCACCAACAAGATGACCAGTTGAGGGAGTTGGCAGCACAAAAAGTGAAGTACCAACAACTGGTGGAGGAGAATACCGAGCTGAAGATGAAGCTGAATGATCTCTCCTCCTCCACCAGTTAGGACGTGTCGGAGCTGAAATCCACTCTGTTGGGCTTGAAGTCGGAAGTGAATGTCTTCAAGTCCTTGGCTGACTCAAATCTGGCCAAGTCCCAACAGACGCAGGATGCTGAATGGGAGTCACGGTTCGAGTCGCGTTGGGCTGAGTTCGTTGCCTTTCAGACAGAGGTCAACGACAACCTCTCTGTCTTGAAGAAGGCAGAACAAGAGCGCCTGGACTCCGAACTGGCAAAGAAGATCGAGCTAGAGTGTGCGGTCGATGAACTCTTCAACCGTGTTCAATCCACCGAGGCCTAACTCAACTCTCTGGACGGTTCAGTAGCAAGCCTTGTTGCTGATGCCAAAAAGGGGGAAGAGAAGGAGACGGAGGGTGAAGCACAGAAAGAAGAAGAGACCCAAGAAGAAGGAGTGCCAGCTGCTCAACCATCCAAATCTCAGCTGAGGAGGAGGAAGTCTGCTGCTGCCAAGTCAACCGAAGTCGGTGGAGCCGAAATGTCAAAGGACTTGGAGCAGGCAAAGAAGATTGGAGTTTCCTACAGCTCCATAGCCGAGATCGCAACCGAGCTGGATTCTGAACTCGACGGGATAACAACCGAAGAGTGCATTGCAGTGGCTAAGGCTATGGATGTAGAGGAGAAGGACTACATGAACCCGAGTTGGATCAGAAAGTTTGCCGCCAGCCAGGCGAGGAGGGTGAACCAGTTCGAGGATGAGCTGAAAAAGGTTTCTCAGAACCTGGACCGCAACGTTGCCTCCCGCAGCCGACGCCGCATCAACAAAATCCAATCAAAGGCGGAAGCTCGGTTGAAGCAACAAAGGTTGCCTCGAAAGTCCAAGGTTGAGAGTCAGTTCAGGCATACCGACAAGTGGATGCCGACCGAGTGGAATGAGGAGTGGGAGCTGTTCAAGCAGGAGTTCGTGAACGACTTCTATTACAGGAAGGTTTACGCAACTGACGACCCAAGGAGAGCGTTCAAGGAGGCGCTGACTGAGTTGCACTCAGGTGACCCGGGCATGTTCAGTCAATTCAGGAGGGCCATGATTGACGCAAACCTGGACTTGAACACTGTTCTAGTTCCCAAGAGGGTTACTTATCGGCCACCTCTTCTCCCGGATTCCAGCAACCCGAACCGCACGAAGATTGCATCTGAGGCGAGGCAGGTCTGCAAGGAGCATGGAGTGGACATCTCCAAGGAGTCACCTGCTAAGAGGGAAATTTTTGTAAGAATTTTTGGCAAGTATGCGCTACAATACTAGCTCAGTTAGTTTTCTAGCAATTGTTGTAATTTTCGGTTTTTGAGCCTATCTCTTGTAACAATCAGTTGTAATGAAAACTATTCAGTTATAAGATTCACCTTGATGAACAATCCCTCATTGTCCAAGCTCTTAATCACAAAGTCTTTTAAATACCATGTTATAACTGTGCTAACCCTTTGATGTTTTATCTTATAGACAGTCTAGAATTTCAGCTGAGATTTTAGGTCAGTTAGAGAGGATTAGATCAATAGTGGTTTAAAGTTGTAAGTGGTTTTGGCATCATCAAAAAGGGGGAAATTGTTGGAAAATTTATTAGTATAAGTTTTGATAAATTCCAAAACCGACTGACCCCAACTGAGTAGATGTTGCCAGAACCTAATGTTAGAATTTAGGCTCGCTGTTTGAGCAAAGTTAAGATTTTATCTTTATAGGTCTCCAGCTGAAGAAGGCAACAAGGCGTCACTCAAACAGAACATCAGTTGTGAAGAAGGACAACTGAGAGTTCATATGATCAGATGGAAACAAGGGGAAGTCTTCAGAACATCAATTGTGAAGGAAACCAACTGAGCGTTCATCAGATGAGAAACAATTGAAAGGAAGAGAACATCAGATGAAAAGGAAAGTCATCTGAGGGTTCAAACCCAACTGAGTAAATACAAGGAAGACAACTGAGTGTTCAGTTTCAGAACCTCAGTTGTAGAACTCGAACAAGAAGATCAACTGCTTGAAGTTCAAAGTCAGCTGAGAGTTCAACAGTTCAAAACATCAGTTGAAGACCACTCAGATGAAGATCAAGACTTTCAACCGACGAACCGAAGTTGACTATCAGAAAGGTTAAGATTTGAATTTCAAAAGGAAGTCACATAAGGGTTGACCGTTCAGTCATTACCCCATCTGGCCCAACACAAGGCTGTCTCAGATGGAAAGCAGAAGAGCACAGATGTCATATCGGGAAAGTCTGCAGAGATGAGAGACAAGACATCGCTATCAAAGAACAGAGATCAACAGCTCCTCCAACGGCTAGTTGATTCTCTCCGCCTATAAATAGAGGCTACCATTCATTGGAGACGAGTGCGGAAGACACACAAGAGAAGACACACGAGACGAGACAGAGCGAAAGAAAGAACTATATTCCTTACTCGAGCTGAATTAGATTTAGTCTCTAAGAACATCACTTGTTGAGAGTTCTAGAGCATTAGATGGTGTCTGAGTGTCTTTAGATCGAACCTTGAGAACATCACTTTGTGAGAGTTCGTAGAGTGTTAGATCCCAGCTCACTTCTTGTTCGAGCTGTTAGTTGGAACCTTATCTTTTGTACCTGAAAAGGTTTTAGGACCCTACTCTTCCTGTAATTGAGTAGTTAGGTTGTCAAGTACCCGCAAACTTGACATAGGTTGTTAAGTACTCGTAAACTTAACTGTAAAGGTTGATAAGTACCCGTAAACTTATTGCAACGGTTGCACAGCCCGGGTAAGCTGTGTGGTTTGTCCAGAAGAACTTGGACAGAGTTGTGTGGACTCACAACTCCCCGTGGACGTAGGAGGGTTATCTCCGAACCACGTTAAATCCTGTGTGTCTGTGTTTATTTTATTCAATTATTTATTGCATTATTAACTGACCGATCTAACCGGCATACAAACCTCTTTTGCACTTTTTCAACCGAGCTGTTTTGGTTTTTGACCAACCGAGCTGTTTTGCGTGAGTTGTTTTAACGAGTTTATTTTTCCACCACATTCCGCACAGCCTCACTCTTCCAGCTGAGGTTGTTTACTCAGCTGTGAGATTCCAACTGAGTCCTTTTTACTCAGTTGAACTGATTGTTCAGGGTAAAGTTTTTAAATCCTAACTGGTATATTCCCCCCCCCCCCCCCATACACCAGTAACTCATTTCGGGACCATCACTAATTAAATTAGATTAAGAATTAGCCATTTACACTTAATATTAATCAATTAATTCATTAAATAAAATTCCAATTTTCATGAATAAAAATATTATTATTTTTATTTAATTTAATTTAATATTATTTAATATTATTATAATATTATAATATTATTTAATATTTTATTTTATTAAAATTATTATTATTATTATTATTTTATTTTTAATTAATTTCGAATTTAATTAATTAATTAATTTAATAATTAATTAATTTATTTTATCATTAATTTTAATCATATTCAAATCTTCATGTTCTTGGCCAAGAACACCAAGAACACCTATAACACACACTAAAATCCTATGAGCTAATTTCCATTGATTTTTATGTATAATTCATTTATTTCATCCATTTCTCGATTTCACACCTTATAATTAATCATCAATTTAACTAGTACTAAGTTATAACATAATCTAACATCATAAATTAAAAACATAAAATCAAACCCTAATCCTACTAAATTTTCGGTGTTCATCATTATTCAAGGGGGTTTGATTTCTATTCGATTATTAACCATAGAAATCCAGTTCTATGCATAAATATCCAATTAATTAAACTTATAACATCATCAAAAAAAAAAAAATTCAATAAGGGCTGCAAATTTCAAAATTTACTTAGAATCAAAGGAAATGAATTTTGTTCGGTTGGAATTGAAGAGGAAGCTCTTACCTTAACAAATATGCAATCGGAATTGAAATCGATCGGCTAACGAACAAGTTATGAAACTTGAGAGCTTGAAGAAACTTCAACAATGGTGAGAGGATGGTGGCTGGTTTGGAGAAGAAATGAAGGAGAAAAAAATAGGGTAGAGGTGATATTTATAGTAAAAATAAGTAGGTTTAAGTTAGTAAATATCTAGATATTAACTTTAAATCTAATTTTTCCGGATCTAACACTGTAAACTAAAAACGAACAATTACCTTATTAGACGGACACATTTTTGTCAAAAATGGATAGTACCATTAGTTCCGGAATATTTTACTTAGTCGGAAAGGATAATTCGTTTTCCGAAATCCGATAAAAAGTCGGGACTTCACAGTCCAAAATTCGTCCGGAAAAATAATTAAAACTGATTTTTCCTAACTTACTCGTATCGTGAAAATAGTGAATGTAAAGTTCGACGCCTTTTCGATCTGAGTTTTCTAACGAAAAATATTTTCGTACGCAGAAATCCTAATATAGCAGTCGTTTAACCGACTTCTGGAATTTATTTTTAAAAACGGATTTCACCGTTGGTCTTAGAATTGAAATTCATTATTTTAGGCGTGCAAAGCCATATTTAATTATTAAATTTTTATTTTATGACGGAAGAGAAATCCGGGGTATTACATCCTACCCACTCTAACGAAAAATTTCGTCCCGAAATTTGCTTATCTTCTTTAAACTGTTCGGGGTAATTCTTCCTTAACTCTTCTTCGAGTTCTCATGTGGCTTCTTCTTGCTCGTGGTGATCTTATAACAGTTTTACTAATCGTATCGACTTACCTCTTAACTTCCGCATTCTCCGATCCGAGATCGATGGTGGTCCATTTTCATAATTTATAACTTAAATCGGAATGAAGAACTACGTCTTGCCGATGAATCACGCGTTTAGAATCGAACACGTACTTTCTCAATGAGATACACAAATATAGTAAACATTTCATAGACTTGGCGACACGGCCAATCTATACACATAGAATTATTTCTTCGAGATATCTACTAATCATATATAGCTTTGTCGAAACTTATACTTGACACGATTAATTCAAATTATCCTTAGAAGGATAATCATGAGGAAAATCTTGTCCTCATTCTCTAAGTTTAAGTCGGACTCAAGAACAACGTCTTGTTGGTTAATTTCGTGCTTAGGGTCAAAGACATACTTTAGCAATTGCGATACGTGGGAAACGTTATGGACACTATCCAGACTTGGCAGTAAAGCCAATCTATAAGCAACAGGTCCTATCCTCTCCAAAATCTTATAAGGACCTATAAATCTGGGTTTAAGCTTACCATTCTCACCAAATCTAACGATTCCTTTAGACGGGGAAATCTTAAGGAAAACCTCATCTCCGATTTCAAAACTTAAATCTGATCGATGCACATCGATATAGGACTTTTGTCTACTCTGGGCTTCTTTCATTCGGACTCGAATGTGTCGAATGATCTCAACCATCTCGTTGATTGCATCTGGTTCTAAACTTTTCCTTTCACCTATTTCTTCCCAGTAAAGTGGTGACCTATACTTTCGTCCGTATAATGCCTCGTAAGGCGCCATTCCTATGGTGGCTTGGTAACTGTTGTTGTATGCGATTTCGACCAACGGTAAGAGATTATCTCGGTTTGCACTTTGGTCTAATATTATCGTTCTCAACATATCTACGAGTATTCGAATTGTTCTCTCGAATTCTCCATCCATTTGGAGGGGCGAGAAACGGTACTAAAATTAAGTCCAATACCTAATCCCTTCTGTATAGAGATCCAAAATCTCGAAGTAAGTTTGGCATTTCTATCAAACGTTATTGATGTTGGTATTTCGTACAGACGTACAATCTCACGGACACATATCTGCGCTAGCCTTAAATCTTGACACATTTTCGTACTTCCTTGGTGTGCTGTATATGACGTATCGTGAGCCTTACTTATGATATCGTTTCCTAATTCGTCGTTATTAGGGATACAAAGCCTTATCTTAAATATGATCGCATTATCTGGTTCTTCGGGATAATCGTCCGGTTTATCCGTTCTTATCTTAAGTCGAAGCTTTTCGATTGACTCGTCCTTTCTCTGGGCACTAATGATTCGCTCTCGTAAGTCTGGGGTATTTACGAGTACGACTATTTGGCTTGTTATCGTCTCAGGGGTATCGAGTACTTCTAAGTCCATTTTCTCGAACTCTCATACAAGAGTTTCTTTTTCGACAAAGAGACATCCTAAAGTGGTTGGAGTCTTTCGATTTAACGCGTCTGCTACCACGTTTGCCTTTACGGGGTGATAGTTAATTCCACCATCATAATCCTTTACTAATTCGAGCCATCTTCTTTGCCTCATATTCAATTCCTTTTTACTCGAAAAGAAAATATTTCAAACTCTTGTGATTCGTAAAAGTCTCAACCCTTACACCATAGAGGTGATGTTTCCAAATTTTCACGCATGCACAACGGCTGCTAATTCTAAATCGTGGGTTGGATAATTGACTTCATGCGATCTATGTTGTCGTGAAGCGTAGGCTATCACCTTTTCTCCATGCATCGAAACACATCCTAATCCTTTTTTCGACACGTTAGTATATACTATGTATTCCCTATTTGCTTTCGGAAGGCTAAGACTGGTGCGCTGGTCAACTTTTCCTTAAGCTTCTAAATTTATTTCGCACTCATCAGTCCACTTGCACTTGTTTTCCCTTTCCGGAGTAGGTGCATCATCGATCTAATAATTTGTAGAAAATATTTAAATAAAACGTGTATAATAGCCGACTAAACCTAAGAAACTCCTAATCTCGTTTGGATTCGTTGGCGATTTCCAATCACGTAATGCCTCTACAATGGCAGGATCCACTGTGATACCTTCCGCTGATACTATATGTCCAAGAAACATCACTTCCTTCAACCAAAACTCGCACTTACTGAACTTGGCATAATGTTTCTCGGCTCTAAGCGTTTCTAACACTATTCTTAAGTGTCCCTCGTGTTCCTTCTCAATTTTGGAGTAAATGAGAATGTCGTCGATGAATACTAAGACGAATTTATCTAAGTATGGGTGGAAGTTTCTATTCATGAGATCCATGAATACTGCGGGGCATTTGTCAAACCACTTGGCATAACTAGGAATTCGTGATGGCCATATCTGATTTAGGAAGTTGTCTTAGGTATATCTTTAGGTTTTCAATTTTAACTAATGGTATCCAAACCTTAAGTCTATCTCCGAAAATATACCTGTTGCTTTGAGTTTATCGAATAGGTCTTCTACCCCTGGCAAAGGATATTTATTCTTGAGGGTGATCTCGCTCAACTCTCGACAGTCTATGCATATCCTCATAGAACCATCCTTTTTCCTAATGAACAAAATAGGTGCTCCTTATGGTGAAACGCTTGGTCTAACGAAACCAAAATCTAACAACTCTTGCAGTTGGATCATAAGTTCTTCTGGCTCTTCGGCGCTATGCTCCATACAGAATGGTGCAGTTAATAGATAATCAATCCATCCCATGGATTATATCTACGTCGAAAATTTTCATTTTGTACAGATTGCTCACTATGATCTCAAAAAGATCCTAAGTCAAATTCTTTACTCGAGCAAAACTAAGGAAGTGTCGATAATCTCTCCTAAGACGTGGTTATTCGCATTTCGTGATTAGCGCGCTCTGGTTGTACTTCTATAGTGTTAACAAGCTCTTGAAATAAACGAATGTAAAGCTCTGGTATGAAGCAAAATTTATGATAGGGTACTTAAGAAGTTCGTCCTAAACCTACCGAATTTCCTTTGCCCTTATTGCGTACTTCTTGCCTAATCATGAATGCCCTGACACTATGTTGCTGTTGATACTGCTGCTGCTACTGTGCATGAATTACCCTCAAAGGTTGAGGCTGACCATACTGGTTCTGTCCTACCGCTTGTAACGGTTTCGGGCAATCCTTCTTAATGTGTCCCTTCTGTCCATAGTTAAAGCAAACACCAGAGTTTGCTTGACAGACACCGCAGTGTATCCTATTATACTTAGGATAGGTAGGAACGGTAATCCTTCCTCGATTATTCCCTTGTACCTTCTGTCCTGACTGGTTGTTCCCTTGCCATGGCTTCTTGCCATTATCGTTATGGAAATGGTCTCGATTCTAAGTCTGGGTTGGGGCTAGTGCGGGTGTTATGTCTTTCTTATTATTAGGCACTACTGCCTCCATTTCTAGGGCTCGCCATAGTATCTCCATGTAGCTCAGTCTTTAATGACTGGCTAATACTATACCTATCTCATGCTTAAGTCTCCCACGGAACTTCCTTGCGATCCTTTTTCTCGGTATCTACCTGAGCAGGCGCATACCTTGACAACTCACAGAACTTTGCGTCGTATTCTGTGACCATCATCCTTCCTTGTTTCAAGTTGTAAAACTTAGCTTCTTTCTGCGCTCTATAAGTCTTAAGTACATATTAATCGTATAATGCCTTCTTGAATTCGTCCCATGTAAAACGAGCTAATTGCTCCGTTGGTATAACCTTTTGCCTAGCCTCCCACCAGTAGCCAGCTGGTCCGGAGAGCTGGAATGCGACACATAACAGTTGTTCCTCATCCGAACATCTAAGGAATTTTAAGATTTTTCACTATGGATCGCACCTAAATCTCAGCGTCGTTTGGGTTACTGGTTCCATAAAAAAAAAGTGGGTGGGTTTCGTTTGAGGAAAAGATCCTTGATATCATGACGGGGTGGTGGTGGAGATAGTGATGGTGTAGGTGGAGGGGTTTTATGACGTTCTTGCTCTTCTTCCCTTCCATTCTGAGCTTGACGTCTACCACGTCCCCTAGGCCTATCGGGCCCTCTTCGGTTGTTTGCTACTCTCGGCAGCATTATGAAACTATAGAAACGAGAATTCTTATTAGCATCTTTGCTTTAAACCTTTACTTTAAAGCTTCTTCCAACTTTACGCAAGTTTTACGGAAGGAAAATCGATAACGGTATAGATACGGTTTCTATGGACCCCTTTCAACTTCACACGTTAAATAAGTGCAACCGACTACTCATGGTACGAAACAAACGTTCACTGGATCATAACTCACTCACGGTCTATATATATACACGTCGAATGTGTACTGTTTTGCCTCCAACGAGGACTTATACCAAAACTAGACTTCGGCTAGTCTGAATTAGGCTAACTGCCTATCTACGTATAGAACGCTCCTACCGGATGCATTCCGGTACCTGTACAAGGTACTAGAACCGAAACAATTCGTAAGATATCATATTCGTGGAAGTACTACCAAAAACAAGTATACTGATCCGATCTATAAACAAAAACATCTTAAAACTACTAACGCTTTTATGATCGACTACTCACGAAGCTGCAGTCGAGTCCTCACTGCCTTTCAAAATAGAAACCTCCTCAGGATCCTTCATAAAATCCTCCTTTGAGTCTGCTCCAAAAAACTGACGCAAGTATTTGGTGAACCTCTGTCGCAGTGCTGTCCATTGGCACTAGAGGTGGTGGCGGTGGTACTTTTGGAACAATCCTTTCTAAGTGCGAACTAAGTTGGCAAAACTGGTTGATGTAGTCCATTTCTTAGGAGAAAAACAGGTGTTTATAGTGCGAACCAAGCACGTACGCCTCTGGGAACGGGACCCCTAATGGTCCTGCCTCAAACGGTTCCCTAACTCTGGTCCAATACCGAGCTAAGTCTGACGTCGATCTTACCTCCTTAACAAGCAAGGCTGACTCTTGGGAGAAATTTGTCGAGTGGAAATAGTACAGATGGTAACTCTAGCAACTTGGCAGACACTGGGTCCATGTCGGAGAGTGACTTTGGTTCTGGATCATTCGGAATGTAGCGGTAAGGGTAATGAGGTAGTATAGAAATAAATACAATGCTTTGACTCTGTAGGTATTATGTCTGGATTGCTAAAGCGAATCCTTCAAAGTCTCCTGCGAGTTCTACAGCGTCTCTCATTAAAGTGAGATAGTACCAGGCGATGTCGTTCACCTATCCTTGCCATACATCGGTAGTCGCCCGATAAGGTTTTTCATAGTTTTCCGATCATCAACAGAATACCAAGCGGGGTAATAGTGCGAAGTGAAGTTACCGACAAGCCGTCCTATGTTATGGTCTGGGTTGTCCGTGTAGGTATAGTACTCATGTACAATCTACCCTACGATAGAACGCTCTTTTAGAGATATAGTTGTCCATGGTCCAACACGTCTAACAATCATTTTAGAAGGTTCGAAGAAAACATGGAGCAGTGACTGGTAGGATATTAACACCTCTTAAGAAATTTCCTAATTTATAAAATAGAATAATTCCATATTCCATTGTGACATCTTAGTTTCCTATCGGAATAATCTCACATCCATACTTAACCTTTTAATCACCTTACAAAGATTTAGCTTATCTTAAGCATTTAGAAATTTTAGGAAATTGCACTCAAACAAAGAAAATTTCCAAGATTTTCTTTCCAATCTTTAACTTAGACTTCTTGGTTTCCCTCAAGAAAACTCCTAACCGATAAACACATATCGTTCTCATCATTAGAAAATATTTTTGATGCCACATTAAAGTGGAAACCGTATTAATATAACTCTTCTCGACACTTGTATCTCGTACTTATCGTGTCGTTCGATTGCTAATTGAAATAAATTCCAAAACGGAATAATAGTTGGAGAATAAATTTAGAACACAAGTTCTAGTCGTTGTGGGAATCGAATGATTGTTGGAAATTAACTAAAATTTGTATTCGAATCTTAACAATTAAAACAGATCTCTTCTTGAAGTTCTAACGAGGCGAACTCCAACTGAAAAATGATTTCGTTCATGTCACCTATGCATATGTGACATTCGTCTTTAAAAGTCCTTCTCGTTTCACGATCTTCTTTCGAAATCATTTGGAACCAACACTTCTTAAAACGTCTATGTTCTCAAGGAATCTTAGAGCAATAGTCTAAGTTCTCATAGAATCGGGAGGAGCCTTAAAGCAACGGTCTAAGTTCTCATTTCAAAATACTTTTCAAAATAAAGAAATTATAACTCAAATAATTTCACGTAATTCACCAAGTAAAGTATTCATATTTTCATTTAATTCACACTTGGCATACTTGATTCACAAATCAATCAGATACTGTGTTCCACAATTCTTTCCATGAAATCTATTCATTCTCACAAACCCTTTTTTTTTCTTTCCTTGCTCGGTTGAGTCGACGAAGCGGGAGGTTGAGTGATTACTTATACTATTAGACTTAGTCATACGACCTAAGACTTAGTGATACGACCTAACTTACTTGAAATGAAAAGACTTAAGTGTAGAGCATACGCAAATGCTCTATCACACTACTTGAAGGAAGACTTATATACAGAGCAGAAACGATTGCTCTGATACCACTCTATCACAGCCCCAAATCCCGAAGGACGGCAAAGCCGGGGTGCGACCAGGGGTTGGATTAAAGAAGCGGGGAAGAAGGGGGATAAATGAATAAACAAACACATAAACACTTAAATAACAACTGATATCTATGAACCAACTTCATTAAATGAAAGAGAGTCGATCTCAAAGGATCGTTCGACAGAATTTTTCTCCAAAACAAACTAAGTTTAAAGTATGCAACTTAGACCAAAGAGTTTATACATCAAAAAGGAATATGGTTCGCAGCGGAAAAACGTAGAACTCAAAACAACTGTTCTTCTTTCCTAACACGACCCCTTTACTCAACCTCCTCCGCTTCCGTCTCTCAACCTGCACATTTTAAAAAATAACATGCAGGGCTAAGTACATAAAGCACTTAGTGGGCACAATGCCTACTAAAATATTTTATCTTTTCACAATACATGGCTTGCGCAAGCACTTTTCAGATATTACGTTCAATTTGCCCAACTTCTGTTTCAATGCCGGGGAAGAGTTAACTTCTTCCGCGAACGTTCAACTCACCGCGGCATGGCTACCCCTCAACAGGGTACCACACACTCCAGCTACCGTGTACACTTAACTCTGGAAAACCCCGTACGGTTAACTCAGAGCCCGATCGATTTAGTTAATCCCAGTTGACTAACTCAGAAAGGCACAAACAAACTCACATAAAACAAATCATTTCATGCCTCAATAATCATTTCAAATCACAGTTATCAAAGTTGTAAATAAATATTTTGGAGCATTGCTCATTTTGTTTTTATAAAGAAAGCCCACCTCAACCGTTTACAGAACAAACTTTTAACCTTCGGTCTTCCGTCCTGTCTTCAACTCCGACCACCTCCTTTTATCGCAAATTAATCAACTTTAGTAAATGGTCGTGTCGATAAAACAAAAGGAACTTGAGTTCGGTTTAAGTCTTTTAGGCCTTTGCACGCTTAACTAGATACTTTTGGTTAATCAAGGAACGAGACTCGAATACGTCTCGATCGGAACTAACTCGGATCCTTTCTCGACACTTAGGTCAGTAACTAATGAGAGTCGATAACTTATAACGACTTGAAAGTTCAAAAGGAATCAAGTTGAAAAGAATTCAACTTAAGAAATTAGGTTTTAGAAATTTCCTGCACAAGGCAGTAGTTCTGGAGCTTTCCCAGAACAGAGACTTTCGAAATAGGGGACTTGCCCTGTACCAAAAGAAAGCTACGGAAGTCTAGTTTACTCTCCAATTTACGGATCTTGATTTCGTTAAGCGAGCTATTATGACAGTAAAAGGTCGCAGAACTGCCCGAACTAACCCTAGGGCTCGATAAAACTCGACGTAATATTTCTCTATGTTCGATAAATGCTACGCCACTTTATACTCACGAAATTTTACTTATACGGCAGTCAACATACTTAGTCATTAGTCGAGAATACTTCATCTTTTCCCGTTTAATAATACTACAACACATTTCTCGTTGTTTTACTAGTCGATTTCTAAACAAATTTTATTTCATTTCCAACTTAATCAATTAACTTATAACTTAATTCATTTCATATCATCATCATTATCTAACTCTTATACACATTACTACTCATTAACTAATTAAATTCAATTAAGAATTAGCCTTTTACACTTAATATTAATCAATTAATTCATTAAATAAAATTCCAATTTTCATGAATAAAAATATTATTATTTTTATTTAATTTAATTTAATATTATTTAATATTATTATAATATTATAATATCATTTAATATTTTATTTTATTAAAATTATTATTATTATTATTATTATTATTATTATTTTATTTTTAATTAATTTCGAATTTAATTAATTAATTAATTTAATAATTAATTTATTTATTTTATCATTAATTTTAATCATATTCAAATCTTCATGTTCTTGGCCAAGAACACCTAGAACACACACTAAAATCCTATGAGCTAATTTCCATTGATTTTTATGTATAATTCATTTATTTCATCCATTTCTCGATTTCACACCTTATAATTAATCATCAATTTAACTAGTACTAAGTTATAACATAATCTAACATCATAAATTAAAAACATAAAATCAAACCCTAATCCTACTAAATTTTCGGTGTTCATCATTATTCAAGGGGGTTTGATTTCTATTCGATTATTAACCATAGAAATCCAATTCTATGCATAAATATCCAATTAATTAAACTTATAACATCATCAAAAAAAAAAAATTCAATAAGGGCTGCAAATTTCAAAATTTACTTAGAATCAAAGGAAATGAATTTTGTTCGGTTGGAATTGAAGAGGAAGCTCTTACCTTAACAAATATGCAATAGGAATTGAAATCGATCGGCTAACGAACAAGTTATGGAACTTGAGAGCTTGAAGAAACTTCAACAATGGTGAGAGGATGGTGGCTGGTTTGGAGAAGAAATGAAGGAGAAAAAATAGGGTAGAGGTGATATTTATAGTAAAAGTAAGTAGGTTTAAGTTAGTAAATATCTAGATATTAACTTTAAATCTAATTTTTCCGGATCTAACACTGTAAACTAAAAACGAACAATTACTTTATTAGACGGACACATTTTTGTCAAAAATGGATACTACCATTAGTTCCGGAATATTTTACTTAGTCGGAAAGGATAATTCATTTTCCGAAATCCGATAAAAAGTCGGGACTTCACAGTCCAAAATTCGTCCGAAAAAATAATTAAAACTGATTTTTCCTAACTTACTCGTATCGTGAAAATAGTAAATGTAAAGTTCGACGCCTTTTCGATCTAAGTTTTCTAACGAAAAAGTTTTCGTACGCAGAAATCCTAATACAGTAGTCGTTTAACAGACTTCTGAATTTATTTTTAAAAATGGATTTCACCGTTGGTCTGTCACGCCCCGACTCTCGAGGTGCGACTTACGAATAACAACAAAACCTAAACAACTAACAATCAACTCAAATAAGGGGAAACATGCTCGGGGAAAACGATAACGAAAGTTAAGGCAATCGAATTGGGCTTCCAAAAACACAACGAAGTAATATCCGAGCATCTCAAAACTACATATAACAAGAATATGAATAAGTATTTCATGCTGACAAGGATAGGATTCCAAAAAGAGAATACGCCCATATATATATATCAAGTTAAGAGGATCATATTCAACAGCAATTTAAGTCAACGAGCCCATCGTTCGGAAGTACAAATCAAGTAGCTTAAGAAGTTAACAAGTATTCAAGGTCTTCGAGCACAACGCTCGGAATAAAAAACATGAGAATCAAAGTATTAGCATCAACAGACATCAATTTCAAAGGGTTGCAGCGGAAACTTGCATCAATACCCAACATCTGCACGTATGAAGACGTACAAATGCTAGTCTGATATTCAACTAGACTCAACCAAAAGAACCAAACCACACCACCAAATATCCATGCAATCGCCATCCAGTCAACCTGCATGTTTAGAAACACATGCAGGGCTGAGTACTTCGTACTCAGTGAACACAAGCCAAAACATTTGAATAAAGATGCTTCTTAAAGCTATAATAATTGAACTTGCCTTGCCGAACATCACAAGTATTTAAGCAGTTAAAAACAGTTTTACTTGTGCATGTTAAAACATTTTCTTTTAAACAGACTGCGCAGTCAAATATCATATAATATAACAGTATGTATCATCTATCACAAACAATTTCACTGTGCCGAGAAGTAGGCCTCCTTCTCGAGCACTGTGACCGGCCTAACCGAAGGAAGGCTCACAGTCACCTCAACATATACCACACGTGGGTTCCTGCTTTTCACAGGATAATAACATCTCCATATAAATAGATGATAACACATACCAAACTTCAATAAAAACGGCAAGTCAATCACATTTGAAAACATATCATAAAACTTAATAGCATAACTAATTTTCATCGATAGTTTTGGTTCAGAAAAGCCCACCTGACTTCCGAAGAACTAGCTAGGTGGTTTAGGGCTATCTGTCCTCGCTTAATGATCCGTCCGGCTCGATCCTTCACAGTTCGTCATCGATAGGAAAAATAAGATATATGAACGACGGACACAAAGGCGTTAGACTTTAACTGAAGGACTTCTATTTGAGTCGTCTCTCTCTTCGCTTTATCTTTTCTAAAGGATCTCGCGTTCTCGTCTTTAAACCTTTAACTCTACTCAAATTGGTTAAAACTATTAATCGATGGCTTAACACTTTTCTCGTTCTAATTAATAACGTCATCGTCTACATTCTATTACTCGAGCTTTCTTTCAAAGATTTCATTTGATTCTCGACTTATCAATCAATCATTCAACCATTTTGCATACAAGATAATTCAATTAACTTTAACATCATAACGGATATCATGCATTTAAACATTTATTCAATCATATAATGAATTCAAATAAATCAAACATACTTCAAGACATATTAACATTCATTCAATTTAGATCTTAATTCTTAATTCGATTATGCATTTCTTTTTATGAAGGCTCAACTATTTATTCTATCTTTCTTATTTATATTTAAATCGATTCTCATTTCTTAACTCGACTATGGTTTCTTTAATTAATTTCTCGGTAATTTATCTTGGTTTATTTTAATTTGTTTGGTTGAAAACAACGTACTCAATTAATTATTTAATTAACTTCTTTCAACTTATTACTCGATATCTTATTCTATCATTATTATTTTGATTAACGTATGCGAGTATCTAACTTAACTCGTCTAGCATCTTTCCTTTTCTCGATTAGAACTTCCTTTTTATTTCTTCTCGATTAATTCTTTTTAAACTTGGTTTTCTTTATTCTTACTTATCTTTTTAATAATTTCTTCTTTTCTTGTCTTTAATCTTTAAGCCATTTCTTACTTAAAAATTCTTTTATCTTTTAACAAACATTTTTATTAATTAGTTCATTCTATTAGTCAAATTATAAAAGATCTTTTTGTTGTAGTTTTAGTAAAAATTCAAGTCTTTAATTTTTAATACAAGACAAATTATTAACATATCTTTTATGCATTTTTCATCTTTTAATCAATTAAAAGCTTTTAAAATTCTAATCTTTTGTTACAAAACTTCTATCTTTATTTATGAATTAACTAATAATCATACATACATTGTAACTTTTAAACATTCATTTTTTTCTATATTTTCACAATTAATTTTTTTAAAACTTTAACATGCAATCTCATTTTCTTAACTTAAACACATGTATGATTATATTAACATAACATACAATCATCTCATTGATCAAAACATCACTCAATTCATCAACAAAATCAACAAAATAAATGCTCCATTTTTGCTCAAAACACACGGCGCACACACACATTTCTTTGTGTAATTTATTTCTTAATTTTTCATGCATAATATCTCATTATCAACATAATAAAAATAATAAATCAAGCATCAAAAACAATAACTCAAAGATTCACATTTTTCCTATTTTTCTTATAATTTTCGGCATTTATTAAATCTGTAGGGTTTTAAATTCTTTTTCTTCTCTTAATTCACCGATTAAAACTATTGTTCTGTAATGCCCCGTAAATTCCTTACGTTTTTAATATTTAAAGTTAACCAAATAATGGCTTTGCACGCCTAAGTTTACAATTTCTGAATTCTAAGGCTAACGGTCAAATCCGTTATTAAAATAAATTACAGAAGCCAGCTAGATGACTACCGTATTTAGGGTTAGTGCGTACGAAAAGTTCTTAGTTTGTAAACTAAGAACGGAAAACCGTCTAATTTTTACGTTTACAAAATTGCGATACGAACAAGCCGAGAAAGTTTGTTTTTATGTTTTTCCGGACGAAACTCGGACTATGTCGTCCCGAGTTTTTGTCAAAATAAATTTTGTAAATTTATTAAGTTCATACGTTAAAATTTGTAAATCAAATCGAATCGCGACGATTTTGTACCGAACAACATTTTTCGTCGTTCGTTTTTCCGTAACGTTGGATCGCGCCGGTAAAACCCGTACCCTCCTAATCCCATGCATGCAGCCGCCACATCACCATATTAGGTGTAATCTTGCATGTTGACTTAATTAGCTTAATGACACCTAAAACCACCTTTACACCATTTCAACATTTTCATCATTTCATCATCTTGAACAAGACAATTTCATCTCTCTCTCTCTCACACTCTCTCTCGGCAACACTCTCTCTCTCTCCCTCAAACTTCATCTTCTCCACTTCTTCACCTCCATTGAAGACCTTCAAAGCTTGAAGAAATCATACAAGTCCTCAATCCATCCATTCAAACACCATACTTCTTTCCTTAATTCTCAAGGTATGATGATCCTCTTTAATCCTATCCAATCCTTTTTCTTTTTCCCTTCTTTTCTTCCTTGATCGAAATTTTGAAGTGGTAATATAGATGTTTTGATCTTAGAATAATGTAATTGGATGTGTTAGATATGATAATTGGAGATTAAAATGGAACAAAAATGAGAAACCTAACATCTATGTTAATACCGAAAAAATTAGACATTTTGTAGGATTTTTGTTTTTTTTTTTATCATGGATTCCTGCTTAGTAGATGATTAATTAGTGTTTAGAATGAAAAAGAATTGAAAGCCCTATGTGTTTGTGATTTTTAAGTTAGGGTTTTGGATTGAATTTAGGGATTTTTGCATGTTAGTTAATTTTGGAATTGCAATTGGTTAATTGATGATATAAGAGATTGATTAGTAGATAAATGTTGTTAATTGGGGAAGAAAATCACCCCCTTAATATCTTCATAAAACCAGAAATTTATAGGGTGAATAGGGGTTTTCATGTATTGATGTTAAGTGATAAATTGTTAATGGAATATAGTTGCAAATCATGTTAGTTGATAATAGAAATTAAATGAGAATTTTCTAAAATGTTTAATGAAACATAAGAGATGATAATCACCCTATAAACTGAGTTATAATGATGTTAAGATGTGTTTACATGCATGAAAATGATTCACGTTAGACGTAGTTTAACGTCGTAAAATTTGAATAGAATCCGACAACGTTAAAAAAATCGCGTAAGAGACGAATATTTAGTTGTAACTAATAATCGAGAAGTCGGATGAAAATTCTAACTTGATATTATTGTTTATAATAAAATTTAGAACAACTTTCTATTTGACGGCATAAGCTTTTGACTTGATATAATATGGGTTATAGTTATAATCGAGAACTAGAACGCGTTTTGAAGTTTTTGTTGGTATAGTACTTGTTAGTTGAAATCCGACGTATAGAACATCGTGCTTTTGAGCGAGTTTTGAGAAGGAGTTTGTCACGTACGGGAGTACGTGATAACTGCCTTAAGAGTCCAGTTTCTAAAAAAAATCGAATACGAGAGCTTAGAACGAACCTAAGACGTTATACGTCGAACCTATCAAGCAATTAGGGTTTTCACGGCAGTTTTGCGACCCTTGCCGGAAACTGTAATAACTTTCAGCTCCTTTATCGGATTTGTGATCCGTAAATTGGAGCACGAACTAGACTTCTTAAGCTTTCAAATGGTACAGGGCTCACCCCCTGTTTCCAAATCCTCTGTTCTGGACAGCCTCCAGAGTTACTGGACTGTGCAGTGAAAATTCAGTTTCTTGTTTTCTAAAGTTGTTTAGTTCACAACTTAGCTTCTTTCAATCGTTTAAGCCGTTTTATCTAACGAACATCTCCCTACTGAACCTAGAGTCAAGTACAAGACCTTGAGTGATGAAAACCAGTTGAGATCTTATCTTTTATCCTTTCATTAAAGAAGTAATAAACGAGAATTTTCATAAGTCGTTCAAAGAACTAAAACGTAAATCGCCTAAGTTGATTCTTTCCAACTTAGTTTCTTTTATTCTTTAAAGTCGTATTAAGATACCGACTACCTTCTCTACTGACCCGAGAGTCGAGTATGAGATCTTCCGAGTTCAAAACGAGATTGGTTTGAGTCTCGTTTCCCGTTTAAGTAAAACAAATTAGTAAGCTTGCAAATGCCTAAAGAATGAAACAACTAAATCTTTCTTCGATTCTCTTAATCGATTATCTTTGCGACCCGTTTTAAAATATGTTTATTTTGTTTTACGATGAAGGAGCAAGCCAACTGTAGAGAAAGGACGGAAGATCCAAAGTTGGAAGCTTTTACTTATAACTTCTGTATTTACAAGGTGGGCTTTTATATACAAATAAAACGAGCAATGCTCGGAAAATCTTTCTTTATCGCTTTGATATCTGTGTTTTCAAAGTGATATTATGGCATGAACTGTTTTATGTTTTTATGTGAGTTCTCTTGCACCTATCTGAGTCAACATTCATGTTTTCCAAATTTAGAGTTAGTCTTTTTAGATTAACTAACGATCGGCTCTGAGTTAGCTGCTAAGTGCTTTCCAGAGTTAGTGCACTTTGTAACCTGTGGTGTATGTGATATCCTGTTGAGGGGTACCAGCCACGGTGAATTAGAATTGGTCAAGATTGAACGTAACATTAGTCAGAAAATGCTCGCGCGAGTGATTTATGAGAAAAAGTCAGAAAATATTTAGTAGACACGGATTCTTTCAATAAAACTCCGATGTGCTACGTTTATAAAATGACATTTTTATCTATATTTATGATTATGATTTCGGCATCGTGCCCACTAAGTACGTTTGTACTTAGCCCTGCATTGCTTTCTAAATGTGCAGGTTGAAGCGATGGTGAGCGGCGACGGTTGATGTTGAGTTAGAAGATAGGATGCTTAGTTAGAACCCTTCCGCTGCCAAGCTTTGAATTTCTTTTGAGATGTACTTTGTAGTCTGAGTCTGTAATATGAACTTAGTTTCTTTTGTACTTTTGTCGGGTAATCCTTAGGGATTAACTCTTTCTTATTTATGTTAAAATCTTATTCATGGTTTAATGATGTCTTTTTCATGTATGTTTAATCAATTAGCCCCCTTCTTCCCCGCTTCTTTATTCCAACCCCAGTCGCACCCCAGCTTCTGCCGTCCCTCGGGATTTGGGGCTGTGACATGTTCGATTCTCCTAACGATTTCTTCTCACTCGATTATCACATGCACATCCTAAGTTTGCCTAAACATAATTTAAATAGCATGCATGCATAGTTCTTTCTTTTAGGACTTAGAGATATACACATTTACAACTAAACAAATGAATTTCATACTTTAATTTAAATGGAATTCTTCTCCTTGGCTCTTGGAATTGGGATGGATGGAAAATGAAACTTCAAAGCTTGGATTTGAAGGCAAGAAGGAAGTCTTCTTGAATCCTCAAAAAGAATAATATGAAATTAATCATCCATCCCTTGTAGGTTTAAGAATCAAAATAAAGAAATTGTTGGATGAATATTGAATTTAATCTCAAGAACTTGAAAGATTATTACTTTTTCTTGAGAATATGGATGGAATGAATGGAGGATGACACTTTCTACTTCATTTACATGGATGAGGAGCTTGAATACATGGTTGCATGTAAAGAAAAATTGAAGTATGAGGGAGAGAGAGAGAATGCCGAGAGTGAGGGAGAGATAGGAGAGATTGAGAGTTTTTCTTTGTTGTCTTGAGAGAGGGAGAGATCGAATGAGAGCGAGTTGGAGTGTAGATGACTAAGTTTTCTTTCTTGTCTTAGATGTAGGAATTTGAAATCCAACAAAAGGAATAAAGTGAAATGTTGGAAGTTGTATTTATTAAAGTGATTGATGGATGAATGATGTGATGTGAGGTGGCGTGAGAGGGAGAGAGGTGTGTGACACGTGTCTTCGTCGTGTCGTTACGGGTGTTAATTACCCGGTCGTAAAGGTTTTCCGGATAAAACGATTCGTATTAATTTCTTTATACGCTATTAACGGGTCTAACCTCTTCTCGTCTCACTTTTGACACTAACTCATCTCAATCTTATTTTACGTCTCAATTAAAAGATTAAGGAGTTCGATTATTTAGTCTTTTAAATCTTAAAGGAATTTAGTCGGCTTCTCAATCCGTTTATTAATCCTTTAAAGATTAACTCCTCATTACTCTTCTCAATTCTCGGATAAGCTCTTATCCTATCTCAGTGACCTTAAAAGCAATTCTAAGTTCGAAGATTCTAATTCAATTCTATTCTAAGTTCATAGGTATAAATATATTTCTCGGCGATTGAAATTATGCTAATTCAATTAAGCAACTTCTCGGAATTATTTTAGAAATTAATCTCATACTCATCTTCATACAAATAATTTAACAAGCATATCACATCATTATCATCTCAGATAAATAAAGCAGACAATTTCACACAAAACTCACAAAGCAATTTAAACGTTTTACTCAATTCTCTTCGTTTAGAAAAGAAAAATTTTACTCCTAAATTCTCAACTTTTAACTCACTCGGTTAAATAAGCGCTTTCTAAGGTTTAAAAACTCGGGGTATCACATCCTCACCCTCTTAAAAAAAATTTCGTCCCGAAATTTACTGACCTTAAGAAAATAACTCGGGATACTTTGCTTTCATCTTTTCTTCGAGTTCCCAAGTGGCTTCTTCGAGATCATGATGACACCATTTGACTTTCACTAAGGGAATCGATTTCGTTCTAAGCTGCTGGACTTTATGGTCTAAAATCTCTTCGGGTTTCTCCTCATAGCTTAGATCGGGCTTCATCTCGACATCTTCTTGGCGTATTACATGCTTCGGATCGAAGACGTACTTTCTCAGCTGTGATACGTGAAACACGTTATGCGAACTTCCGAAACTAGGCGGTAATGCTAAACGATACGATACGGATCCAATCCTCTCAAGGATCTCGTATGGTCCTATAAAACGAGGTCTAAGCTTTCCCTTAACTCCAAAACGATAAACTCCTCTCAAGGGGGATACTTTCAAAAACACTTTATCTCCTTCTTCAAACTCCAACTTGGATCTTCGATTATCGGCATACGACTTCTGTCGACTCTGAGCTTCTTTAATCTTCTCGCGGATTTGACGTACAGATTCTATCATTTCCTCAATCGCTTCTGGTCCTAACACTTTCCTTTCACCTACTTCATTCCCATACAATGGCGATCTACACTTTCTTCCGTAAAGAGCTTCATACGAGGCCATTCCTATCGTATTCTGATAGCTATTGTTGTATGCGAATTCAACAAGAGGTAAAACTTTTTCCCATTCAACTCCTTTATCTAACAGGATGGCTCTCAACATATCTTCGAGAATTTGAATCGTTCGCTCGGATTGACCATCGGTTTGGGGATGGTAAGCAGTGCTGAATTGCAACTGAGTTCCCAACTCTTTGTGGAAACTTTCCCAAAAACGGGCTGTGAACTTCGAATTTTTATCCGAGGTAATCGTCTTCGGCACTCCGTGCAACTTCACAATTTCTTTGATGTAGATCTCGGCTAATTTGGCTGATCCATAGGTATGTGGAATAGGTATGAAATGAGCAGACTTTGTCAACCTATCCACTATCACCCATACTACTGTATATCCTTTTCTTGATCTTGGCAATCCCGTCACAAAATCCATTGTGATTCCATCCCACTTCCACTCTGGGACGGGTAACGGTTGCATAGGTCCGTACGGTCTTTGATGTAAGGACTTCACTTGCTGGCAAGCTAAACATTTTTCAACGAACAATGCCACATCCATCTTCATTCCATTCCACCAAAACTGTTCCTTTAAGTCTTGGTACATCTTCATGCTGCCAGGGTGAGCTGTATACGGGGTTTCATGAGCTTCACTCAGTATTTCGTTCTTCAACTTATCGTCGTTAGGCACGCAAATTCTTCCTTGATACAACAACGCATTATCGCTTGATTCTGAAAAATCTTTAACTTCTCCTCTTCTCACCTTCATTCGTAACTTTTCCATTTCTTCGTCTCTTCTCTGGCCTTCTACAATACGGGTTCTCAAGTCAGGCACTACTATCAAGGTAGCAATCACTTGATCTACTGTCGCTGGCGGTACGGTTACTTCTATCTTCATCTTCGCAAATTCTTCCATCAGTTCGACTTCGTCGGTTAAAAGGAATCCTAACTTGGTACCATGTGAATTTTCTTTTCTTTTTCTCCTACTTAACGCGTCAGCTACTACGTTCGCTTTACCTGGATGGTAAGATATCTTGCAATCGTAGTCTTTTACTAGCTCAAGCCATCTCCTTTGTCTCATGTTCAACTCCTTCTGCTCGAAGAAGTACTTCAGGCTTTTGTGATCTGAGAATATTTCACACTTCGCTCCATAAAGGTAATGTCGCCATATTTTCAAAGCATGAACGACGGCTGCTAATTCCAGGTCATGGGTTGGATACTTTTCTTCATGAGGTTTGAGTTGCCTGGAAGCATATGCAATCACTTTTCCATTTTGCATTAGCACACATCCTAGTCCTTGAGCAGATGCATCGGTATAAACAATATAATCTTTCTCTGGCTCGGGTTGGGCTAGAACTGGGGCTGTCGTCAATCTCGTCTTAAGTTCTTGAAAACTTTTCTCACACTTTTCCATCCACGTGAACTTCGTCTCTTTCTTAAACAGGCTCGTCATCGGCTTCGCGATCTTAGAGAATCCTTCAATGAATCTCTGGTAGTATCCTGCCAAACCAAGGAAACTACGGATTTCATGCACTGACATCGGGGATTTCCATTCTTGCACAGACTTCACCTTCTCCATATCCACTTTGATTCCTTCGGACGAAACGACATGTCCTAAGAAATTTACTTCCTTTAACCAAAATTCACACTTACTAAATCTGGCATACAACTTTTCCTCTCTAAGTGTTTCCAACACAATCCTTAAATATTCTTCATGCTCAGCTTCACTTCTTGAATATACAAAAATGTCGTCTATAAAGACAATCACGAACTTATCCAAATATTCGTGAAAAACTCTATTCATCATATCCATAAACACTGCCGGGGCATTTGTTAATCCAAATGGCATTACTATGAATTCGTAATGTCCATATCTCGTTCTAAAAGCAGTCTTTGGAATATCTTCTTACTTGATCTTCAGTTGGTGGTATCCAGACCTTAAGTCAATCTTGGAGAAAACACCGGCTCCTTTCAGCTGGTCAAACAAATCATCTATCATTGGCAAAGGATATTTGTTCTTCAGTGTAATCTTGTTTAACTCTCAGTAGTCTATGCACATCCTTAAGCTACCGTCTTTCTTCTTTACAAACAATATCGGAGCACCCCAAGGCGATACACTTGGTCGAATGTAGCCTATGTCCAACAATTCTTGTAGTTGGATCTTCAACTCTTGAAGTTCCTTTGGGGCCATTCTATACGGTGCCTTGGATATCAGGGCTGATCCGGGTTCTAAATCGATTGAAAACTCCAATTAACGATCAGGGGGTAAGCCTGGTAACACTTCTGGAAACACATCCTTGAATTCTCTCACGACTGGAACATCATCGATACTTAACTCATGATTCTCGTCCTTATTCAGATAGAGTAAGTACGCTTGGGTACCTTTCTTCCGCATCAAACTTTGCGCTTTCATGGCTGAAATTATCGGTACGCTCTTCTTCACTCTCTTTTCTACTCTGAAATCTATGGTTGACTCTTCTCCAGGGGTTTTAAACGATATTTGCCTCAAGTCACATCGGATCGTCGCAAAATTCTCGGTTAGCCAATCCATTCCTAGGATTATATCAACGTCACGCATCTGGATCACATTCAGGGATTTCGCGACTAACTTACGGTTTCCGACTTCAAATTCTAGATTCGAGCAAACACACGAAACTAACGCAGACTTTCCTAAAGGGGTTGCGACACTAAGCATTTGATTCGATTTCTCTACTTCTAGTTCTAGGTTCTCTACGCAGACACTAGATATAAACGAATGCGAAGCTCCGGTATCGAACAAAACAATTACAGGTATGCTATTAAGCTTTCCCATACCTGCCAGATTTCCTTTCTCCTTCTCCTGCGGCTTCTGCTCAATCGCGTACGTACTTTGGAAAAGCGGTGGTTCTTGCTGAGGAGGTTGCTGCCTTGGCTGCGGCGGCTTACGTTGGCGCGGGACGAACTTTTGTAGAGGAGCTGCCTCGATAGCTTTCATCTGCGACGGCTGGAATTGGTTTGGTCTTCCGCTTCTAAACCCTTGTTGCTTACTTGGGCACTGGTTTGAGAAATGACCAGGTTGACCACAAGTGTAGCAAACATTACTCCCGCTCTTACAAACGCCTTGGTGCATCTTTCCGTATTTCGCACAGGGAGGGAATCCTAAAGGTCCGATGGGTAGGTTGCCTCGGTTCATCTGCGGTGCCTTTCCCTTCTGGGGTTGCTGTTGGCTCTTTCCTTGCCACTGCTTCTTGTTTGGTTGATTTCCACTATTCCACTTTCCTTTCCTCTTTCCGTATTGGCCGAACTGGGGTTGTTGAGCAGACGTGGCCGTGATCATCTGGCTTTGTGGTTGGGGATTCACTGGGGGTTGCGATCCTTTCTCCGGTTGCATTGCCAATTCCATGTCCAAAGCTCGATTTAAAGCTTCAGCGTAAGTCAAACCACTTTGACTGGCGAGAACCACTCGAATATCTTGCCTAAGTCCTGCTCTGAACAACTCGCACATCTTCTCATCGGTATCGACCATATCGGGTGCAAATCGGGCTAACTCGCAAAATTCTCGATCATACTCAGCTACAGATCTTTTCCCTTGCTTCAGATTGGTAAACTCATTGGATTTTTGCTTACGGTAACTTCTTGGCACGAACTTTTCGTACAACGCTTCCTTGAACTGATCCCATGATAATTCTTCACGTTCTTCGGGAGAATACATCCTCTGTTTCGCTTCCCACCAGTAATCGGATGTCCCTTTTAACTGGTACGCCATGCATTCCAAATGCTCGCCATCGGAACAACGGAGGAAATGAAAAATTCGCTCCAAAGAACGAATCTAGTCCTCAGCATCAGCCGGACTGCCTTTACCGTCAAACGTTGGGGGATTTTGTTGGAGAAAAAGCTCTTCGACTCGTCTTTCATTTTGAAGGGGCGGAGTAGGATCACGCTGCCCTTCTGGAATTCGGACGTTTCTGCGTCTTGGCGGCATTCTAAAAATTTTAACAAGGAAAACTTTAACCACTCCGGATTTTTAGCTCACAAGGAACCTTTCTCGACTCTGAACATATTTCTCTTTTGGGAGGAACACGATTCTCGATCGGTACTTAGATAATTTAAAACAATTAAGAACTTTCTTAACAATTCATTATTTCAACTTCTCACATATACATACATCTTATTCAGTTTCTAATAATCATCAAACATTCATATCTTCATCATATATTCTCAAATCAATCAATCATAATCACAGAATAAATTATCATCACTTCATACTCACATACTCAATTTCATAACTCAGAAAATTCAATTTCAATTCAATAGAACTCAATAATTCAACTTCAATTCGCTCAACGGCGGCCTTCTTAAGAACTTATAACAATTAGGGAATTACTTGAAAAAATTTCCCTTTTTCCTGACCAAATTATGCAAGTTTTCATCACAGATTACAACATAGTTAATAACATAAAAAAGTTCATCTCTTTAACACACTCGAACTAAAAGCACTTAGGTTCAACAGCTTTCTTGAAACACTCCTACACACAGGAATCATCTTCGCTCGGCCCATTATCATCGTACTACTCTGCTTCGAAATCTACTCCATAATGCTCTATGGGTTCTTCATCCTCTTCGGGGTCCTCTTCTTCCTCTTCTTCTTCCTCTTCAAGCATTTGTCCTTCAAACAGCACGTCATCTTCTTCTATATTGTCATCCTCGATGGCGAAACACTCGCGCTCAGCTTCTCTCAAGGCTTCCTCGCAGTCTTCCAAGGTATAGTTCATCGCAGCTAGCTCGGATTTGATCCATGACTGGGTATTAGGATTCTCGTCTTGGTGACGGTGGAGAGATACATCGGTGGAGACGCCAATTTGGGAGTCGTCTGGCCTTGCTCGAGAGATAGATGTAGGAAAGACATTGCTGGGTAGAGTCAGGAGATATCCTTTTCCTACAGTTGCTTCAATTGGCTCACTTTCATTCTCAACGTCGTCGCCTGAATGAGATTGTCAAGAGGATTCTGCTTTAGGATGACTTGAAAAGGTTACTTGCTGACGGCACATATAAGCAACAAACTGGTCTTCATTTGATAGAGGATTTCCATTGCATCCACTCGGCTGCAATGTTGGTAAATCAGACAAAGTAAAAGGGATAAAAAAGATTGAATTAAGAGAGCACCACTTACAAAGGGATAATCTGAGTGGGAATCTTGAAAGTTCAACAACAGTTCGTGGTGGCGAATTGATTTGGAGAGAAACAGGCTCGCTTGGAGGAATTGATGGAGGAGCATGAACAGTTTCATTTGGCAGATTTGAAGTATCATCATCATATGGTTCGGGCGGAGGAGCACCATAAGACATAAAACGGGCTGAAATGTGGAGATAAAAGCATTCACATCGCCGTAAAGGGTTCGGTCGAAATAACGGTAGCTTATAAAACGAGGGACAAGACAAGCTGCCCATTCCGTCCATTCTTGTGGTAGAGCTTGGATTAGATGCGTCATGCCTTCTAACGGTCCTATGTCCATATACTGGACTTTTTCCCAAATCTTATGATATCGTGCTAGAAATTCTGCTAACGATTCGTTGTTCATCTTCCTTACGTACAAGTATTCTTGCATCCAATCATTGTCGTCCATCCTATACGAATTTTAAACGCATAAGCACATGAAACAATTAATCTATCGTATTACAAATTCCACTACATACTCATTTCTGCGTTCCAAAGAGGGATTTTCGGGCAATTCCAAATCACGTAACCAATCGCACACACGCCTTATTCTTTCCGATCTTTTCACACGCACTCGCAAAGGGGAGGACATTCTAAAGAAATCTAGTTATTAATCAACTTAACAAATTCATCTCAAAAATTTCATAACGCAATAATTAACTTAAAGAAGATTCTCAACACTTTGATAACTCAAACATCACTTTAACTTAAAAAGAAAACTTTCAGAAAATAAGACATACCTGGTTGCCGGATGAGATGGAGGATAACTTGGTGTGGTTTTACTAACTCAAATAAATCTAGGAATTAAATCTAGACTCGACTCATCAAAGAATAACAGACTTCAGAGCAAATCGAAAAGCCATGCTCTGATACCAACCTGTCACGCCCCGACTCTCGAGGTGCGACTTACAAATAACAACAAAACCTAAACAACTAACAATCAACTCAAATAAGGGGAAACATGCTTGGGGAAAACAATAACGAAAGTTAAGGCAATCGAATTGGGCTTCCAAAAACACAACGAAGTAATATCCGAGCATCTCAAAACTACATATAACAAGAATATGAATAAGTATTTCATGCTGACAAGGATAGGATTCCAAAAAGAGAATACGCCCATATATATATATCAAGTTAAGAGGATCATATTCAACAGCAATTTAAGTCAACGAGCCCATCGTTCGGAAGTACAAATCAAGTAGCTTAAGAAGTTAACAAGTATTCAAGGTCTTCGAGCACAACGCTCGGAATCAAAAACATGAGAATCAAAGTATTAGCATCAACAGACATCAATTTCAAAGGGTTGCAGCGGAAACTTGCATCAATACCCAACATCTGCACGTATGAAGACGTACAAATGCCAGTCTGATATTCAACTAGACTCAACCAAAAGAACCAAACCACACCACCAAATATCCATGCCATCGCCATCCAGTCAACCTGCATGTTTAGAAACACACGCAGGGCTGAGTACTTCGTACTCAGTGAACACAAGCCAAAACATTTGAATAAAGATGCTTCTCAAAGCTATAATAATTGAACTTGCCTTGCCGAATATCACAAGTATTTAAGCAGTTAAAAACAGTTTTACTTGTGCATGTTAAAACATTTTCTTTTAAACAGACTGCGCAGTCAAATATCATATAATATAACAGTATGTATCATCTATCACAAACAATTTCACTGTGCCGAGAAGTAGGCCTCCTTCTCGAGCACTGTGACTGGCCTAACCGAAGCAAGGCTCACAGTCACCTCAACATATACCACACGTGGGTTCCTGCTTTTCACAGGATAATAACATCTCCATATAAATAGATGATAACACATACCAAACTTCAATAAAAACGGCAAGTCAATCACATTTGAAAACATATCATAAAACTTAATAGCATAACTAATTTTCATCGATAGTTTTGGTTCAAAAAAGCCCACCTGACTTCCGAAGAACTAGCTAGGTTGTTTAGGGCTATCTGTCCTCGCTTAATGATCTGTCCGGCTCGATCCTTCACAGTTCGACATCGATAGGAAAAATAAGATATATGAACGACGGACACAAAGGCGTTGGACTTTAACTGAAGGACTTCTATTTGAGTCGTCTCTCTCTTCGCTTTAACTTTTCTAAAGGATCTCGCGTTCTCGTCTTTAAACTTTTAACTCTACTCGAATTGGTTAAAATTATTAATCGATGGCTTAACACTTTTCTCGTTCTAATTAATAACGTCATCGTCTACATTCTATTACTCGAGCTTTCTTTCAAAGATTTCATTTGATTCTCGACTTATCAATCAATCATTCAACCATTTTGCATACAAGATAATTCAATTAACTTTAACATCATAACGGATATCATGCATTTAAACATTTATTCAATCATATAATGAATTCATATAAATCAAACATACTTCAAGACATATTAACATTCATTCATTTTAGATCTTAATTCTTAATTCGATTATGCATTTCTTTTTATGAAGGCTCAACTATTTATTCTATCTTTCTTATTTATATTTAAATCGATTCTCATTTCTTAACTCGACTCTGGTTTCTTTAATTAATTTCTCGGTAATTTATCTTGGTTTATTTTAATTTGTTTAGTTGAAAACAACGTACTCAATTAATTATTTAATTAACTTCTTTCAACTTATTACTCGATATCTTATTCTATCATTATTATTTTGATTAACGTATGCGAGTATCTAACTTAACTCGTCTAGCATCTTTCCTTTTCTCGATTAGAACTTCCTTTTTATTTCTTCTCGATTAATTCTTTTTAAACTTGGTTTTCTTTATTCTTACTTATCTTTTTAATAATTTCTTCTTTTCTTGTCTTTAATCTTTAAGCCATTTCTTACTTAGAAATTCTTTTATCTTTTAACAAACATTTTTATTAATTAGTTCATTCTATTAGTCAAATTATAAAAGATCTTTTTGTTGTAGTTTTAGTATAAATTCAAGTCTTTAATTTTTAATACAAGAAAAATTATTAACATATCTTTTATGCATTTTTCATCTTTTAATCAATTAAAAGCTTTTAAAATTCTAATCTTTTGTTACAAAACTTCTATCTTTATTTATGAATTAACTAATAATCATACATACATTGTAACATTTAAACATTCAATCTTTTCTATATTTTCACAATTAATTTTTTTAAAACATCAACATGCAATCTCATTTTCTTAACTTAAACACATGTATGATAATATTAACATAACATACAATCATCTCATTGATCAAAACATCACTCAATTCATCAACAAAATCAACAAAATAAATGCTCCATTTTTGCTCAAAACACACGGCGCACACACACATTTCTTTGTGTAATTTATTTCTTAATTTTTCATGCATAATATCTCATTCTCAACATAATAAAAATAATAAATCAAGCATCAAAAACAATAACTCAAAGATTCACATTTTTCCTATTTTTCTTATAATTTTCGGCATTTATTAAATCTTTAGGGTTTTAAATTCTTTTTCTTCTCTTAATTCACCGATTAAAACTATTGTTCGATTCTCCTAACGATTTCTTCTCACTCGATTATCACATGCACATCCTAAGTTTGCCTAAACATAATTTAAATAGCATGCATGCATAGTTCTTTCTTTTAGGACTTAGAGATATACACATTTACAACTAAACAAATGAATTTCATACTTTAATTTAATTGGAATTCTTCTCCTTGGCTCTTGGAATTGGGATGGGTGGAAAATGAAGCTTCAAAGCTTGGATTTGAAGGGAAGAAGGAAGTCTTCTTGAATCCTCAAAAAGAATAACATGAAATTAATCATCCATCCCTTTTAGGTTTAAGAATCAAAATAAAGAAATTGTTGGATGAATATTGAATTTAATCTCAAGAACTTGAAAGATTATTACCTTTTCTTGAGAATATGGATGGAATGAATGGAGGATGACACTTTCTACTTCATTTCCATGGATGAGGAGCTTGAATACATGGTTGCATGTAAAGAAAAATTGAAGTATGAGGGAGAGAGAGAGAATGCCGAGAGTGAGGGAGAGATAGGAGAGATTGAGAGTTGGAGTGTAGATGACTAAGTTTTCTTTCTTGTCTTAGATGTAGGAATTTGAAATCCAACAAAAGGAATAAAGTGAAATGTTGGAAGTTGTATTTGTTAAAGTGATTGATGGATGAATGATGTGATGTAGTTTGCATGCAATATTTTGGTAAGATCTTGTTGAAGACATAATCATGATAATTAACATTGGAAATTGAGGAGTGATGTGAGAGGATGAGTGAGGTGGCGTGAGAGGGAGAGAGGTGTGTGACACGTATCTTCGTCGTGTCGTTACGGGTGTTAATTACCCGGTCGTAAAGGTTTTCCGGATAAAACGATTCGTATTAATTTCTTTTTATGCTATTAACGGGTCTAACCTCTTCTCGTCTCACTTTTGACACTAACTCATCTCAATCTTATTTTACGTCTCAATTAAAAGATTAAGGAGTTCGATTATTTAGTCTTTTAAATCTTAAAGGAATTTAGTCGGCTTCTCAATCCGTTTATTAATCCTTTAAAGATTAACTCCTCATTACTCTTCTCAATTCTCGGATAAGCTCTTATCCTATCTCAGTGACCTTAAAAGCAATTCTAAGTTAGAAGATTCTAATTCAATTCTATTCTAAGTTCATCGGTATAAATATATTTCTCGTCGATTAAAATTATGCTAATTCAATTAAGCAACTTCTCGGAATTATTTTAGAAATTAATCTCATACTCATCTTCATACAAATAATTCAACAAGCATATCACATCATTATCATCTCAGATAAATAAAGCAGACAATTTCACACAAAACTCACAAAGCAATTTAAACGTTTTACTCAATTCTCTTCGTTTAGAAAAGAAAAATTTTACTCCTAAATTCTCAACTTTTAACTCACTCGGTTAAATAAGCGCTTTCTAAAGGTTTAAAAACTCGGGGTATCACATGGTCTTAGAATTGAAATTCATTATTTTAGGCGTGCAAAGCCATATTTAATTATTAAATTTTTATTTTATGACGGAAGAGAAATCCGGGGTATTACAATGACACTAAGATTGAGAATGTAGATGTCAACTCAACCTCCCACTACGTCGACTCAACGAGGAAAATGAAAGAATTTTAATGATGTGATTTCTTTTAAATAAGAAATTTATGAATAAGTATTCAATGAGTAGAAAGAGAGGATGGTGCCAAAAATACTTTTCAATGATAGCGAAAGTAAAATTGTATACTTTATGTGATTATGTGATAGTACGAGTACTATCTTATGTGAAATTATTTGCACGATAATTTCTTCCTTATGAAAAATTTTTGGACACAAGAATATAGTTGGATTTTAGGGATTTTTCCCGGTTCAATGAGAACATAGACTTGAAACCTAAGGTCTTTCCGGTTCTTTGAGAACTTAGACGTTTTAAGAAACGTTATTTTGAAATGATTTCGAAAGGAGATCCCCAACACGAGAAGGACTTCTACTAATGAATGTCACGTGCGTAAGTGACATGAATAAAGATCGGAAAAGTCGAACTTTATTTTAAAAATACAAACAAGAATTTCCTGCGAGGAAAATTAAATAAAAATGATACGGTAAATCGTGTTAGTAAACGGAGGAAATGATTAGACGTTTGAGAAGCATCGGCTTCGAATTAAGAAAGATATGATCGGCACGAAGAAGATAGAATAATGGGAATCAAAGCCAAATGAAATAAGTGAACGTTGCTTATGTATTAGTAACGTAAATGACGTCATTTCGTGTCACGTCATTCTATTTTCTTTTCGTTTCGTGTTTCAGTAGAGTTCGTCCTGATCGAACTCTATGAAGGAAATTGTTTTATTATTGGAAGTTGAGCACGAAGCTTGATTAAATTTTTCCATCGATCGCCCGAATCTAGCGACGACAACCGGAACTTAGTTTCCAGAAAGTTATTCTTTAAGTTATATTCCATTTCTTTTGGAATTTATTCCATATTTCGTCTTTGAACGAAGACTACAACTAGTACGAGTACAGAGAGTCGGAAAACGACAAAATTCTTTTGTAAATGAATGTTACTTTTGAATAAGTAACATGAACAAAGTAGACGTACTTTGTTTTAATAAGTAAGAATCGTTAAGAAATGTTGTTGAGAAAGTAATAAAGAATTAAGGTAAGGAAGTAAGAACCTAGTAAGATAAAGAATGGAAATAAGATCTTGAAATTTTTTTTTTAATCATATATATATATATATATATATATATATATATATATATATATATATATATGTTGTTTGAGTGCAATTTCTTGAATTGCTAGAAGTCGTGATAAGTGGTTGTTTTAAGTGGGGATGTTACAATTGAATAAGGAATGTTCATTTTGTAATTTAAGTATTTTGTTGAGATAAGTTATTTCCCTACCTATTACTGATCCGTGTTTCCTTAAAACTTTTGTAGGATGGCTAGGACTCGCGTTGATTTTATGAAATGAGATTATGTCAATTTTGGAAGCTTATTTGATTACCTATTTTTCATGCTAAACATATACATACCTAATAAAGATTATGGTGATAATTAAACATTCCAAAATAACATAAGGGTAAATCATAGAAAATAATAAAATAAAAAACCGACAATTAAGGAACCGGTTCGACCAAAACCGATTTTTAAATTATATGGGTAAAAAAAACGGTTATATCTAGGACATTATATCCTATTATCACTAATTATTGGTTGCATGTATTGCTAGCTATAACATAGCGTTTATAAATGAATAAATATTCGGTTACGTTTTTGTATAACTAGGCCAACCCGAGTCCCTAATTAAGCCTAACAAAAAGGATGGTACGTATTAGTATATATAAACCCTATTTTTAAAAATTTATTTTTTAACAATAACCTTAGAGAGCCACATTGATCCCTAATTATGCATGCACATGTTGACTTTCAAACAAAATTAGATAATATAGTAGGACAAAATTAGCTCTATATCATTTTTAGTAGGAAAATTAAATTAAATTTTGATTAGTATGAAACACAGCATCGAAGATTATACATCCGGGCATCCAAATTTTATCATTTCGTTGTAACTTATTTGGCTGTCAGAAAATGATGTGCACGTTGATTTTAAAGTTTAAATAAATATGATCTATAGCAGGAAAATTGCACCAATAATCGATCGAATATGGATTTCTATTCCCTAACTCCTAAACCCTGAAATTGCATGGCTTCTGCATCTTAGTTGTTATTCAATAATTAGATTATGTGCAGCGTGCGCGCGCTCGCCGCCTTTGCGAGCTCGAGGTCGACGCTCGCACGCCGTTGGCGAGCGCGCGGAGCTCATGAGCTCAAGCTCTATTCAGCACGTTCGAGCTCGGAGGCGCCCGCTGTCACGTTGTGACTGCTGTTTGGTCGCGACCATAGCCGTTACGATTACCAACGGTCACCACATTCAAAATAGCCGTTACTATTTTACTTTAACAACAATTGGCCATTTTCCGAAGAAATCGATCCAAATAGTCTGAACCCTCATCCATCTCCTCGTCAAAACATATATTCCCGATTCCCCAATGAGAAATACGGACAAAATGGGACCGAAGAGAAAAAATTCTACAAGAAATATGTGGAATGCCTCAAGAAGAAATATGATTAGGACTTCTTCTAAACATTTTATTTTATTTATATTTTAATGTAATTTTTTATTTAATGAAATAAATTAAAATTTTTAAATTTTCTGAAATTATAAAATTAATAGTTAAAAAAAATACATGCGAGCTTCAAAAATGGAGCTCGCCGTTGCAAACACAAATTGGAGCTCGTTGTGGCCCATCACAATTACATGGCGAGCGGCGCGCGCGAGCTCTCTATTGTGGGTAGTCTTAAGCTTTGAAAATATAAAGTTACTGATTTTTTTGAATTAATATAACCTAAGTAATAGTTTGTTGCCAAATCTATATTATATTGAAGCAAAATAATTTGTAAAGCACTTTCCTCTAATTTTGCATGTCATATACAAATAATTGTACACTTTTCAATACAAATTCATGACTTTACATGTTTTCATTGTCTCATGCCATTTCAGCTTTTCAAACTCAAATATTAAGTTTTGGAGTTTAACAAATATAGTTCACTATATAATGATATGTATACTGAATTATGAGTACAAAAATATAGTAGTCAAATTAATTTAAGTTTTGTAATGCCCCGTAAATTCCTTACGTTCTTAAAATTTAATGTTAGTTAAATAAATGGCTTTGCACGCCTAAGTTTATAATTTTTGAATTCTAAGGCTAACGGTAGAATCCGTTATTAAAAATAAATTACAGAAGTCAGCTAGACGACTACTGTATTTAGGGTTAGCACGTACGAAAAGTTTTTAGTTCGTAAACTCGGAACGGAAAACTGTCTAATTTTTTAAAATTACGAAATTGCGATACAAACACGCCCGAGAAAGTTCGTTTTTATGTTTTTCCGGACGAAACTCGGATTGTGTCGTCCCGAGTTTTTGTCAAAATAAATTTTGTAAATTTATTTTCCAATTAAGTTCATACGTTAGAATTTAAGGTCAAATCAAATCGCGACGATTTTGTACCGAGCAACGTTTTTCGTCGTTCGTTTTTCCGTAACGTCGGATCGCGCCGGAAAAACCCGTAACCCTCTAAAATTTCTGCATGGCAGCCGACACATCATCTTATTAGTGGGGGACATGCATGTTAATGTTGTGTAATTAAGTGACACCAAATCTTACACTTTTCATTCTTTCAACCATTTTCATCATTTCAACAACTAAACAAAACCATTTCTCCCATCTCTCTCACTCTCTCGGCTGCACACACACACTCTCTCTCTCTTTCTCTCTCAAATTGTGTTCTTCACCATTGTTGAAGGCTTCAAGAACTACAACAAGAAAATCCTCCTAGATCATCATTCATCCATCTTTTCATTTAATTCCTTCACAAGAACTCAAGGTAATGATCTCCTCTTTAACTCTATCCAATTGGATTTCTTTTCTTCTCTTTTTCCTTCTTGATCGAAATTTTGGAGTTTTGGAATGGATGTTTTGATCTTAGAATAATGAAATTAGATGTTTTAGATATGATAATTAGGGAATAAAATGGAACAAAAACAAGAACCCTAAATCCTAGGTTAATACCGAAAATTTTGGCATGTTTGTAGGATTTTTATTTTTCTTCATTTGATGATTGATTCATGCTTAGTAGATGTTTAATTAATAATTAGAATGAAGGAGAATTGAAAGCCCTATATTGTTGTGAAAGTCAATTAGGGTTTGAATTATGAATTTAGGGGTTTTTGTATGTTAATTGATAATTGATTTGCAATTGATTAATTGATAATAAAAGAGGTTGATTAGTAAATAAATGTAGTTAATTGGGGAAGAAAATCACCCCCTTAACATATGTATGAAAACCGAAAGTTATAGGATAATTAGGAGTTTCCACATGTTTGATATAAGTGATGATTTGTTGGTTAAATTATGTTGCAAATCATGTTAGTTGATTATAGAATTTAATTGAGAATTTTCTAAAAATGTTTAATGAAACATAAAAGATAAAGATCACCTTATAAGTGGAGTTATAATAATGTTATGATATGTTTGCATGCATGAAAATGATTCACGTTAGACGTAGTTTAACGTCGTAAAATTTGAACGAAATCCGACAACTTTGAAGAATGCGTTTGAAGTTTTTGTTGGTTTAGTACTTGTTAGTTGAAATCCGACGTTTAGAACGTCGTGCTTTTGAGCGAGTTTTGAGAAGGAGTTTGTCATGTACGGAGATACGCGATGACTACCTTGAGAGTCCAGTTTCTAAAAAAATTGAATACGAGAGCTTAGAACGAACCTAAGACGTTATACGTCGAACCTATCAAGCAATTAGGGTTTGTTCGGCAGTTTCTGCGACCCTCGTCGGAAACTGTAATAACTTCCGGCTCGTTTATCGGATTTGTGAACCATAAATTGGAGCGCAAACTAGACATCCCAATCTTTCCAATGGTACAGGGCTCATCCCCTGTTTCCAAACCCTCTGTTCTGGACAGCCTCCAGAGTTACTGGACTGCGCAGTGAAAATTCAGTTTCTTGTTTTCTAAGTTGTTTAGTTCACAACTTAGTTTCTTTCGATTGTTTAAGCCGCTTTATCTAACGAACATCTCCCTACTGACCCTAGAGTCAAGTACAGGACCTTAAGTGAGGAAAACCAGTCGAGATCTTACCTTTTATCCTTTCATTAAAGAAGTAATAAACGAGAAATTTCATAAATCATTCAATGAACTAAAACGTAAATCGCCTTAGTTGATTCTTTCCAACTTAATTTCTTATAATCTTTAAAGTCGTATTAAGATACCGACTACCTTCTCTACTGACCCGAGAGTCGAGTATGAGATCTTTCGAGTTCTAAATGAGATTGGTACGAATCTCGTTTCCAGTTTAAGTAAAACGAATTAGTAAGCGTGCAAATGCCTAAAGAATGAAATAACTAAAACTTGCTTCGATTTTCTTTAATCGATTATCTTTTACAACCCGTTTTTAAGTATGTTTATTTTATGATGAAGGAGGAAGCCAACTGTAGAGAAAGGACAGAAGATCCGAAGTTGGAAGTTTTGCTTTAAGTTCTGTAAATCAAGGTGGGCTTTTATATACAAATAAAACGAGCAATGCTCGGAAAATCTTTCTTTATCGCTTGATATCTGTGTTTTCAAAGTGATATTATGGCATGAACTGTTTTATGTTTTATGTGAGTTCTCTTGTACCTATCTGAGTTAACATTCATGTTTTTCAGATTTAGAGTTAGTCTTTTTAGATTAACTAACGATCGGCTCTGAGTTAGCTGCTAAGTGCTTTCCAGAGTTAGTGCACTTTGTAACCTGTGGTGTATGTGATATCCTGTTGAGGGGTACCAACCACAGTGAATTAGAATTGGTCAAGATTGAACGTAACATTAGTCAGAAAATGCTCGCGCGAGTGATTTATGAGAAAAAGTCAGAAAATGTTTAGTAGACACGGATTCTTCCAATAAAACTCCGATGTGCTACACTTATGAAATGCCATATTTATCTATATTTATGATTATGATTTCGGCATTGTGCCCACTAAGTACATTTGTACTTAGCCCTTCATTGTTTTCTAAATGTGCAGGTTGAAGCGACGGTGAGCGGCGACGGTTGATGTTGAGTTAAAGGATAGGATGCTTAGTTAGAACCCTTCCGCTACCGAATTCTGATTTTCTTTTTGAGATGTACTTTTGAACAATACTCAGTAGTCTAAGTCTGTAAATATGAACTTAGCTTCTTTATTGTACCTTTGTCGAGTAATCCTTAGGGATTAACTCTTTATTAATTACGTTCAAGTCTTGTTCATGGTTTATCGATGTTTTACATGTATGTTTAGTCAATTAGCCCCCTTCTTCCCCGCTTCTTTAATTCAACCCCAGTCGCACCCCGGCTTCTGCCGTCCCTCGGGATTTGGGGCTGTGACAGAGTGGTATCAGAGCAGTGTTCGTTTTCTGCTCTGCTTCTGAGTCAACCTTCTAGTATGAGTTAGTGTGAGTCATTCTTTCTAGTACGAGTCATTTCTTTAAGTAATATCATAAAGTTGTATTTGTATACAAGTCTTTCTCCGAGAAACAATATAGAGTATTCGTTTGTACTCTATATCGAGTCTTCTTTCAAATCGTGAGACACGGTATTTGTATATACTCTGGATCAGAGTCGTCTTTCCAAGTATGAGATAAGAGTTAGACTATGATGCTAAATCTGAGAACATAGATGTCAACTCAACCGCCCGTACGTCGACTCAACGAGCAAAAATGAAAGAATTTTATAATGAGATTTCTTTTAAATAAGGAATTTATGAGCAAGTATTCAATAAAAATTTGAAGACGAGAATGAGTTGTGTTTTAAAAAAAAATGAGAATTTTATAGAAGTATATTTTTTTTATATATACTTACATGATTATGCGATAGTACAAGTACTATCTTATGTGAAAATATTTGCGCAATGATTTCCTTTTTTATGAAAAAATTTATGCGGATACGAGAATATAGTCAGATTTTAGGGAATTTTCCCGGTTCAATGAGAACGTAGACGTGGAACTTAAGAACTTTCCGGTTCTTCGAGAATTTAGACGTTTTTAAGAAATGTTGTTTTGAAATGATTTCGAAAGGAGATCCCTAACACGAGAAGGACTTCCTTGATGAATGTCACGTGCGCTTAGTGACATGAATAAAGATTCGGCAAAGTCGAACTTGTCGTCTAAGTCCTGCGAGAGAAAAGAAATAAAATGAATAAAAATGATGCAATAAATCGTGTTAGTAATCAAAGGGAGCGATTAGACGTTTGAGAAGCTTTCGGCTTCGAGTTAAGAAAGATATGAACGAAACGACAACTGGAACTTAGTTTTCCAGGAAATTGTTCTTAAGTTATATTTCTTTTTCTTTTTATGGAATTAAATTCCATATTTTCATCTTGAGCGACGACTACAATTAGTACGAATATCAAGAGTCGTAAACGACAAATTCTTTTGAAAATGGATGTTACTTTTGAATAAGTAGCATGAACGAAGTAAAAATACTTTGTTTTAATAAGTAAAAATCGTTAAGAGTTAGTGAGTTAAGAAATAAAAGAAATAGAGAATTAAAATGAGTAATAATATGGTGAAATGAGAGAGTAAAAATAAAATTTTTAATTTTACATATATAAATATATATATGTTGTTGAGTGCAATTTCTTGAATTGCTAGAAGTCTTAATAAGTGGTTGACTTAAGTGTTGATGTTACAATTGAATAAGGGATATTCATTTTGTAATTTATGTTTTCGTTAAGATAAGTTATTTTCTTTTCCTACCTGTTACTGATCCGTATTACCTTAAAACTTTTGTAGGATGGCTAGGACTCGTATTATGGCTCGGAAGAGCTGGCCGTTGGTAGAGTGCGAACGCACCATATTTGATATGTTGCAGGATGAGTACTATGAGTTCGAGGTAGACTACGGAGAAGAGGATGTGGGACAGATTGTTAGTAATTTTTCTTCAGCCTACTACTCAGTGAGACACCTGATCAGGGAGAGCCAGGCGATACTGGATTTGATCGTACACCTACCGGACGAGTGGCGCGGATGGGCGCACCGTGCAGCTTGGTACTTCTTGGGGATTTTCGGCGACGACACGGAGCCGACCGACAACTACGCTGGATTCGCCCTGTGTGTGCACAGGCGTTTCTTTGAGAGCAGGTTTATGCTTCCCCTTCCTTTAGAGCCACACATCCCCTACAGTCACTTTCCAGCCGAGACGGAGCTTGAGGAGCTTGACTTAGACCCAGAGTTCTTGGCTTTGCTAGAGTTACCACCAGACGGTGTATTGGAGGAGGAGCCTGAGGCTGAGTTAGAGCAGCCAGAGGAGGACGAGGAGACGGTAGTTCCACCAGAGTCACCACCGGTTGGACAGCAGATTGAGGAGTTAATCCCAGGCCCGGGTTTTGTAGAGGTTGACGCTGAGACAGCCGCGCTGTTGGGGTTGTCTTCACCGTTTGTGCCAGACGTTTGTGTTAGAGTCAGGGGACCGTTGGAGACGAGACTGTACAGAGAGGGACCAGACTACCGAGAGATCAACGCGGAGCTCGCCGCCATGTTAGAGTTGCCTTCTCCACTTACGCCACTTGAGGAGATCTGAGCGAGATTGGGAGTAGTTCGAGGGTAGATGGAGGCATGACCGTCCAGGGTCCGTTCTAGAGAGGACTTCGAGTCAGGTTCGGGTTCAGGTTCAGTTCCCGAGCACCTTCTTCCTCTAAAGAAGCGTGCGAGAAGGATCAGTGAGGACTACTTGGTCTACGACTTGGAGGAGACCGTTTCTGAGGCACCTTCACCCGCCCTGCTTACACTTGACGACGGTTCTACTCTGAGGGTGGACCAGACACTCGAGCTGGTTTTTGGTTCGGAGTCCGAGGAGGAGGACCCGGAGGAGGATCCGGAGGAGGACCCGGAGGAGGACCCTGAGGAGGACCCGGGGAAGGGTTATTAGGATTTTGCAGACTTCGGAGTAGTTTTTGGATTTCTTCTGCAGTTTAGTTAGGCAGTGCTTTATAAACATGGGTAAATATCAGTAGTAGTGATAGCTTTTTGTCCTGTATAGAGTCGGATCAGTAACTAGTTAGTTTTGAAGTACTCTAGCGGATACGAAATTTTATGAATCGTTTCCGTTCTAGTACTCTAGTAGATACGGAGTGCAGCTTGTTAGTGCACCCGGTAAATAGTAGGCAGTCAGCCTAGTTTAGACTAATAGTAGTCTAACCCTTTTGTATAAGTCCTCGTTAGAGGCAAAAGTAATATTCTTTTTGAATGTATATATATATGACCCGTAAAGAGGGTTTTTAATCAAGTAAAATTTCTTATGAATCGAGTAATGAAAAAAAAAATCAGAATGTTAAATGAACTCGTGTGACGAGGAAATGAGCTTAACTCGAAAGTTAAAAGATTAATGAAATGATATCAAAGCTATGTTTGATATGTTGTTCCATGAATTTGATTAAGTTAAGAACGAGCTAGTAAGTGCTAAGTGTAATTAACAGAAGGAAACTAATGAGAATTTTCAATTCTTTTCTAGACTAAAGAAAATGCCGCCGAGAAATGTTAACAACAGGAGAGGTCGAAGACCTGGGAGGCCGAGAGGACGTGGTAGACATCAGCAGAAAATAACCAAGAACAGGAATATGAGCGGAATATCAGTCCATCCCCATCTCCACCCCCGTCACCATCACCACCACCTCCACCACCGCCCCGTAGAGATATTGAGGATCTCTTGCTCAAAAGAAACCCCCCAATGTTCAATGGAACTGGAAGCCCTAGCGATGCTGAGCTATGGGTGAGGTCGAATGAAAAAATTTTCAAACTCCTCAGATGCACTGATGAGGAGAGAATGCTGTGTGTTGCTTTCCAACTGACGGGATCGGCAGACTACTGGTGGGAGGCAAGACAGAAGGTGATACCTGCTGAGCATCTGGCTCGTTTTTCGTGGGAAGAGTTTAAGGAGATTTTCTTTGACAAATACGTTCCCAAGACGTATAGGGCACAGAAAGAGGCCGAATTTTATAATCTGAAGCAAGGAAAGCTAACTATGACGGAATATGACGTCAAGTTCTGTGAGTTGATGAGGTATGCACCGACATTGGTCGACCCTGAGGGGAAGCTATCAAAGAAATTTCAGGGAGGTTTACGTCATGAATTGGGAATCGCTTTGGCTAGTCATGGAGGACTAGGTTATTCAGACATACTGGGAAGAGCACTGGAAATGGAGGGCGTCGTGCCTGATGAGAAGAAGATTGTACCAACTGCGTCAGCACCAGCGCAGAGTCAGAATCGAGGCTACTGCAACAATAACAGTAGCAATTACCAGGGGAAGAGAAAATGGAACGGAGGAGGTAGCGGAGGCTACAGTCAGGGTTATAACAATCAGGGAGGATAGAAAAGAGGTTATCAGCCGCCTGCCAATAACAACAACAATGGCAAGAGGCCGTGGCAGGGAAACAACCAATCGGGGTTGTTCATTCAAGGGAACAGGCAGAACTTGCCGTGGAAGGGCAATAATCAGCTGAACCAGCCACAAGGGCAACAGAGGAATTTTAACCAGGGAGCGAATAACCCAAGGAGGGTTACCATCCCTGTCTGCCTGAAGTGCAACCGAGCCCATCCTGGAGTCTGCCAAATAGGTACCCCTAACTGTTTCAACTGTGGACAGAAGGGGCACATGAAAAAGGACTGCCCTAAACCGCTTCAAGCAGTACCCCTCCGAGCCATTCAAGCACAGCCGCAGCAGCCGCCTATGAACCAGCAACAGTTTCAGCAGCATGCACAGCAGCAACAGAATGCGAGGGCATGCGCTATCAAACAAAGCGGTCAGCGCAAAGGAAAAGGCAATCTAGCAGGTATGGGAAAACTCCACAACATCCCCATTAAGATACTGTTTGATACTGACGCATCGCATTCTTTCATTGCTGGCTCATGTGCCGATAACTTAGACATCAGACCTGTAAGAGCTGCACAATCTATGAGAGTAGCCACACCTTTAGGAGAGATCACTACTTCCACGCATGTTTGCTCTAACCTAGAACTAGAAATTGGAACTCATAAGGTTATAGCGAACAACCTAAATGTTATGATAATGTGGGACGTAGATATAATCCTAGGAATGGATTGGTTGTCAGAGAATTATGCCACAATTCTCTACAACGAGAGAAAAATTTCTTTTCAGCCGCCGGGTAAAGAACCAACCGAATTCCACGGAATTTCAATGGGTAGAAGCGTACCAATCATATCAGCCCTTCAAGCAACGAAACTCATGAAAAAGAAAGGTACCACAGCCTATCTTGTGTACCTAGTTGGAGAACAAGGAGCCGAGAAGACCATTCAGGACGTAAAAGTCGTGAACGAATATGAAGATGTTTTTCCAGAAGTACTACCAGGATTACCACCAGATCGTCATGTGGACTTTACGATCGACTTAGAACCAGGAGCCGCACCTAAGTCTAAAGCCCCATATAGAATGGCACCGAAGGAACTGGAAGAGCTCAAAATCCAGTTACAGGAATTACTAGACCTTGGTTTTATCAGGCCAAGCGTTTCACCTTGGGGAGCACCCGTGCTTTTTGTTAGGAAAAAGGACGGATCAATGAGAATGTGCATCGATTACCGAGAACTAAACAAGATCACTCTCAAGAACAAATATCCTTTGCCAAGGATCGAGGATCTGTTCGATCAGCTTCAGGGTGCAGGAGTCTTCTCCAAGATAGATTTGAGGTTAGGATATCATCAGCTCAAGATCAAACCTGAGGATGTACCTAAGACCGCTTTTAGAACTCGATATGGCCATTACGAATTTCTAGTGATGCCATTTGGTTTGACCAACGCTCCAGCCGTATTCATGGACCTTATGAACAGAGTCTTCCACCCCTACTTGGACAAATTTGTTCTAATATTCATTGACGACATCCTCATTTATTCTAAGAATGAGACGGAGCACGAGGAACATCTACGGATAGTGTTGGAAACACTAAGAACTGAGAAACTCTACGCCAAATTCAGTAAATGTGAATTTTGGCTAAAAGAAGTAATGTTCCTTGGACACATAGTATCGACAGAAGGAATCAAGGTGGATCCAGCCAAAGTAGAAGCAGTGTACAACTGGAAGGCGCCAACAAGTCAGAATGAGATCAGAAGTTTCTTGGGATTAGCTGGTTATTACAGAAGGTTTATCGAGGGATTTTCTACAATCGCTTGCCCGATGACGCAGCTACTCAGGAAGGATACCAAGTTTAAATGGTCAGATGAGTGCGAGAAGAGTTTCCAAACTCTTAAGGAAAAGTTAACTACAGCGCCAGTACTAGCACTTCCAGACACAAACAAGGAATATGTGGTTTACACTGACGCATCGAAAAATGGATTAGGTTGTGTCTTGATGCAAGACGGACGAGTAATAGCTTATGCTTCACGACAACTTCGACCCCACGAAGTTGAGTACCCAACCCATGATTTAGAACTTGCAGCCGTAGTGCATGCGCTAAAGATTTGGAGACACCATCTTTATGGTGTAAGAGTTGAGATATTCACCGATCACAAGAGCCTAAAATACTTTTTCGAGCAAAAAGAACTGAACATGAGACAAAGACGATGGCTCGAATTAGTCAAAGATTATGACTGTGGAATTAACTATCATCCAGGAAAGGCTAATGTGGTAGCAGACGCATTGAGTCGCAAGGGTCCAATGAAGTTAGGATGTCTTTTCGTAGAAAAAGAAACTTTAGTTCGAGAATTCAAGAAGATGGATATCAGAGTGCTTGACACGCCAGTAACGATAACAAGTCAACTAGCAGCATTAGAAGCTACACCAGATTTGAGAGAAAGGATCATCAGTGCTCAGAGAAAAGATGAGTCAATGGAAAAGTTACGAGTAAGGATAAGGACAGATAAGCCGGAAGGATATTCTGAGGCTCCAGACAATGCAATACTTTACGAAGGCAGGTTTTGTATTCCCGACAACGACAACGAATTGAAGAACGAAATCTTGAGTGAGGCTCACGATACGCCTTACACAGCACATCCAGGAAGTACAAAAATGTACCAAGATTTGAGGAGAAACTTTTGGTGGAACGGAATGAAACGAGACGTTGCCTCGTTTATAGAAAGATGCCTAGCATGTCAACAAGTTAAGGCTTTACACCGACGACCGTATGGATTGCTACAACCGTTGGATGTCCCAGATTGGAAATGGGAAGGCATAGCTATGGACTTTATCACAGGCTTGCCTAAGTCGAGAAGAGGAAACACAGCAATTTGGGTGATAATAGATAGACTTACGAAGTCAGCTCACTTCTTACTGATTAAGACTACATATGGATCTGAGAGACTAGCTCAGTTGTATGTCAGAGAGATTGTACGTCTGCATGGAATACCGAAGGTCATAATATCAGACAGAGATGCTAAGTTTCCCTCAAGATTTTGGATTACGATGCAGAAAGAGTTGGGAACAGAGCTTAATTTCAGTACAGCTTTTCACCCACAGACAGATGGACAGTCAGAGAGAACGATTCAGATTTTGGTCGATATGTTAAGAACAGTGGTTTTGGACCGAGGCACGAATTGGGAAGAAATTCTACAGTTAGTCGAATTCGCCTACAACAACAGCTATCAGGCCACAATAGGAATGACACCGTTTGAGGCTTTGTATGGGAGAAAATGTAGATCACCACTTTATTGGGACGAAGTAGGTGAGAGAAAGAACTTAGGCCCAGATGCAATCAATGAGATGATTGAGATAGTTCGACAGATTCGAGATAGAATGAAAGAGGCCCAAAGCCGACAGAAGTCGTATGCCGACGATCGTCGAACCAACCTTGAGTTTCAAACAGGAGATAAAGTTTTTCTTAAGATATCCCCGGCCAAAGGAATCCTTAGGTTCGGAGTTAAGGGTAAGTTAAGACCCAGGTTTATAGGACCTTATGAAATCCTCGAGAGAATAGGATCAGTCGCGTACAGATTGGCCTTACCGCCAAGTCTAGGAAGCGTTCATAACGTTTTTCACGTTTCTCAGTTGAGAAAATATATTTACGATCCTAAGCACGTCATTAGTCAGCAAGACATAGTTCTTGAATCTGACCTAAGCTATGAAGAAAAGCCGATATCGATCTTGGATAGAAAAGTTCAAGAATTAAGAACCAAATCGATACCAATAGTTAAAGTGCTATGGAACCATCACGGGCAAGAAGAAGCCACGTGAGAACTCGAGGAGAAGATGAAGGAGCGATATCCTCATCTTTTTGCAGAAGGTAAGCAAATTTCGGAACGAAATTTTTCGTAAGGAGGGTAGGATGTAATGCCCCGTAAATTCCTTACGTTCTTAAAATTTAATGTTAGTTAAATAAATGGCTTTGCACGCCTAAGTTTATAATTTTTGAATTCTAAGGCTAACGGTCGAATCCGTTATTAAAAATAAATTACAGAAGTCAGCTAGACGACTACTGTATTTAGGGTTAGCAAGTACGAAAAGTTTTTAGTTCGTAAACTCGGAACGGAAAACCGTCTAATTTTTTACAATCACGAAATTGCGATACGAACACGCCCGAGAAAGTTCGTTTTTATGTTTTTCCGGACGAAACTCGGACTGTGTCGTCCCGAGTTTTTGTCAAAATAAATTTTGTAAATTTATTTTCCAATTAAGTTCATACGTTAGAATTTAAGGTCAAATCAAATCGCGACGATTTTGTACCGAGCAACGTTTTTCATCGTTCATTTTTCCGTAACGTCGGATCGCGCCGGAAAAACCCGTAACCCTCTAAAATTTCTGCATGGCAGCCGACACATCATCTTATTAGTGGGGGACATGCATGTTAATGTTGTGTAATTAAGTGACACCAAATCTTACACTTTTCATTCTTTCAACCATTTTCATCATTTCAACAACTAAACAAAACCATTTCTCCCATCTCTCTCACTCTCTCGGCTGCACAGACACACTCTCTCTCTCTTTCTCTCTCAAATTGTGTTCTTCACCATTGTTGAAGGCTTCAAGAACTACAACAAGAAAATCCTCCTAGATCATCATTCATCCATCTTTTCATTTAATTCCTTCACAAGAACTCAAGGTAATGATCTCCTCTTTAACTCTATCCAATTGGATTTCTTTTCTTCTCTTTTTCCTTCTTGATCGAAATTTTGGAGTTTTGGAATGGATGTTTTGATCTTAGAATAATGAAATTAGATGTTTTAGATATGATAATTAGGGAATAAAATGGAACAAAAACAAGAACCCTAAATCCTAGGTTAATACCGAAAATTTTGGCATGTTTGTAGGATTTTTATTTTTCTTCATTTGATGATTGATTCATGCTTAGTAGATGTTTAATTAATAATTAGAATGAAGAAGAATTGAAAGCCCTATGTTGTTGTGAAAGTCAATTAGGGTTTGAATTATGAATTTAGGGGTTTTTGTATGTTAATTGATAATTGATTTGCAATTGATTAATTGATAATAAAAGAGGTTGATTAGTAAATAAATGTAGTTAATTGGGGAAGAAAATCACCCCCTTAACATATGTATGAAAACCGAAAGTTATAGGATAATTAGGAGTTTCCACATGTTTGATATAAGTGATGATTTGTTGGTTAAATTATGTTGCAAATCATGTTAGTTGATTATAGAATTTAATTGAGAATTTTCTAAAAATGTTTAATGAAACATAAAAGATAAAGATCACCTTATAAGTGGAGTTATAATAATGTTATGATATGTTTGCATGCATGAAAATGATTCACGTTAGACGTAGTTTAACGTCGTAAAATTTGAACGAAATCCGACAACTTTGAAGAATGCGTTTGAAGTTTTTGTTGGTTTAGTACTTGTTAGTTGAAATCCAACGTTTAGAACGTCGTGCTTTTGAGCGAGTTTTGAGAAGGAGTTTGTCATGTACGGAGATACGCGATGACTACCTTGAGAGTCCAGTTTCTAAAAAAATTGAATACGAGAGCTTAGAACGAACCTAAGACGTTATACGTCGAACCTATCAAGCAATTAGGGTTTGTTCGGCAGTTTCTGCGACCCTCGTCGGAAACTGTAATAACTTCCAGCTCGTTTATCGGATTTGTGAACCATAAATTGGAGCGCAAACTAGACATCCCAATCTTTCCAATGGTACAGGGCTCATCCCCTGTTTCCAAACCCTCTGTTCTGGACAGCCTCCAGAGTTACTGGACTGCGCAGTGAAAATTCAGTTTCTTGTTTTCTAAGTTGTTTAGTTCACAACTTAGTTTCTTTCGATTGTTTAAGCCGCTTTATCTAACGAACATCTCCCTACTGACCCTAGAGTCAAGTACAGGACCTTAAGTGAGGAAAACCAGTCGAGATCTTACCTTTTATCCTTTCATTAAAGAAGTAATAAACGAGAAATTTCATAAATCATTCAATGAACTAAAACGTAAATCGCCTAAGTTGATTCTTTCCAACTTAGTTTCTTATAATCTTTAAAGTCGTATTAAGATACCGACTACCTTCTCTACTGACTCGAGAGTCGAGTATGAGATCTTCTGAGTTCTAAACGAGATTGGTACGAATCTCGTTTCCCGTTTAAGTAAAACGAATTAGTAAGCGTGCAAATGCCTAAAGAATGAAACAACTAAAACTTGCTTCGATTCTCTTTAATCGATTATCTTTTACAACCCGTTTTTAAGTATGTTTATTTTACGATGAAGGAGGAAGCCAACTGTAGAGAAAGGACAGAAGATCCGAAGTTGGAAGTTTTTCTTTAAGTTCTGTAAATCAAGGTGGGCTTTTATATACAAATAAAACGAGCAATGCTCGGAAAATCTTTCTTTATCGCTTTGATATCTGTGTTTTCAAAGTGATATTATGGCATGAACTATTTTATGTTTTATGTGAATTCTCTTGTACCTATCTGAGTTAACATTCATGTTTTCCAGATTTAGAGTTAGTCTTTTTAGATTAACTAACGATCGGCTCTGAGTTAGCTACTAAGTGCTTTCCAGAGTTAGTGATATCCTGTTGCGGGGTACCAGCCACGGTGAATTAGAATTAGTCAAGATTGAACGTAACATTAGTCAGAAAATGCTCGCGCGAGTGATTTATGAGAAAAAGTCAGAAAATGTTTAGTAGACACGGATTCTTCCAATAAAACTCCGATGTGCTACGCTTATGAAATGCCATATTTATCTATATTTATGATTATGATTTCGGCATTGTGCCCACTAAGTACGTTTGTACTTAGCCCTGCATTGTTTTCTAAATGTGCAGGTTGAAGCGACGGTGAGCGGCGACGGTTGATGTTGAGTTAAAGGATAGGATGCTTAGTTAGAACCCTTCCGCTGCCGAATTCTGATTTTCTTTTTGAGATGTACTTTTGAACAATACTCAGTAGTCTAAGTCTGTAAATATGAACTTAGCTTCTTTATTGTACCTTTGTCGAGTAATCCTTAGGGATTAATTCTTTCTTAATTACGTTCAAGTCTTGTTCATGGTTTATCGATGTTTTACATGTATGTTTAGTCAACTAGCCCCCTTCTTCCCCGCTTCTTTAATCTTACCCCAGTCGCACCCCGGCTTCTGCCGTCCCTCGGTATTTGGGGCTGTGACAAGTTTTGTGTTTGCAAAATGCATTATTATATTTTAGAAAGTTCACTTAGATGAGTTTTATTATTTTAAAATATTTAATTGTAACATAGACATAATACCTAAATAATGCATTGACTCTAAACATGTAGAATTAAAATACAATCAGACGATGCACATAATAGATTAACTAAGAGATACTTCCCCTACAGTAATTCATCATGAAAGTATATTACTAATTTGGAAATATTACCATATATATATAAAGTGCTGGTTATGAATTATGAGTAATATTTCTGCAAAAGATTACCTTATGGTACGAATTTGTTTCATGAATTATGAGTAATATTTTCTTGAATTTAGAAACTAAAAGTTGTTCACTCGTAATAAATTCTTAAAATTAGCATGTACATTGTAATTTCACAAATATCCGTAAATATAATATATTCCCAGCATATTTGGACGAGTTAAAATTTTTTTGGACCATTAACTTACGTCAGATTGCAATTTTATGCCACCGGCATACCAAATTGGGCCATTATGTTTTAAAAATCAACATGCATAGGCCAAACTTTAGCCCGATCGGGCTATTTAGCACATGAATCGTGTGGGCTTCCCAAGTCGAGCCCAAACCTACTGATGTGGATTTTTTTTTTCAAAAAATAAAGGCATGAGCGGCTCGAATAAATTAGAGAAATCTTGAGCGGTCTCCTCCTCATCACTCATTTTCATTTTGCTCTCATTATTCATGAGCCCTAATTTGAAAAACACCTTACCAATTACACCAAAAAATCTTGAATTTTGCTGGGAAATCTGAAGAAATAGTCGTAGCATCTTGATTGGAAGGTCGAACAGAGCATTTCGCTGGTCAAGGAAATTCCTTGAAATGGTGAACGTGAGAGATAAGAGAAATTTGAATCGGCCACCTCCTGTGTACAGTAAGTAAGTAATTCAAGCTTAAATACTCTATAGTTTTTAAATTTTATGATTATTAAATGATGTTTGTATATAGGTATGATTGGTCATTATTTAATTGTTTTTTGACTGAACAGATTCATCTCTAATAATGTAAGTTGATCACATGGATGTTTTATGGATCACTTATATTAATTCCTAATTTAGTTTTTCGTTTTTTATGCAAATTAAATCAGCTATCGACTCTACATATTGCACGCTGATTTTGGGCATGTTGGGTCAACAAGTACTCATCGAGAATTAAATTGAGATATATTTGAGAAGAAAAAGAAAAGATTAAAATCATAATCTGCTAAACATTCTGGAACAGTGGAACTGATAAAAGTAAAGATGATTGAAGACAAAAATAGGGCAGAAAACTCCTCAACAGCAAAAACCTAAAACTTTATATTATTTCCCAATGACGGTAACAGACTCTATAAATAATAGTAAATAGAACCATAAGTAAATAATGAACCTTAAGCCCATGATACTTATGGGTTGGACCTCAACAAATTAGATAAAGACCTAGCAACTAAAAGAAATAATTGAAATACTTAATAAGCAAATATGTAAATACTCAAGCAAATACTTCAAATACTAGTGATCAAAGATCTTTCGGGAATCCCTCTTATAGACTCGACACTGTTGAGTGCTATCAATTGGCCCGCCGACAATGACAGCATTGTCCTCAATGCTGAAATAAGGAAACTGACCACGAACATCTGCCACATCAAGCAATGAAGCTTCTTCATTGCTCACGCCACTCCACTTAACTAAAACTTGCTCCATTTTCCATCACGCTCCACCAATTGACGTTGCAGCACCCTTTCCGGTAGATATGGCGGTTCCACAGAAAGGATATTTGCTGGCAGCACAGGTTCCGCCATTGCCGTGCCAATTGCTCGTTTCAAAAGAAACACGTGGAAAACAGGATGAATTTTCGCAGAGGAAGGAAGTTTGAACCGGTAGGCCACAGCTCCAACCGGACCTTCAATCTCAAAAGGGACAAAATACCTGGGCGCCAACTTCCTATTGCGATAAATAAAAATAGGGAAGTTTGGCGAAAAGGCCAGAATTTTAAATAAACCAAATCCCCAATCTGATACTCAACGCGACGGCGATGCTTATTAGCCTAACGAAGATGACGAAGATGTACCAGAGCTTCATCCCGCAAAGCCAACTAATCTGCTACGGCCTGAACACGAACCTCTCCTGGAACAAAACGTTGTAGGGTTGGCGGCTTGCGGCCGTAACGACTTCGAAAGATGTAGTGCAGCGGAATGGAAGTTGGTGTTGTAGCAAAACTCCGCCTAGGAAAGCCACTTGCTCCAGTTTTTAGGCCTTTGACGAAAAACAGCGGAGATAAGTCTCAAGGCAGTGATTTAAAACTTCTGTTTGTCCATCAATTTTCGGGTGATATGCTGAACTCATGCGCAACTTTGTACCCGCCAAACGAAAAAGTTCCTGCCAGAACGAGCTCAGAAAAATAGGATGACGATCTGAAATAATCGATCCTTGCATGCCATGAAGCCGAACAATCTCTCTAGTGAACACTTCTACCATGAAAATGGCTATACTAGGAGAGACAATCGACAACTACCAGAATATAATCAACTCCACCCGAGCGTGGAAGACAAGAAATAAAATCCAAACTGATATCTTTCCACACAAGCGTTGGAATAGGAAATAGATTAAGTAAACCAGCACGCGACTTGGTTTCAGATTTACTTTGTTGGCAAACATCACATTCCGTGACAAACTTGGTCACACGAAGCATCATTCCCGGCCAATATACATTTGCTGCTAATCGACGGTACGTGCGATAGGCCCCTTGTAACACCCCGCATTATAATAAGTCTAAATTTATTTTATATGGATTAATATTGCTTCTATTATGTGAAATATTTTAACTTTTATTAGCTCGAATAATTTAGTTCGGACTTGAGGAGTCTGTAGTTGCGCCCTAATTAAAAAGATAATTTTTATTTTATAAAGTTCACATATAATTCTTATCTATGTACGAGTAATAGTTTGGAGGCCAAAATATTTAACTCTAGTATTTATATATAAAATATTTTATAGTTTTGGGTTAATTGAAAAGCATGTTCGGATAAATATAAAAGGTGGAAGTTTTTTTTTTATTTAATTTTTTTGTTAAAAAGGATAAATATTATTTTAATCCTACTCAAATTAAGAGTTTTTCTTACTTGGGAGTCTTTCAAAACCCGCCGCATTTATAAAACCTAGTCTTTTTATTCGAAAGCTTTTACCCCAAATCAGAGATTTTTAAAACTTCTCTCAAAACACAAAATTCTAGATTGGCGGCGGTTGTGGGAGTCGACCTGCGTGAATAAAGATTTATTTCGGTAACTTTTCATTCCAGAGTTCTAGTCTGTCGGTTTCAAATTTCTTTTCTATATAGCTAAATCGCATCGTATGTATCGCAGTAGAGTTTTAAATGGAATCAACAGTAATCGGTTGTTTTAAGTGTAAGGGTAATATATGTAAACTAATGGTGAAGTGAAAAGTAGATAGGTACTCTTTGGAATTTCCTTGTCTTACGTGTAAAGTGAATGAAAAAGGTTGGGAGATAAGTGCTTTGATCACATGATAAGAAAAAAAGGGGTCGGAAGTCTGCAAATGCAAATTAATGTGCAGAACTTATTTGAAAGCCTAATAATCAATATATATAATGATCTAGTGTTTTTTTTTTTTTTTTCTAGAACTATGAAAGTTATCCATTATATTTTTTGAATATTATATCTATATATTCATTTAGGAAAGGTCAATACGTGTGTATATATAGCTGTATAGTTGGAGGAATTTTAATGTCATGCTAGTATAATTGAATTGTTTTTTTTGAATTGGAGAGAATACTTTTATATTATTATATCAAATTTTTTACCTTGTTCTTAAAAAAAATGTTATAAATATATAGTTATATAAGTCAGTGGAAATCTTATAATAAAGAAAAATATATGGGTTAATTATTTATGGTTTTGGTTAGTATATCCATATATATGAGTAAATCAGGAGATTAGAAGTATTGCTGCATAGATTTATATAATAACATATTTAGATAAAATCGTATTTAGATATATATTATGTATATTTGTCTGTTTAAGGATTTAAGTATTAGTATAATTATACAGACTCAACTTTTATTATATTTATGTTTAAATAGGTGCGGCACAACTAGGACCCTCGTCAGCTACTTGATTTGTTTGGATCGTTTGTGCTCAAATTTAAGGTGTGGGATCTTTACTTAAACTTTATACCGTTGACTTATTTTGTCCTTTTTAATACGATGTGATTTCCCGTATGTGATTATTTGACTTTAAGTGTTGAGCGGACCGTGTTAAGTTGTCCATTGACTTGCTCTCACTTGCGTACAATACATTTGATATCATTTGTCGAGCAGGACCTGTTGAGTTGTCCATTGACTTTGCTCTTACTTATTGACGCCCTATACGTTGACATTTAGTGTTGAGTGGACCGTGTTGAGTTGGCCATTAAGTTGCTTTCACTCTTTGTTGCGTATCACGTTGATTTTAAAGTTTAAATAAATATGATCTATAGCAGGAAAATTGCACCAAAAATCGATCGAATATGGATTTCTATTCCCTAACTCCTAAACCCTGAAATTGCATGGCTTCTGCATCTTAGTTGTTATTCAATAATTAGATTATGTGCAGCGTGCACGCGCTCGCCGCCTTTGCGAGCTCGAGGTCGACGCTCGCACGCCGTTGGCGAGCGCGCGGAGCTCGTGAGCTCAAGCTCGATTCAGCACGTTTGAGCTCGGAGGCACCCGCTGCCACGTTGTGACTGCTGTTTGGTCGCGACCATAGCCGTTACGATTACCAACGGTCACCACATTCAAAATAGCCGTTACTATTTTATTTTAACAACAATTGGCCATTTTCCGAAGAAATCGATCCAAATAGTCCGAACCCTCATCCATCTCCTCGTCAAAACATATATTCCCGATTCCCCAATGAGAAATACGGACAAAATGGGACCGAAGAGAAAAAATTCTACGAGAAATATGTGGAATGCCTCAAGAAGAAATATGATTGGGACTTCTTCTAAACATTTTATTTTATTTATATTTTAATGTAATTTTTTATTTAATGAAATAAATTAAAATTTTTAAATTTCTTCTGAAATTATAAAATTAATAGTTTAAAAAAATACATGCGAGCTTCAAAAATGGAGCTCGGCGTTGCAAACACAAATTGGAGCTTGTTGTGGCCCATCACAATTACATGGCGAGCGGCACGCGCGAGCTCTCTATTGTGGGTAGTCTTAAGCTTTGAAAATATAAAGTTAATAATTTTTTTGAATTAATATAACCTAAGTAATAGTTTGTTGCCAAATCTATATTATATTGAAGCAAAATAATTTGTAAAGCACTTTCCTCTAATTTTGCATGTCATATACAAATAATTATACACTTTTCAATACAAATTCATGACTTTACATGTTTTCATTGTCCCATGCCATTTCAGCTTTTCAAACTCAAATATTAAGTTTTGGAGTTTGACAAATATAGTTCACTATATAATGATATGTATACTGAATTATGAGTACAAAAATATAGTAGTCAAATTAATTTAAGTTTTGTAATGCCCCGTAAATTCCTTACGTTCTTAAAATTTAATGTTAGTTAAATAAATGGCTTTGCACGCCTAAGTTTATAATTTTTGAATTCTAAGGCTAACGGTCGAATCCGTTATTAAAAATAAATTACAGAAGTCAGCTAGACGACTACTGTATTTAGGGTTAGCACGTACGAAAAGTTTTTAGTTCGTAAACTCGGAACGGAAAACCGTCTAATTTTTTACAATCACGAAATTGCGATACGAACACGCCCGAGAAAGTTCGTTTTTTATGTTTTTCCGGACGAAACTCGGACTGTGTCGTCCCGAGTTTTTGTCAAAATAAATTTTGTAAATTTATTTTCCAATTAAGTTCATACGTTAGAATTTAAGGTCAAATCAAATCGCGACGATTTTGTACCGAGCAACGTTTTTCGTCGTTCGTTTTTCCGTAACGTCGGATCGCGCCGGAAAAACCCGTAACCCTCTAAAATTTCTTTATGGCAGCCGACACATCATCTTATTAGTGGGGGACATGCATGTTAATGTTGTGTAATTAAGTGACACCAAATCTTACACTTTTCATTCTTTCAACCATTTTCATCATTTCAACAACTAAACAAAACCATTTCTCCCATCTCTCTCACTCTCCCGGCTGCACACACACACTCTCTCTCTCTTTCTCTCTCAAATTGTGTTCTTCACCATTGTTGAAGGCTTCAAGAACTACAACAAGAAAATCCTCCTAGATCATCATTCATCCATCTTTTCATTTAATTCCTTCACAAGAACTCAAGGTAATGATCTCCTCTTTAACTCTATCCAATTGGATTTCTTTTCTTCTCTTTTTCCTTCTTGATCGAAATTTTGGAGTTTTGGAATGGATTTTTTGATCTTAGAATAATGAAATTAGATGTTTTAGATATGATAATTAGGGAATAAAATGGAAAAAAAACAAGAACCCTAAATCCTAGTTTAATACCTTAAATTTTGGCATGTTTGTAGGATTTTTATTTTTGTTCATTTGATGATTGATTCATGCTTAGTAGATGTTTAATTAATAATTAGAATGAAGAAGAATTGAAAGCCCTATGTTGTTGTGAAAGTCAATTAGGGTTTGAATTATGAATTTAGGGGTTTTTGTATGTTAATTGATAATTGATTTGCAATTGATTAATTGATAATAAAAGAGGTTGATTAGTAAATAAATGTAGTTAATTGGGGAAGAAAATCACCCCCTTAACATATGTATGAAAACCGAAAGTTATAGGATAATTAGAAGTTTCCACATGTTTGATATAAGTGATGATTTGTTGGTTAAATTATGTTGCAAATCATGTTAGTTGATTATAGAATTTAATTGAAAATTTTCTAAAAATTTTTAATGAAACATAAGAGATAAAGATCACCGTATAAGTGGAGTTATAATAATGTTATGATATGTTTGCATGCATGAAAATGATTCACGTTAGACGTAGTTTAACGTCGTAAAATTTGAACGAAATCCGACAACTTTGAAGAACGCGTTTGAAGTTTTTGTTGGTTTAGTACTTGTTGGTTGAAATCCGACGTTTAGAACGTCGTGCTTTTGAGCGAGTTTTGAGAAGGAGTTTGTCACATACGGAGATACGCGATGACTGCCTTGAGAGTCCAGTTTCTAAAAAAATTGAATACGAGAGCTTAGAACGAACCTAAGACGTTATACGTCGAACCTATCAAGCAATTAGGGTTTGTTCGGCAGTTTCTGCGACCCTCGCCAGAAACTGTAATAACTTCCAGCTCGTTTATCGGATTTGTGATCCGTAAATTGGAGCGCAAACTAGACATCCCAATATTTCCAATGGTACAGGGCTCATCCCCTGTTTCCAAACCCTCTGTTCTGGACAGCCTCCAGAGTTACTGGAATGCGCAGTGAAAATTCAGTTTCTTGTTTTCTAAGTTGTTTAGTTCACAACTTAGTTTCTTTCGATTGTTTAAGCCGTTTTATCTAACGAACATCTCCCTACTGACCCTAGAGTCAAGTACAGGACCTTAAGTGAGGAAAACCAGAGATCTTACCTTTTATCCTTTCATTAAAGAAGTAATAAACGAGAAATTTCATAAATCATTCAATGAACTAAAACGTAAATCGCCTAAGTTGATTCTTTCCAACTTAGTTTCTTATAATCTTTAAAGTCGTATTAAGATACCGACTACCTTCTCTAGTGACCCGAGAGTCGAGTATGAGATCTTCTGAGTTCTAAACGAGATTGGTACGAATCTCGTTTCCCGTTTAAGTAAAACGAATTAGTAAGCGTGCAAATGCCTAAAGAATGAAACAACTAAAACTTGCTTCGATTCTCTTTAATCGATTATCTTTTACAACCCGTTTTTAAGTATGTTTATTTTACGATGAAGGAGGAAGCCAACTGTAGAGAAAGGACAGAAGATCCGAAGTTGGAAGTTTTGCTTTAAGTTCTGTAAATCAAGGTGGGCTTTTATATACAAATAAAACGAGCAATGCTCGGAAAATCTTTCTTTATCGCTTTGATATCTGTGTTTTCAAAGTGATATTATGGCATGAACTGTTTTATGTTTTATGTGAGTTCTCTTGTACCTATCTGAGTTAACATTCATGTTTTCCAGATTTAGAGTTAGTCTTTTTAGATTAACTAACGATCGGCTCTGAGTTAGCTGCTAAGTGCTTTCCAGAGTTAGTGATATCCTGTTGAGGGGTACCAGCCACGGTGAATTAGAATTAGTCAAGATTGAACGTAATATTAGTCAGAAAATGCTCGCACGAGTGATTTATGAGAAAAAGTCAGAAAATGTTTAGTAGACACGGATTCTTCCAATAAAACTCCGATGTGCTACGCTTATGAAATGCCATATTTATCTATATTTATGATTATGATTTCGGCATTGTGCCCACTAAGTACGTTTGTACTTAGCCCTGCATTGTTTTCTAAATGTGCAGGTTGAAGCGACGGTGAGCGGCAACGGTTGATGTTGAGTTAAAGGATAGGATGCTTAGTTAGAACCCTTCCGCTGCCGAATTCTGATTTTCTTTTTGAGATGTACTTTTGAACAATACTCAGTAGTCTAAGTCTGTAAATATGAACTTAGCTTCTTTATTGTACCTTTGTCGAGTAATCCTTAGGGATTAACTCTTTCTTAATTACGTTCAAGTCTTGTTCATGGTTTATCGATGTTTTACATGTATGTTTAGTCAATTAGCCCCCTTCTTCCCCGCTTCTTTAATTTAACCCTAGTCGCACCCCGACTTCTGCCGTCCCTCGGGATTTGGGGCTGTGACAGAGTGGTATCAGAGCAGTGTTCGTTTTCTGCTCTGCTTCTGAGTCAACCTTCTAGTATGAGTTAGTGTGAGTCATTCTTTCTAGTACGAGTCATTTCTTTAAGTAATATCATAATGTTGTATTTGTATACAAGTCTTTCTCCGAGAAACAATATAGAGTATTCGTTTGTACTCTATATCGAGTCTTCTTTCAAATCGTGAGACACGGTATTTGTATATACTCTGGATCAGAGTCGTCTTTCCAAGTATGAGATAAGAGTTAGACTATGATGCTAAGTCTGAGAACATAGATTTCAACTCAACCGCCCGCTACGTCGACTCAACGAGCAAAAATGAAAGAATTTTATAATGAGATTTCTTTTAAATAAGGAATTTATGAGCAAGTATTCAATAAAAATTTGAAGACGAGAATGAGTTGTGTTTTAAAAAAAAAATGAGAATTTTATAGAAGTATAATTTTTTTATATATACTTACATGATTATGCGATAGTACAAGTACTATCTTATGTGAAAATATTTGCGCAATGATTTCCTTTTTTATGAAAAAATTTATGAGGATACGAGAATATAGTCAGATTTTAGGGAATTTTCCCGGTTCAATGAGAACGTAGACGTGGAACTTAAGAACTTTCCGGTTCTTCGAGAATTTAGACGTTTTTAAGAAACGTTGTTTTGAAATGATTTCGAAAGGAGATCCCTAACACAAGAAGGACTTCCTCTGATGAATGTCACGTGCGCTTAGTGACATGAATAAAGATTCGGCAAAGTCGAACTTGTCGTCTAAGAATTTTCCTGCGAGGGAAAAGAAATAAAATGAATAAAAATGATGCAATAAATCGTGTTAGTAATCAAAGGGAGCGATTAGACGTTTGAGAAGCTTTCGGCTTCGAGTTAAGAAAGATATGAACGAAACGACAACTGGAACTTAGTTTTCCAGGAAATTGTTCTTAAGTTATATTTCTTTTTCTTTTTATGGAATTAAATTTCATATTTTCATCTTGAGCGACGACTACAATTAGTACGAATATTAAGAGTCGTAAACGACAAATTCTTTTGAAAATGGATGTTACTTTTGAATAAGTAGGTGAGAGAAAGAACTTAGGCCCAGATGCAATCAATGAGATGATTGAGATAGTTCGACAGATTCAAGATAGAATGAAAGAGGCCCAAAGCCGACAGAAGTCGTATGCCGACGATCGTCGAACCAACCTTGAGTTTCAAACAGGAGATAAAGTTTTTCTTAAGATATCCCCGACCAAAGGAATCCTTAGGTTCGGAGTTAAGGGTAAGTTAAGACCCAGGTTTATAGGACCTTATGAAATCCTCGAGAGAATAGGATCAGTCGCGTACAGATTGGCCTTACCGCCAAGTCTAGGAAGCGTTCATAACGTTTTTCACGTTTCTCAGTTGAGAAAATATGTTTACGATCCTAAGCACGTCATTAGTCAGCAAGACATAGTTCTTGAATCTGACCTAAGCTATGAAGAAAAGCCGATATCGATCTTGGATAGAAAAGTTCAAGAATTAAGAACCAAATCGATACCAATAGTTAAAGTGCTATGGAACCATCACGGGCAAGAAGAAGCCACGTGGGAACTCGAGGAGAAGATGAAGGAGCGATATCCTCATCTTTTTGCAGAAGGTAAGCAAATTTCGGAACGAAATTTTTCGTAAGGAGGGTAGGATGTAATGCCCCGTAAATTCCTTACGTTCTTAAAATTTAATGTTAGTTAAATAAATGGCTTTGCACGCCTAAGTTTATAATTTTTGAATTCTAAGGCTAACGGTCGAATCCGTTATTAAAAATAAATTACAGAAGTCAGCTAGACGACTACTGTATTTAGGGTTAGCAAGTACGAAAAGTTTTTAGTTCGTAAACTCGGAACGGAAAACCGTCTAATTTTTTACAATCACGAAATTGCGATACGAACACGCCCGAGAAAGTTCGTTTTTATGTTTTTCCGGACGAAACTCGGACTGTGTCGTCCCGAGTTTTTGTCAAAATAAATTTTGTAAATTTATTTTCCAATTAAGTTCATACGTTAGAATTTAAGGTCAAATCAAATCGCGACGATTTTGTACCGAGCAACGTTTTTCATCGTTCATTTTTCCGTAACGTCGGATCGCGCCGGAAAAACCAGTAACCCTCTAAAATTTCTGCATGGCAGCCGACACATCATCTTATTAGTGGGGGACATGCATGTTAATGTTGTGTAATTAAGTGACACCAAATCTTACACTTTTCATTCTTTCAACCATTTTCATCATTTCAACAACTAAACAAAACCATTTCTCCCATCTCTCTCACTCTCTCGGCTGCACAGACACACTCTCTCTCTCTTTCTCTCTCAAATTGTGTTCTTCACCATTGTTGAAGGCTTCAAGAACTACAACAAGAAAATCCTCCTAGATCATCATTCATCCATCTTTTCATTTAATTCCTTCACAAGAACTCAAGGTAATGATCTCCTCTTTAACTCTATCCAATTGGATTTCTTTTCTTCTCTTTTTCCTTCTTGATCGAAATTTTGGAGTTTTGGAATGGATGTTTTGATCTTAGAATAATGAAATTAGATGTTTTAGATATGATAATTAGGGAATAAAATGTCACAAAAACAAGAACCCTAAATCCTAGGTTAATACCGAAAATTTTGGCATGTTTGTAGGATTTTTATTTTTCTTCATTTGATGATTGATTCATGCTTAGTAGATGTTTAATTAATAATTAGAATGAAGAAGAATTGAAAGCCCTATGTTGTTGTGAAAGTCAATTAGGGTTTGAATTATGAATTTAGGGGTTTTTGTATGTTAATTGATAATTGATTTGCAATTGATTAATTGATAATAAAAGAGGTTGATTAGTAAATAAATGTAGTTAATTGGGGAAGAAAATCACCCCCTTAACATATGTATGAAAACCGAAAGTTATAGGATAATTAGGAGTTTCCACATGTTTGATATAAGTGATGATTTGTTGGTTAAATTATGTTGCAAATCATGTTAGTTGATTATAGAATTTAATTGAGAATTTTCTAAAAATGTTTAATGAAACATAAGAGATAAAGATCACCTTATAAGTGGAGTTATAATAATGTTATGATATGTTTGCATGCATGAAAATGATTCACGTTAGACGTAGTTTAACGTCGTAAAATTTGAACGAAATCCGACAACTTTGAAGAACGCGTTTGAAGTTTTTGTTGGTTTAGTACTTGTTAGTTGAAATCCGACGTTTAGAACGTTGTGCTTTTGAGCGAGTTTTGAGAAGGAGTTTGTCACGTACGGAGATACGCAATGACTGCCTTGAGAGTCCAGTTTCTAAAAAAATTGAATACGAGAGCTTAGAACGAACCTAAGACGTTATACGTCGAACCTATCAAGCAATTAGGGTTTGTTCGGCAGTTTCTGCGACCCTCGCCGGAAACTGTAATAACTTCCAGCTCGTTTATCGGATTTGTGATCCGTAAATTGGAGCGCAAACTAGACATCCCAATCTTTCCAATGGTACAGGGCTCATCCCCTGTTTCCAAACCCTCTATTCTGGACAGCCTCCAGAGTTACTGGACTGCGTAGTGAAAATTTAGTTTCTTGTTTTCTAAGTTGTTTAGTTCACAACTTAGTTTCTTTCGATTGTTTAAGCCGTTTTATCTAACGAACATCTCCCTACTAACCCTAGAGTCAAGTACAGGACCTTAAGTGAGGAAAACTAGTCGAGATCTTACCTTTTATCCTTTCATTAAAGAAGTAATAAACGAGAAATTTCATAAATCATTCAATGAACTAAAACGTAAATCGCCTAAGTTGATTCTTTCCAACTTAGTTTCTTATAATCTTTAAAGTCGTATTAAGATACCGACTACCTTCTCTACTGACTCGAGAGTCGAGTATGAGATCTTCTGAGTTCTAAACGAGATTGGTACGAATCTCGTTTCCCGTTTAAGTAAAACGAATTAGTTAGCGTGCAAATGCCTAAAGAATGAAACAACTAAAACTTGCTTCGATTCTCTTTAATCGATTATCTTTTACAACCCGTTTTTAAGTATGTTTATTTTACGATGAAGGAGGAAGCCAACTGTAGAGAAAGGACAGAAGATCCGAAGTTGGAAGTTTTGCTTTAAGTTCTGTAAATCAAGGTGGGCTTTTATATACAAATAAAACGAGCAATGCTCGGAAAATCTTTCTTTATCGCTTTGATATCTGTGTTTTCAAAGTGATATTATGGCATGAACTATTTTATGTTTTATGTGAATTCTCTTGTACCTATCTGAGTTAACATTCATGTTTTCCAGATTTAGAGTTAGTCTTTTTAGATTAACTAACGATCGGCTCTGAGTTAGCTACTAAGTGCTTTCCAGAGTTAGTGATATCCTGTTGCGGGGTACCAGCCACGGTGAATTAGAATTAGTCAAGATTGAACGTAACATTAGTCAGAAAATGCTCGCGCGAGTGATTTATGAGAAAAAGTCAGAAAATGTTTAGTAGACACGGATTCTTCCAATAAAACTCCGATGTGCTACGCTTATGAAATGCCATATTTATCTATATTTATGATTATGATTTCGGCATTGTGCCCACTAAGTACGTTTGTACTTAGCCCTGCATTGTTTTCTAAATGTGCAGGTTGAAGCGACGGTGAGCGGCGACGGTTGATGTTGAGTTAAAGGATAGGATGCTTAGTTAGAACCCTTCCGCTGCCGAATTCTGATTTTCTTTTTGAGATGTACTTTTGAACAATACTCAGTAGTCTAAGTCTGTAAATATGAACTTAGCTTCTTTATTGTACCTTTGTCGAGTAATCCTTAGGGATTAACTCTTTCTTAATTACGTTCAAGTCTTGTTCATGGTTTATCGATGTTTTACATGTATGTTTAGTCAACTAGCCCCCTTCTTCCCCGCTTCTTTAATCCCACCCCAGTCGCACCCCGGCTTCTGCCGTCCCTCGGTATTTGGGGCTGTGACAAGTTTTGTGTTTGCAAAATGCATTATTATATTTTAGAAAGTTCACTTAGATGAGTTTTATTATTTTAAAATATTTAATTGTAACATAGACATAATACCTAAATAATGCATTGACTCTAAACATGTAGAATTAAAATACAATCAGACGATGCAGATAATAGATTAACTAAGAGATACTTCCCCTACAGTAATTCATCATGAAAGTATTTTACTAATTTGGAAATATTACCATATATATATAAAGTGCTGGTTATGAATTATGAGTAATATTTCTGCAAAAGATTACCTTATGGTACGAATTTGTTTCATGAATTATGAGTAATATTTTCTTGAATTTAGAAACTAAAAGTTGTTCACTCGTAATAAATTCTTAAAATTAGCATGTACATTGTAATTTCACAAATATCCGTAAATATAATATATTCCCAGCATATTTGGACGAGTTAAAATTTTTTTGGACCATTAACTTACGTCAGATTGCAATTTTAGGCCACCATCTTACAGGCATACCAAATTGGGCCATTATGTTTTAAAAATCAACATGCATAGGCCAAACTTTAGCCCGATCGGGCTATTTAGCACATGAATCGTGTGGGCTTCCCAAGTCGAGCCCAAACCTACTGATGTGGATTTTTTTTTTCAAAAAATAAAGGCATGAGCGGCTCGAATAAATTAGAGAAATCTTGAGCGGTCTCCTCCTCATCACTCATTTTCATTTTGCTCTCATTATTCATGAGCCCTAATTTGAAAAACACCTTACCAATTACACCAAAAAATCTTGAATTTTGCTGGGAAATCTGAAGAAATAGTCGTAGCATCTTGATTGGAAGGTCGAACAGAGCATTTCGCTGGTCAAGGAAATTCCTTGAAATGGTGAACGTGAGAGATAAGAGAAATTTGAATCGGCCACCTCCTGTGTACAGTAAGTAAGTAATTCAAGCTTAAATACTCTATAGTTTTTAAATTTTATGATTATTAAATGATGTTTGTATATAGGTATGATTGGTCATTATTTAATTGTTTTTTGACTGAACAGATTCATCTCTAATAATGTAAGTTGATCACATGGATATTTTATGGATCACTTATATTAATTCCTAATTTAGTTTTTCGTTTTTTATGCAAATTAAATCAGCTATCGACTCTACATATTGCACGCTGATTTTGGGCATGTTGGGTCAACAAGTACTCATCGAGAATTAAATTGAGATATATTTGAGAAGAAAAAGAAAAGATTAAAATCATAATCTGCTAAACATTCTGGAACAGTGGAACTGATAAAAGTAAAGATGATTGAAGACAAAAATAGGGCGTAAAACTCCTCAACAGCAAAAACCTAAAACTTTATATTATTTCCCAATGACGGTAACAGACTCTATAAATAATAGTAAATAGAACCATAAGTAACTACTGAACCTTAAGCCCATGATACTTATGGGTTGGACCTCAACAAATTAGATAAAGACCTAGCAACTAAAAGAAATAATTGAAATACTTAATAAGCAAATATGTAAATACTCAAGCAAATACTTCAAATACTAGTGATCAAAGATCTTTCGGGAATCCCTCTTATAGACTCGACACTGTTGAGTGCTATCAATTGGCCCGCCGACAAAGAAGTGAGCTATGATCTAACACTCTACGAACTCTCAACTAGTGATGTTCTCAAGGTTGGATCAAAAGATACTAAGACAGAATCTATTACTCTAGAACTCTCAACTTATGATGTTCTAAGAGATTGAATGCAGCTCAGCTCGTGTGAAGTACTTGGTTCTTTCTTTCGCTCTTTGATCTCTTCTTGTTCTTGTCTGTCTTTTATATCTGTTGAATGAAAGAAGGCCTCTATATATAGGCGGAGAGAATCAACTAGCCGTTGGAAGAGCTGTTGATCTTTGTTCTTTGAAAGCGATGACTTGTCTCTCATCTCTGCAGACTTTCCGGATTTGGCAACTGCATGCTTCTGCTTTCCATCTGAGACAGCCTTGTGTTGGGCCAAATGAGGTAATGACAGAGAGTCAAACCTTCACGTGACTTCCTTGTTTGAAATTCAAATCTTAACCTTTGACCTCCAACATTTGACAGTCGGATGAGTCGTTTGATCTTCATCTGATTGGTCTTCAGCTGATGTTCTATCTGAATGCTTTTGTCTGAGTAGGAACATGTGAACTCTCAGCTGATTTTAAATTTCAAGCTGTTGATCTAACTGATTTAGTCCTACAACTGATGTTCCATCTTGAACGCTAAGTCGTCTTTCTTACAACTGATGTTCTCTTGTATCTTCTCCCTTTGAACTTAGCTGATGTTCTGAAACTTGAACGCTCAGTTGGCTCGAACGCTCAGATAACTTTCTTTTTCCCTTTTGAATTGCTCAACTGATGTTCTATCTTGTGAACGTAACTTCCTTCTTTTTAAACACTCAGTTGTCTTTAATTACATCTGATGTTCTCTCCGAGTGATGCCTTGTTGTCGTCTTCAGCTGGAGACCTGTAAAGATAAAATCTCAACAATGCTCAAACAGCGAGCCTAACTATTAACAATAGGATCTGGCAACATCTACTCGGTTGGGGTCAGTTGGTTTTGGAATCAATCAAAACATTAATAAATTTCCCAACAATTTCCCCCTTTTTGATGATGCCAAAACCCTTATAACAATTCTTACAAGGCAAACTGATCGAAATCCTACTGACCTATCCAAAATCTCAGCTGAAATTCTAGACAGTCTATAAGGTTAAAACATCAAAGGGTTAGCACAGTTATAACATGATATTGAAATAACTTTGCGATTCAGAGCTTGGATAATGAGAGATTGCACGTCAAGTTGAATCGTATAACTGAATAGTTTTTATTACAACTGATGATTACAAAGGTAAGCACAAAAAGACAAAAGTTACATCAGTTGCTCAAAAACTAACTGAGCTAATACTTGAGCCCATACTTACTAAACATTCTAACAAAAATCTCTCTCTTTTCAGCTGACTCCTTCGAAATATCAACCCCGTGCTCTTTGCAGACTTGCCTTGCCTCAGCTGCAATCTTTGTTCTGTTTGGGTTGCGAGAGTCTAGGAGGAAGGGAGGCTTATATGTAATCTTCTGAGGGACGAGAACAATGTTCAAATACAGTTTTGCTTCTATCATCGCACGCCTGAACTGGCTGAACATCCCCGGGTCCCCAGTGTGCAGCTCGGTCAGCGCTTCCTTGAAAGCTCTCCTCGGATCGTCGGTTGAGAAGACTTTTCTGTAATAGAAGTCGTTCACAAACTCTTGCTTGAACGACTCTCAGTCCTCGTTCCATTCGGCTGGCATCCACTTATCTACATGCCTGAACTGACTTTGGACCTTCACCTTCCCTGGCAACGTCTGCTGTCTCAGCCGAGCTTCAACCTTAACCTGATGTTTGTCAATTCGGCGACGGCTGCAGGAGGCGATGTTCCGGTCCAAGTTCTTTGTTATCTTTGTCAGTTCCTCTTCAAATTGGTTTACTCTCCTAGCCTGGCTGGCAGCAAACTTCTTGATCCAACTCGAATTCATATAATCTTTCTCAGCAACATCCATGGCCTTGGCAGCTGCAATACACTCTTCGGTTGTGATACTGTCGAGTTCCGAATCAAGCTCGGCTGCGATCTCGGCTATGGAGTTGTAAGAAACTCCAAACTGCTCCGCTGCTCCAAGTCTTTTTCTATTTCAGCTCCGCCGACTTCGGTTGACTTGGGAGTGGACTTCTTCTTCTGAGTCTTCTTCTTCAGCTGGGATTTTGCAGCAGCTGGCATCTCTTCCTCGGTCTGGGTCTCTTCTTCCTCCTGCATCTCAACATCCGCCTCTTTATCTTCCCCCTTTTTGGCATCAGCAACAAGATTGGCTACTGATCCATCCAGAGAGGTGAGCTGTTGTTCGGCTTGTTGAATACGGTTGAAGAGTTCATCGACCGCGCACTCTATTCCCACCTTCTTCGCTAGTTCGGAGTCATGGCGCTCTTGTTCGGCTTTCCTCAATCCAACGAATGTTTCAGTTACCTCGGTCTGGAAAGCAACGAACTCAGCCCATCTTGACTCGAACCGAGACTCCCATTCTTCATCCTGAGTCTGTTGGGATTTAGCGAGGTTGGAATCAGACAAGGATTGGAAGACGTTCAACTCAGACTTGATCCCAAGGATGGTCGTCTTCAGTTCAGAAATGTCTTGGCTGGTGGAGGAGGAGAATTCATCCAACTTTGTCTTTAGTGAAACATTCTCCTCCACCAGCTGCTTGTTCTTCTCCTCTTGTGCTTCCAACATCCTCAGCTGATCTTCTTTGTTTTGCTGGAAGTTGGCAAGCATCTCCATTCTCAGCTGGTTCACCCTCTCAGCTATCAGCTCGCAAATGTCTTCAGTTGAGGGCACTGGCTGATCAGCTGGAGCTTGGTGTTCAATCAGAGCTGGCTGCTCAACTGTAACCATGGCTTGACGGTTGGCCATGTACAGTTGAAGCTCTTCTTCTTCATTCTTTGCTGCGGCGGCGGCTGCGTCCATATCATTGAGGAAGTCAGCTAACTTGATTAGCATGTTGTCCAGATCTCTGGTAGCAGTGCCTTCTGTCTTGCTGAGGTCCAGACGACGTGTCAGCAGTGCCACCTTGTTGTTGTAGGCGACTTCCAGGTTGGCATAGTTGAAGTAGTCTCGAATGCGAGACTCGTCCCCCTTCAGCCGGTCCCAGCTGTGTACCCTGATTGTATCTTCCTTCACATACCAGTGACTGAAGATCAGGTTGAACTGGTACAGCAGCTCGGTTCCAAGAGTAGTGAAGATTGGCATGTCGCGAGCTTCTGGGAACATCCCTATCAGCTTCTGGAAGCAGTAGGCCACCTTGCCTTCATGCTCCAGCGCGACGGCCTGAAGGTCAGCTTCGTCATCTATGGGGGAGGGAGATAGATTCTCATAAGGCAATGGTTCAAGGGTTTCATCAATGTTGGCCAAAGAAGTGGTCTCAACATTGGCATCGAGCTGGGAGCTCGGAATATCAAATTCTGTGGGAAGGGGGGTATCAATAGGTTCCTCAACATTGGCCGAAGAAACGGTTTCAATGTTGGCATTGAGCAATGAGCTCGGAACATTTGGCTGTGATTCAGTTGAGAGAGCAAGAGGCTCTTGGGGCGGTACGGCATCAACTCCTGCCGTGGGGGAGGTTGGAACGTCTTCAATTTCCTCTTAGGAGGAAGAAGCATCTGATGTCACGTTCGTCTCCATTCCTTCCGCCTCATCAGTTCTAGCAACGCGAGGGACGATCTTGAAGGCAGCTGTCTCAGCTGAGTGGCTCGACTCGGATGGCTCCTCAGCTTGTGCCGTCTCAACTGGCGCCTCCTCCTCAGTTGGTGCATCAACAGCTGGTTCCTCAGCTGGCTCCTCAGCTGGCACCTCAGCTGGCACCTCCGCTGGCTCCTCGGCATGCTCCTCAGCTGGCATGTCCTCAGCTGGCACAACAACCGTCTTCTTGAACCTCACCCTCAGCTTCTTCTGGGTAGGCTCCTCCACCTTCTCTTTCTCCGACTCAGCTTTGCATCGGCGTGCAGCTTTCGATTTGGAGGGACGAGTGACAGCTGGTGCCTCCTCAGCTGTGTCCTTGGGTTCAGTTGTCTTCCTAACATCCTTCTTCTCCTTAGGAGTATAGACACTCCTAATCACCTCATGCGCCTTCTTTGCTGTTGGAAACAACATCAATTTCTTCACTGGGGTCTCCTTGCAGTCCTCCCAGACCATGTTCTGACCCTTGGTTGCGAGCAGGATCAGAGCTGAAATTTTGCAACCAAAGTTGAGCATCCCCTTGACACTCAACAGTCTCTCCCCTGAGTCGGTTGTGGTCTCGGAGATCTTCTGCTTCTCCAGGGTCAGCTGGTTCAAAAAATATTGGAACCAGTTGATCTCGTGTTTGTGCTCCAATGCCAGCAACTGTTTAAGTTTCGGTCGGCTGATGTCTCTGAACGCTCCGCTGTAGCCGAACACGACCTTGGAGACAACATCGAACATGAGTCGATGTTCTGGCTTTAATTTGGTCCTCTGCCTATTGCTCTTTAACCTTTCTGGAGTGATCAGAGCATTCTCCAGAAACTCATCGGCTTGCTCATCAGTTATGTTTTCGACGAAGTCCATGGCGGTGTGGTTTACAGGTATGATGTGGCGAAGAACGTCAGACACTGCAATGGGGACAGAAACACAGCGAATGGTTATGGCCGGAACGTCGCGTTGCCAACAAGAGACCTATGTTGTGACTCTATCTCTGCTGTCGATGGACGACTGCAGATTCACATAGAATTCTCCGACCTGGTGCCTGAGCAGGTGCGAGGGGAAGAGCTTTGCCCATTCCAGTAGGCCGTTCTCCCTGAGTATATTTGCAAGGCCAGCCAACACCGGCAACTCCAATTCATCGTCGGATAGGATCTGTTCGAAGTGAATCTTCGAAACCAGCAGGTCGAACGATTCTTCATACGAGGTGGGGACTAGAGAGGGTCCGGAAGAAGCCATTTTCTTTCCTTTCGGTGCCATTTAATATCACTGAGAAGATATATATAAGAAGAAAGGAAAATCTTGCATAAAAAGGTTAGACAAAATCTGAGAAGATGATGAATAGTAACTGCAGATAAACACGAATGAGAAAGGTAAGAGATCACTTCCTAATTTTCTGCCTTTTATAGGTTTTTGACTCGGTTGAAATCGACGGCTAGGGTTGAATGGCGCGAATCCATCAACGGCTGAGATCACGCGACTGTTGACAAGCTTTGACTTGACGTCATGAACCGAGTTCCAACCAGCGCGTGAGAAGGTGTACAGTTTTTTCATGTCAGCCCAGTCGCACTATAAAGTAGGCTATTGATGTTCAGCCGTACTTTATATTAAATGCGGCATGATGGCTATTTTAATGTAACTGACATGCTCAGGAATGTTTGAATTTATTTCAAACATTCTCATTTAAGATCATAACACCTTCAGCCATAAATGTTACCTGCCAGCTGATGTCGGAATCAGCTGTGTTCACCTGTCAGCTGATGTTGGAATCAGCTGTGTTCCAATGTTGCGGCATACCATCAGCTGACTCGAGTTCGTCTGTTCAGCTGACGTCTGATCCTACGTTGCAGCATACCATCAGCTGACTCGAGTTTGTCTGTTCAGCTGACGTTTGATGTCTTCGGTTGGCAATCCGCATCTGATGTCATCGGTTGGTGATCTGCATCTGAGATTCCCCCTTTATCTGAGCTTCCTCTTCAGATGGATATCTATCTTTTCACCTCAGCTGGTTCCTCATCTGATGGATCCAACAATCCAAGTAAATCACATAACATCTTAAACCGTGCTTCGGCTAGAGGTTTGGTGAAGATATCTGCTCTCTGAATCTCAGTTGGAATCTTCTCCATGGATACATCCTTCTTCTCAATATGGTCTCGGATGAAATGATGTCGGATGTCAATGTGCTTCGTCCGAGAGTGGTGAACGGGATTCAAAGAGATAGCAATGGCACTTGAGCTATCACAATGAATGGGAGCCTGTCCAGTTGCAACTTTATAGTCTCTCAGCTGTTGCTTGAGCCATAACACTTGCATGCAGCAGCTACCGACAGTCAAATACTCTGACTCGGTTGTAGAAGTGGCAACACATGCTTGTTTCTTGGAGAACCACGAAACTAGCTTGCTTCCCATGAACTGACAATGTCCAGATGTGGACTTCTTGTCCAACCGATCTCCGGCTAGATCTGCATCTGAGTATCCGGTCATTTGGATGTTGTCGTCGGTTGGATACCACAACCCAATATTTACAGTTCCCTTCAGATACTTGATGATGTTCTTTGCTGCCAACATGTGAGCTTCCCTCGGTTGAACTTGGAACCGAGCACACACACTCCAACCGCGTAAGATATGTCTGGCCGACTAGCGGTTAGATATAGCAAAGAACCGATGATCCCTCTATACTTACTGGTATCCACGAGCTTTCCCTCAGTTCCAGGTTCAATCTTCCAGTTAGTATTCATCGGGATCCTTGTGGTCTTACTTCTCTGCAATCCGAACTTGGTGATGAGCCCCTTTATATACTTGGACTGATTGATAAAAATTCCTTTTGATGACTGCTTCACCTGAAGTCCAAGAAAATAATTCATCTCGCCCATCATCAATATCTCAAACTTCTCCTTCATGAGATTTGAGAATTTTTCACACAGCTCCTCCGACTTGGAACCGAATATGATGTCGTCGACGTAGATTTGCACAACAAGTATATCTTCTCCAACTTTGATGGTGAACAGTGTTTTGTCAACTGACCCTCGTTTGAAACCCGAGTTTAGAAGAAAATCACAAAGAGTGTAATACCAAGCCCTGGGTGCTTGTTTTAATCCATAGATTGCTTTCTTCAACTTATACACTCTTCCATCTCTAGTTTCAAAACCAGGAGGCTGTTCAACATATACATCTTCCTTGATGTCACCGTTGAGGAAGGCACACTTCACATCCATCTAATAGACCTTGAACTTGTGAAATGCAGCATAGGCTAGAAAGATTTGGATGGCTTCCAGCCTTGCAACTCGTGCGAAAGAGTCCTCAAAATCGATTCCTTCTTGTTGGCAATATCCCTGAGCTACCAACCTTGCTTTATTCCTCACGATGAATCCAATGGCGTCTCTCTTGTTCTTGAAAATCCATTTTAATCCAATGATTTTGACACCATTTGGTCTTTCTATCAACTCCCATACACAGTTGCGTAGAAATTCATTCAGTTCTTCTTGCATGGCTGTTGTCCAGTGAACACAGTTGAGAGCTTCCACAACATTCTTCGGTTCTGGTACATCAGCTACGAAGCAAGAAATCATGGCAACATCTCCAGCTTGCTCGAACTCCTCAAGAACTGCCAACTCCTCAGCATATTGAGCGTAAGTGTTGGAATCTGCCTCAGTCGAATCTGGATTTGCAACTCTACTCCTTGTACGCACACCTTTGGTTGGATCTCCGATGATGTTGTCAGTGGAATGATCTTCATACCATCTTCGGTTGCGTCTTCCTTCTTCTTCCAACAGTGGCTGTTCCAGGATTTCAACTGATGGTGAATCCTGCCCCGTAGGAGATGTTGGAATCTTCAGAACTGGTGATTGATCAGCTGTTGAGTCTGAATCCTCAACATTGAAAATATTTTGAACCGGGCTTGGTTGGACTTCAGATGCTGATGCAGTTGGAGTGACATCAGTTGGAGTTCCCCCTTGAGATGAGCCGGGGTCCTCGCATTCATCTTCAGAGGAGTATGGATCATCATCCTCAGTTGCCCATACCAATGGTTCAGCTAGATTCTTTTTCCTTAGTGCTTGCGATCTGGTGAGAACAGGTGGAACATGTGGATCAGCCTGTTGTCCTTTAGCTTGTTCCCTGCACTCAAAAGTAGATTCATCAAAACTAACATGAGGTGTTATCTCCACAACACGAGAGCTATTGTTGAAAACTCTATAAGCCTTGATTCGAGCGGCATATCCGAGAAATATGCCTTTCGAAGCCTTGGCATCAAAAGTTTTTAACTGAGTCTTCCCATTGTTGAGAATATAACACTTTGAACCAAAAACGCAAAAATATAAAATATCAGGCTTCCTGTGTCTCCATAGCTCGTATGGAGTCGTTCCCAACCGCTTGGTTAGAAGAGACCGGTTCTGTGTGTAGCAGGCTGTGTTGATGGCCTCAGCCCAAAATCTCTTTGGCAAAGCTGAGCTTGTCAACATGGATGTAGCTGCATCCTTCAGCGTTCGGTTCCTTCGCTCGGCTACTCCATTCTGTTGCAGAGTACGCGCAGCTGATGTTTGATGAGTAATTCCATGCTTCTCGCAGTACTCGATGATGGTTTCATTTAGAAACTCAGTTCCATGATCTGATCGGATGGAAATGATTTTCATCTCTTGTTGGTTTGATATCCGATCCATCAGCTTGGGTAGCTCATCTCGGGTTTCACTCTTGTGACGCATGAAAATGGTCCACGTGTATCTGGAATAGTCATCAGTTACAACAAGTGTATACTCGTTACCATTCATGCTTTTTGGTGTAACTGGCCCGAAGAGATCCATGTGGATCTGCTGTAACACTCGGTCGGTTGAGGGAGTTGATTTCAACCGGAAGGAGGATCTAGCGAGCTTTCCCAACTGGCATGCACTGCAGATATGTGTTGTTGAAAACACTCGGTTTGGTATACCTTTTGCATGTTTTTGTCTGGCAAGTCGGTTCATAGTCTTGAAGTTCAGATGGTTGAGCCTTTTGTGCCACAGCCAGCTCACATCTGAACTGCTCTTTGATAACAGGCAGGTGTCATGAGGACTACTGTTCCAGTCAGCATAGTAGACATTCCCAGTTGGGGATCGATTTCTCAACAATATGACCTGCTTTGATCCGACATTTTTTACCCTGCAACCCTGTGCATCAAACTTGATAGAGAAACCATTATCACAGAATTGACTGATGGAGAGCAAGTTATGCTTCAATCCATCAACATATGAAACATTAGAAATCGACACGTGATTGGTTTCAAGGGTACCGTAGCCTCTGGTGTGACCTTTAGAGTTGTCACCAAAGTTAACTGAAGGTCCTTCTTTCTCCACGAAACTCCCAAGCAAATTTCTTCAGATTTGTCATGTGTTTCGAACATCCACTATCCATCACCCACATGGTTCGTGATGCTTTATTCTTTCTCAGCTGTTTCTCCTATACCTTCAAGGAGAAACTCGCTTAGGTCCCCAATTTCAGTTGGGTCCTGGAGGGTTAGAACCAGTTCCCTCTTGAACTGTGATTCATTTTTCCCTGTATACTCAGATAGATTTATCATTCCAGATCACTTTTCCTTCATCATCAACTATAACAACACCTCGATTATCCTTAGGCTTGTTGTTAGTAGTGATGTTCTGTTTCTTAGGAGGAGATGGATTTCTCCCATTGTGAGCTTTTGGAGGAGAGGCTTTTCCCCTGTTTTGATGGCGCTTTTTATCATGTTTGATTTGTCTATGAGGTTGGACGCCATGTTGGAATCTTTGTGGCTGATTCGGATTCCAACTCCCTGAATGTTGTCTATAGCTGTTCATGCCCTGTTGGTGGTTCATGTTGTGGCATGAATATCTCCAGCTGTTCGACCTGTTTCTTATCGGTTGACTCGGTTGGAACCTCTGGTTGAACTGATGATGGAACCGCTGTTGATTCAGATGGTTGGATCCTTGTCGGTTCTGCAGTCGGTTCCATTCTTTCTGATGTTGACTCTGAGGTTGATTTAGAGGTCGGTTCTGAGTTCGGTTTCAATTGTGTCTCCGACGCCTCTGATTCCTCTTCTGACTCTTGGAACATTCCCCCTCGGTTGATGTCCCAACCGATGGAACGTTCTGTCCTCCATCTATTGCTCATTTTCCCTTCTAAGTTGTGGTTCCCTTGGTCGGTTGAGCTTGCTGAGAGGTGGAGGTTGGATTACTTTGGGGAGATTCAGGTTCAACTGTGTTAGGTTCGACAACCTTGACTTCCACAGCTTTGATGAAGGTCGCTGGAGGGATTCCAGTATCCTTGATCACATCATAACCGAGTCCTGACACGTCATCTATCTGTCGGCTGTAACTGATGAGATTCTCGATGATCTTGGATGACTGATATAGCTTTATTAAGTTGTCCTTCTCAGTTTGCAACTCCTTGAGGAGGACAGTTATATGCTCGGTTTGTCCGTCTGACTTCTTTATCAGCTGGTCGATCTGAGCATCTTGCTTTTTCAACTGATCTTGCTGCTCCTTGATCTGCTTCGTCAACTCCTCATCGGTTGGAGCATTAATTCGGTTGACTGCATTCAGTTGACTTTTGAGATTATCTATCTCTTCAGTTTGACTTTTGATCAGATCGTCCTTTTCGGTTAAGGATTCTTCAAGTTTGGAGAACTGTTCTTGAAGACTCTTAAACTCAACCGATTGCTGATGCAGTTCCTCACTGAGTTCTTAAAAGTCACTCCAGGAGGGTTCCAACTCTTCATCCAGTGTTTCCTGCATGTTAGAAATATTGGAAGAATTTAAATTAGCAGGACTAGAGTGTACCTCAGTATCATCCTGGTCGGTTCCAAGTGCCATGAGGCATTGATCCTGACCGATAACGTTGTTGGTGGAAGTCAGCTCATCCTCATCTTCAGTGTCAGTGAAGATGTCCATGTCGTCAGCTGCTTCTTCTGCAACCATGGCCTTGTTCTTTCCAGTTTGCTTGGCCCTCAACGCTTCTCTCTCTTTCTTCGAGAGGTCTAGACAATCTGCTTTGAAATGTCCCTCCTTGCTGCATTCAAAGCAACCGTTGTTTACATGCTTTGAGTTATCTCGAGTTCGGTTAGATTTGTAGAACCTCTTGTATTTTCCGAACCGAGTGTCCATGTCAGCTAGCTTCTTTGACAGGGCAGCTATGTTCTGTTGCAGCTCTTCTCTGCTTGGCTCCTTCGTAGCTGTGTCCCCTGATCTTGTTGGCCTTGTTGTTCGCAGCTTTGAATAGTCAGCTCGGAGCGCTACTGACTTTGTGGCTGAACCAACATCCTCACGTCGACTCGTCTGAACCGAGGACTGAGTTGACCTTCATCGGTTCAACTTGTACTCATTTCCCTTCAGAATTGAGAACAATCTTTCAGTTCCCATCTCACCAAGGTCAGCTCGGCTCTCATGGATGTTGGTGAAGGTATCCCACTCAGCTGGTAGAGCTTGTAATACTTTAAGGTTGATTTCTCTCAAAGTATATTTTCCTCTTCGGATGGACTGGATCCTTCTGATGATGTCCATGAACCGGAGCTCTAATTGATCAATGGTTTCATCAGTTCTCAGGCAGAAGTTGTCAAAATCTTGGCAGGCATGTGAGAACTTGTTCTCCTTTGTTTCGTCATTTCCTTCACTTAGAGATGCCAAGATATCCCACATCTCTTTAGCGGTTTCGCACTCTTCTATCCAAGGCAGATAGTCTTGTACAACTGTGGACATGATCGTGCTCTGAGCCCAGATGTCCAACTGGCTCACTCTGGCTTCTTCTGGAGTGATGTCTTCTGGCTTCTTCTCCACTAACTCCACAGTTGCATCCCCATCGTTGGGATTTGTAGGAGTGCGAGTGATTCTCTCTCTAATGATGATCGGTCCGGATGTGAGTACTTGTTACATTCGATGATGCTTTGACAGTAGGATTTTCTTCATCCGAGTTATCCAGGATGTATAGTTCACAACCGAGAACATGACCACGATCTTGTCTTTAACATCCATCTGCACACAACAACAGAAGAAAAATGCAAGCAGATATGCACTAGTGTGATAAAGAGATCTGTTCAGTTGACCACTGAAGAAAACACCTCGAATTCACACCTTGTGAAACAGAGTCAGCAGTCTTTTGAACCACTGCTCTGATACCACTTGATGGTCCCGATACGAGTACTGGTGTATGGGGAAGGGAATACACCAGATAAAGCATTTTAAAAATCGACCCCCTAAAATAACACAACCAAGTAATGCAACTCAGTTGGAATCACAACCGAGTAAGAAACACTCAGCTGGAAGTGAAGTGCTGTGCGGAATGTGGTGAAAATTAACTCGTATAAAAATCAACTCACGCTTAAAGGCAAGGTTGGTCAATAACCAAGACAATTGATATGGAAGAATGCAGTTTGTATGCAGGTTAGTTGGTCAGTTGAATATGCAATAAGAAAACTGAAAAATAAACACAACACACAAAGATTTACGTGGTTCGGAGATAACTCCTACGTCCACGGGGAGTTGTGAGTCCACACAACTCAGTCCAAGTTCTTCTGGACAAAACCACAAAGCTTACGCGGGCTTTGCAACCGTTGAGATAAGTTTACGGTTACTTATCAACCTTACAGATTAGTTTACGGGTACTAATCAACCTATCTACTCAGTTACGGGAAGAGTAGGGTCCTAATAACCTTTTCAGGTGTAAGAAAGGGTGGGGTTCCAACTAATAGCTCGAACAAGAAGAGAGCTATAATCTAACACTCTACGAACTCTCAACTAGTGATGTTCTCAAGGTTGGATCAAAAGATACTAAGACAAAATCTATTACTCTAGAACTCTCAACTTATGATGTTCTAAAAGATTGAATGCAGCTCAGCTCGTGTGAAGTACTTGGTTCTTTCTTTCGCTCTTTGATCTCTTCTTATTCTTGTCTGTCTTTTATATCTGTTGAATGAAAGAAGGCCTCTATATATAGGCGGAGAGAATCAACTAGCCGTTGGAAGAGCTGTTGATCTCTGTACTTTGAAAGCAATGGCTTGTCTCTCATCTCTGAAGACTTTCCGGATTTGGCAACTGCATGCTTCTGCTTTCCATCTGAGACAGCCTTGTGTTGGGCCAAATGAGGTAATGACAGAGAGTCAAACCTTCACGTGACTTCCTTGTTTGAAATTCAAATCTTAACCTTTGACCTCCAACATTTGACAGTCGGTTGAGTCATTTGATCTTCATCTGATTGGTCTTCAGCTGATGTTTTATCTGAATTCTTTTGTCTGAGTAGGAACATGTGAACTCTCAGCTAATTTTGAATTTCAAGCTGTTGATCTAACTGATTTAGTCCTACAACTGATGTTCCATCTTGAACGCTCAGTTTTCCTTCTTGTATCTGGCTCTGATTAGTTGGCTTCGAACGCTTAGTCGTCTTTCTTACAACTGATGTTCTCTTGTATCTTCTCCCTTTGAACTTAGCTGATGTTCTGAAACTTGAACGCTCAGTTGGCTCGAACGCTCAGATAACTTTCTTCTTCCCTTTTGAATTGCTCAACTGATGTTTTATCTTGTGAACGTAACTTCCCCCTTTTTAAACACTCAGTTGTCTTTAATTACATCTGATGTTCTCTCCGAGTGATGCCCTGTTGTCGTCTTCAGCTAGAGACCTGTAAAGATAAAATCTCAACAATGCTCAAACAGCGAGCCTAACTATTAACAATAGGATCTGGCAACATCTACTCGGTTGGGGTCAGTTGGTTTTGGAATCAATCAAAACTTTAATAAATTTCCCAACAGATTTTGTGCACTATTTAAAAGTATATGATTATATGCAATAACTAAATGTTTTTGTTTGTTGAGCAGTAACTATAATTATATGTTTTAGTGAAACAACAATATATATTTTTGTGCAATAACTAAAAGTATATGATTTTGATTCTTAAAAAAAAAGTATATGATTTTGTGCAGTACTTAAAGTTAAATTGTTGTTTTTGACATCTTTGTAAATAATTGCTTGTTGTGATAGGAGGTTGGGCATGTGTTTCAAACTCCAATGCGAAATAAAGAGTACGAATATGATGATCCTGATTTCTTGAAAGAATTGGAGAATTCAACACATGAAGTTACCCAACTCGAAAAGGATAAAAAAAGAAAGAGAGCAAAAGAAGGAAAAGAAAAAGAGGTTGCCATTGAAAAAATGGAAGAACACGTGCTGGCATCAAAGAAGCTACGTGGTGCTATGGCAGAGTTGGAAGAAGAAACACAAAGGCCAAACAGTCGAATCTTCGGAAGAATTGAATAATGAGATGTAATACCCAGGATGTTTAATCCGCCCTCAAAATAAAAAGTTAATTAATAATTAAGGCTTTGCACGCCTAAGTTAAGGATTTTTTATTCTAAGATTGACGGTGAAATCCGTTTCAGAAAATAAATTCCAGAAGTCGGTCGAACGACTACTGTATTAGGGTTTTCGCGTCCGATAGATTTTTCGTCCGAAAACTCAGAATTAAAAACCGTCAGAATTTACATACACTTTTTCTTCGATACGAGTTCATCGGAGAAAGTTAGTTTTTATGATTTTCCGGGCGAATTTTAGACTGTCTAATCCCGACTTTTTCTCGGATTTTGAAAAACGAATTAGGTTTTCTGAGTATGTGATTTATTTCTAATATAACGGACGAATTAGATTTCATCGAATTCGTAACTATCTAAGAAAGTTTTTCTCGACTTTTATAACGTCGTTTAAAGCCGGAAACGAGATATTTCCGTCTAATTTCCTTCGCACCAAACGTCCCTTAGCGACTCACCATCCCTTTAGTTAGATTTTTATCTCACTTTATATATGTATACATGAGTCATCACCTCTTTCTCCCTCCCCATTCCATCCGCCACCTCCATCTTTCTTCTCTCTCATTTTTTCTTCTCTTTTCCTCCATTAAAGTTCTTCATCCAAGCTCTTCTCAAGAACACAAGACCTCCATCCACCGATCAATTCCATTTCCGAGTTCGTATTCCGCAAGGTAAGAACATCTCCTACGTAATGAACCGAACAAAATCTTGATTCCATCCATTTCATTTTTTTTGAAACTTAAGAGATGAAGAAGCATGTTGATTTTTGTTCGATTCATGTTCTAGTATGTTCAGAATTAAAATCTACGGATCGAATCATGAAGAAAATCACTCCCCTTTATTTTTTTTTATTACCGAAAATTATAGTAGTTTTAGGGGTTTTTGCTAGTTCGATTTCTTTGACGTTTGATTGATAGAATAATGATTTGTTAATTGACTATATGAATTAATTTAGATTTTTCTAAAAATAAAAGTTGAAAGATAAGAGATGAAGAATGGTTGATTCGATGTAGTAAATGTTATGATATGCTCGATTGGTTAATAGAAATGAGATATAGGATGTATGAGGATGAATATATATTTATTTGGGATTTTTCTAAAAATAAATTGAAAAACGTAAGAGACGGAAACGTGTCGATAAGTTGAAGCTCGATAATGTTTTTAGAATATGGTTTGCATATTAGTGATGCTTGTTAGATGATAATCGTTATTGTAAAATTTGAGCGAAAATGGAGAACGTAGGATTTTTAGTAAGAGACGAACAATCGACGATAAGTCGAGAATAGATAATGTTTTGGGTTTGTGATTCGAACCTTTGATAATCTTGTTAGTTAATGATCGTAACCGTAAAATTTGAGAGAATTCTAAGAAGGTTCGATTTTGAACAAGAGACGAAGAATCGAGTTTAAAAGCCTGTAGAAAAGTCGAATAAGGAAATCCCTTATAATAATGATTGTTATTGATTGACGAATGATATTGTAGTTAACGAATTTTCCATCCGAGATACGAGACATTATGAGATATAGTCAAGAAACGAGAAGTTGTTGAACGAAATAAAAATTGAAATTCGTTTTGATATAGTAAATGGTTAGTTTGAAATGACGAGGAAATGCTTGTCGTTTGTTAATCAAAAGTCGTGAATGTGAACCCGATTATGGGATACTGTATATAGACTGTCTTAAAAAGAAAATTTCGTAAGAATAAAAGTGGAATTGCATAAACTGAACCTAGGGAATTGTGCATCGAGATTTGTCGAGCATTAGGGTTTCGCGCGACTGTTTTGCGACGTTTCACGGAAACTGTTATAACTTCTAGCTCGCTTAACGAAATCGAGCTCCGTAAATTGGAGAATAAACTAGACACCCATGGCTCTTTTGGTATAAAATTCATCCCCTGTTTTAATATACTCTTTTCTGTGCGAACCCCAGAATCACTGACTTGTGCAGTAAGTTTCCAAAGCCTAGTTTCCTAAGTTGAATCCTTTTCAACTTCGTTCCTTGTGAACTTTTAAGTCGTTCTAAGTTATCGACACCCATTTACCTACTGTCCTGAGAGTTGAGTAGTGAGTCGTGTCAGTTTGTAGACAAGAATTGATCGAAGTCTCGTTTATTAGTTAATCAAAAGAAAGTAGTAAAGTGCAAACGCCTAAAAAACTAAAAACCGTTTCGATTTCCTATTTCGTTTATCGATACGTTCAAGTTGCTTAAGTATGTTTATTTACGATAAAAGGGGAAAGTCAGCACCGAGGATAGGACGGAAGACCAGAGACGGAAGCTCAATTAGTAGTTCTGTAATCAGTCAGCTGGGCTTTTCTATATACAAAATAAATGAGCGATGCTCGAAAATCTTTGTTTACAAGCTTTGATAATTGTGTTTTCAACGTGATAATCAGAGCATGAAATTATTTATTTTTATGTGAGTTCTCTTGTACCCTTCTGAGTTAGCCGACCTGCTATCCAGAATTATTAGTTAGCCGACTTGCTAACTAAAACGATCGGACTTTGAGTTAGCCGACTTGCTATCCAAAGTTAGTGTACACAGTAGCCATTGTGTGTGGAACCCTGTTGAGGGGTGGCCAGCCACGGTGATAATTATTGAGCAAGATTGAACATAACATAGGAGACAAATGCTTGCGCAAGCTACATTGTGAAAATGAGAAAGAAAATGTTTAGTAGACACGAGAATTTATTGAAAACCCCCAATGTGCTACAGAAAAATAAGATGTCTGATTATCTATACTTATGTTATGTTTTCAGCAATGTGCCCGCTAAGTGCTTTTGTACTTAGCCCTACATATGTTTTATAAAATGTGCAGGTTGAGCGACGGGAGCGGCGGTGGTTGATGGTGAGTTAAGAAGTCGTACCTAGAATAAGAACTTGTATTCAGCTTTACGTTTTTCCGCTGCCAATCTCTTTTTGAAGTCATTGTATCTTTCTTTTGAGTCTAAACCCGCACAATTAACTCAGTTTCTTTTTGAGAATTATGTCGAGTGATCCTTCGAGATCAACTCTTCCTTTTATGTAATGAAGTCTTGTTCATAGTAATTCATTCTGTTATTAATGTCTGTTTATTCTTTCATTCTTATTCATTCCCCCTTTCTTCCCTGCTTCTTTAATCCAACCCCTAGTCGCACCCCGGCTTTGCCGTCCCTCGGGATTTGGGGCTGTGATAGAGTGGTATCAGAGCAATCGTTTTTACTCTCCATACGAATTTCTTTCGAGTAAGTAAGATAGAGTATTTGTATATACTCTATACTCGAGTCTTCTTTCAAGTAAAGTTAAGTCGTCACACTAAGTATAAGAGTGTAGACGACAACTCAACCTCCCGCTACGTCGACTCAACAGAAAGAAAGAAAGAAAAGTAAGGAAAGAATTTCAGAAGTATGATTTCTTTTAAGAAGAATTTTTTTTTTTTTTTTAAAGTATGCAAGAAATTGTGATTAAGTATGCAAGAACTTGTGAATTAAGTATCCAAGTATGATTTGATTAAAGTATAAGAGTTATACTTTGTGAATTATGTGAAAGTATGTGAAAGCATGAATGATATGTTATGTGAAAGTATGCGAAATTATGTGAGTTATAATTTCCTTGTTAAAATGTTTTATTGGCATAAGAATTTAGACGAATTCTAAGGCCTTCCCGATTCTTTGAGAACATAGACATTCTAAGAAGCGTTGGTTCCAAAATTTCCAAGAAACGATCGGATCGGAAAGGGCAGAATAAAGGAATCAAAGAAAATAAACGAATGTCACGTGCGTAAAGTGACATGAACGACAGACTCGTTGGAGTCGACTTGTTTTTGAAAACAAAAGCCGTAAGAATTTCCTTTTAAGGAAATAAAATAAAGAATGACAAGAAGAATAAGAATAACTAAGTTGATAAGTTAAAAGAAGGAATAGAAATCGTCAAGAAATTTTCTTCGAGAAAGAAATAAAGTAAGAAAGTAAAAGAATAATAAGAAAAAGGGGCAAAAATAAAATCGTGAAATTTTCTTTTATATATATATATATATGATTGTTTGAGTGCAATTTCTTGAAATTGCTAGATGACTAAGATAAGTGGTGATTAAGTGATTTAAGTGTTGCAATTAGAATAATGGAATATTCTGATTGTAACTTAAGAATTCTTTAAGATATGTTATAACACTACCAGTTACTGATCCGTGTTCTCTTAAAACTTTGTAGGATGCCTGCTACCCGTGTTACGGCTCGGAAGAGTCGACCTGTGAGACAGCGCACAGTAGTTGATGAGATTTTAGACGAGTACCATGATTATGAGGTGGATCCGAACCATGACATTGGACAGTTGGTTAGTGACTTCGTTGCACGCTTCTACGCAGCTCGTCACTTTGTTACCGAGTATCAGGCGATAACCGACTTGACGGTACGGCTGCCCGGCGAGTGGCATGGTTAGGCACATGCCATAGCCTGGTACCACATTGCAATGATCGGTGATGACCCCGAGCCGGTCGGTGACTTTGCTGGTTTTGCCTTAGCCATACATAGGCAGTTCTTTCACAATAGGGTTATGTGGACTATCCCGATTGAGCATCACTTACCCTACCTTCACGTTCTGACAGAGGCTGAGGCCGAGTTTGAGCCAGAGCCGTTAGCCCTAGACCCGGAGTTTGCAGCACTGTTGGAGCTACCGCCAGTGTTGTCACCTGTTGAGGGATTAGTTCTAGGAGACGAGTACCTTGAGAGAGATGTAGAGCTGACTGCGATGTTAGAGTTACCATCTCCTCTCACACCACTTGAGGAGATCTGTGCTGAGTGGACTAGAGTCCGGGGACAGGATGAGGCGGGGCCGTCTAGAGCCCGTTCTGCAGAGGTGTACCCATCCAGTTCACTTCCTGAGCACTTTCTTCCCCTGAAGAAGCATGCAGTTGTATCCTGTTCAGACTATCTGATTTCAGACTCGGAGAGGACTATTTCTGACGTGCCTTCACCACCACCACTTACACTTCTGGACGACACTACTTTGAGGGTTGACGAGGCACTTCAGCTCGTCTTTGGTTCAGATTCTGAGGAGGAGGATCCAGAGGAAGATCCGGAGGAGGACCCGATGGAGGAGGACCCTGAGGAGGATCCTGAGGAGGACCCCGAGGAGTTGCAGGCCGTAGAGGGCAGTAGTGACTCGACAGCAGCTTTGAGCAGGGCGTCTTAGACGCGTAGTAGTAGTAGAAGTCTCCTTTACTCTTGTAAATAGTCGGATCAATAACTATCCTTTTTGTAGTACTCTCGCGGATACGAAGTTTTTGGGATCGTTTCCGTTTAGTACTTCCAGTAAATACGGAGATACAACTTGTTAGTGCACCCGATTCATAGATAGGCAGTTAGCCTAGTTTAGACTAGTTATAGTCTAACCCTTTTTGTATAAGTCCTCGTTGGAGGCAAAACTAATATTCTTTTTGACGTGTATATAATATATATATGATGACCCGAGAGTGGGCTTAATCTTATGAAAAGTTTCTTCTAAGTGTGTTTGGAAGAAAAAGTTTAAATGAATATTTCGGTTTAATCGAGAAGTTAAAAGTTTAAAAGAGCTAAGAATCGAAGCTATTATCAGTTTTTCTTTTCCGTGAACTTGTTTAAGTTGAGAAAAGGGTTAGTAAGTAAAAGAAGGCGTAAAAGTAAGGTGCTAATGAGAGTTTTGTTCTTATAGTTTCAAAAAGAAAATATGCCGCCGAGAGTTGTTAACAACCGAGGAAGACCTGGTAGACGTCCAGCTCAGAATTATAGAGAGGAAGAACAGGAACATCATGATACCCCTCCACCACCATCACCATCACCACCTCCACCACCACCTCGTCGTGACATTGAGGACTTATTTCTCAAACGTAACCCTCCTGTGTTCAACGGATTGGGAAACCCAAGCGATGCTGAGCTTTGGGTACGATCCATCGAAAGGATTTTCAAACTCCTCAGATGTACTGATGAGGAGCGACTACTGTGTGTCGCGTTCCAACTTTCTGGACCAGCTGACTACTGGTGGGAAGCTCGACAGAAGGTTATACCGGCAGAGCATCTGGCTCGTTTCATCTGGGAAGAATTCAAAGAAGCACTGTATGATAAATATTTACCTAAGACCTATAGAGCTCAGAAGGAGGCTGAGTTCTATAACTTGAAATAAGGGAAGATGACAGTCACAGAATATGACGCCAAGTTTTGTGAGTTGTCGAGGTATGTGCCTGCTCAGGTTGATACCGAAGAAAAGATAGCGAAAAAGTTCCTTGGGGGACTGAAGCATGAGTTTGGAATCGCATTAGCCAGTCATGGAGGTCTGAGCTACACTGAAGTTTTAGGGCGAGCCCTAGAGATGGAGGTTGTAGTGCCTGATGAAAGGAAAACAATAACACCCGCACCAGCCCTAATCCAAAATTGAGGCTATTACAACAACAACAACCATAATAACAACTACCAGGGTAAAAGGAAATGGGATGGAGGAAACAACAGTGGCTACTACCAGCACTCCAACAACCAAGGAAACCGGAAGAATGGAAATTAGCAAGGCTATCAGCAGCCTAATCAAGGAAACAATTTTGGGAAGAAGCCATGGCAGGGAAACAGTCAATCGGGACTGTACTTACAAGGAAATAGACAAGCAGGGTTAGGAAGAGGAAATAATCAACAGAATCAGCCACAGGGACAAGAAAGGAATTACAACCATGGAAATAATAACCCAGAGAGGGTTACCTTTCCAGTTTGTCAAAAGTGTAATAGAGCACATCCCGACGTTTGTCAAGCAGGCATGGGTGTTTGCTTTAACTGCAGACAGAAAGGACATATGAAGAGAGAGTGCCCGAAGCCACTGAAAGCGGCAGGATAGAACCAGTACGAATAGCCTTAGCCTTTGAGGGCGATTCAAGCACAGCCGCAGCAGCAGATGACCCAACAACAGTTCCAGCAGCACGCTCAACAACAACAGAATGCAAGGGCATGTGCAATCAAACAAGGTACGCATAATAAAGGAAAAGGAAACCTAGCAGGTATGGGAAAACTTCATAATATCCCTATTAAGATACTGTTTGATACTGGCACATCGCATTCTTTTATTGCTGGTTCGTGTGCGGATAACTTAGATATCAGACCTGTACGAGCTGAACATGCTATGAGAATAGCTACACCTTCAGCAGAAATCACTACTTCCACGCATGTTTGCTCTAACCTAGAATTAGAAATTGAAACTCTTAAGGTTAAGGCGAACAACTTAAATGTTATGATAATGTGGGACGTAGATATAATCTTAGGAATGGACTGGTTGTCAGAGAATTATGCCACGATTCTCTGCAATGAAAGGAAAATCTCTTTCCAACCACCAGGAAAAGAACCGACATAATTTCATGGGATTGCAATGGGCAAGAGAGTACCGATAATATCCGCCTTACAAGCCAAAAAGTTGATGAAGAAGAAGGATTGCATAGTCTATCTCGTATACCTAGTTGGAGAACCATTCAAGACCATTCAAGACGTGAAAGTTGTTAACGAATACGAAGACGTCTTTTCAGAAATTTTACCTGGTTTACCACCAGACCGTCATATAGATTTCTCGATCGACTTCGAACCAGGATCGGCCCCCAAATCAAAAGCCCCATATAGGATGGCACCGAAAGAACTAGAAGAGCTTAAGATCCAGCTGCAAGAATTGTTAGACCTTGGTTTCACCTTGGAGAGCATCGGTTTTGTTTGTCAGAAAGAAGGATGGTTCTATGAGGATGTGCATAGACTATCGTGAATTAAATAAGATTACCCTCAAGAATAAGTATCCTTTGCCAAGGATAGAAGACCTTTTTGATCAGCTTAAGGGCGCAGGAGTCTTTTCAAAGATAGATTTAAGATCCGGGTATCATCAATTGAAAATCAAACCCGATGACATACCTAAGACTGCTTTCCGAACTAGATATGGCCATTACGAATTCCTAGTTATGGTATTTGGTTTGACTAATGCTCCCGCAGTATTCATGGATCTCATGAATCGAATTTTCCACCCATACTTAGACAAATTTGTTTTAGTATTCATTGACGACATTCTCATTTACTCCAAGAATGAGGAAGAACACAAGGAACACTTGAAAATAGTCTTAGAAACGCTTAGAGCCGAGAAGCTTTACGCGAAATTCAGTAAGTGCGAGTTTTGGCTGAAGGAAGCAATGTTCCTTGGACACATCGTATCAGCAGAAGGAATCAAGGTGGATCCTGCCAAGGTAGAGGCAGTGCACGATTGGAAATCGCCGACAAGTCCGAACGAAATTAGGAGTTTCTTAGGTTTAGCCAGTTATTACAGAAGATTCATCGAAGGATTTTCAACGATTGCTAGACCTATGACGCAACTACTTCGGAAGGAAAACAAGTATAAATGGACGGACGAATGAGAGAAGAGTTTTCAGACACTCAAGGAGAAGTTAACCACAGCACCAGTGTTAGCTCTGCCAGAAGCAAATAAGGAATACGTGGTCTATACAGATGCTTCGAAGAACGGATTAGGTTGTGTTTTGATGCAAGATGGAAAGGTGATAGCTTATGCTTCACGACAACTTTGACCTCATGAAGTTGAATACCCAACCCACGACTTAGAACAAGCAGCCATTGTGCATGCGCTGAAGATTTGGAGACACCATCTCTATGGTGTTAGGGTTGACATTTTTACAGACCATAAAAGTTTGAAATACTTTTTCGAGCAAAAGGAATTGAACATGAGACAAAGACGATGGCTCGAATTAATCAAGAATTATGATTGCGGAATCAACTATCATCCAGGAAAAGCAAATGTGGTAGTTGACGCGCTGAGTCGCAAGACTCCAATCAAGTTAGGATGTCTCTTTGTTGAGTAAGAAGCTCAGGTAAGAGAATTTGAGGAAATGGACTTAGAAGTGCTCGATGCACCTGAAACGATAACAAACCATATAGCAGCACTCGAAGCTACATCAGATTTACGAGAAAGAATAAGAACGGATAAACCGGACGGTTTTTCCGAGGCACCAGATAATGCAATTTTGTTTGAAGGCAGACTTTGTATCCCTGAAGACGACGAACTGAAGAACGATATCATGAGTGAGGCTCACGATACGCCATATACATCACACCCAGGGAATACAAAGATGTATCAAGATTTGAGGAAGAATTTTTGGTGGAACGGTTTGAAACGAGACGTTGCCTCGTTTGTAGAAAGATGTTTGGTTTGTCAACAAGTGAAAGCTTTACACCAAAGACCATACGGATTGCTACAGCCATTAAGTATCCCAGAATGGAAATGGGAGGATATAGCTATGGATTTTGTGACGAGTTTGCCTAAGTCAAGAAGAGGAAACACTGCCATCTGGGTAGTTATTGATAAACTCACCAAATCAGCTCATTTTCTACCAATTAAGATTACCTACGGGTCAGAGAAATTAGCACAGCTGTATGTCCGTGAGATTGTACGTCTGCACGGAATACCAAGGTCGATAACATCAGATAGAGATGCCAAATTCACTTCAAGATTTTGGATCACGATGCAGAAAGAATTAGGAACCGAACTTAACTTTAGTACAGCTTTTCACCCTCAGACGGATGGACAGTCCGAGAGAACGATTCAGATACTCGTTGATATGTTAAGGATGGTAGTTTTGTATCGAAGCGTGAATTGGAAAGATATCTTAGATTTAGTTGAATTCGCGTACAATAACAGTTATCAGGCGACGATAAGAATGGTGCCTTACAAGGCTTTATATAGAAAGAAATGTAGATCGCCACTTTACTGGGATGAAGTAGGTGAAAGAAAGAACCTAGGACTCGATGCGGTCAGTGAAATGATCGAGATCATTCGTCAGATTAGAGTTAGAATGAAAGAGGCCCAGAGCCGACAAAAGTTTTACGCCGACGATCGTCGAACCAATCTTAGTTTTGAAATTGGGGATAAAGTTTTCCTCAAGATATCACCATCTAAAGGAATCGTTAGATTTGGCGTTAAGGGTAAGCTTAGACCAAGGTTTATAGGACCTTACGAGATTCTCGAGAAAGTAGGACCCGTTGCTTATAGATTGGCTTTACCGCCAAGTCTAGGAAGTGTCCATAACGTATTTCACGTATCTCAGTTAAGAAAATATGTTTTTGATCCTAAGCACGTAATTAACCAGCAAGACGTTGTTCTTGAATCCGACTTGAGTTATGAAGAGAAACCATTATCGATTTTAGATCGTAAAATACAAGAGTTAAGAACCAAGTCGATACCAATAGTAAAAGTGCTATGGAATCACCACGGGCAAGAAGAAGCCACGTAGGAACTCGAAGAAAAGATGAAAGAAAAGTATCCTTACCTTTTTGAAGAAAGTATGCAAATTTCGGGACGAAATTTTTTGTTAGAGGGGTAAGATGTAATACCCTGGATGTTTAATCCGTCCTTAAAATAAAAAGTTAATTAATAATTAAGGCTTTGCACGCCTAAGTTAGGGATTTTCGATTCTAAGACTGACGGTGAAATCGGTTTCAGAAAATAAATTCCAGAAGTCGGTCGAACGACTACTGTATTAGGGTTTTCGCGTCCGATAGATTTTTCGTCCAAAACTCAGAATTAAAAACCGTCAGAATTTACATTCACTTTTTCTTCGATACGAGTTCATCGGAGAAAGTTAGTTTTTATGATTTTTCGGGCGAATTTTAGACTGTCTAATCCCGACTTTTTCTCGGATTTTGAAAAACGAATTAGGTTTTCCGAGTATGTGATTTATTTCTAGTCTAACGGACGAATTAGATTTCGTCGAATTCGTAACTATCTAAGAAAGTATTTCTCGACTTTTATAACGTCGTTTAAAGTAGGAAACGAGATATTTCCGTCTAATTTCCTTTGCACCAAACGTCCCTTAGCGACTCACCATCCCTTTAGTTAGATTTTTATCTCACTTTATATATGTATACATGAGTTATCACCTCTCTATCCCTTCCATTCCATCCGCCACCTCCATCCTTCTTCTCTCTCATTTTTTCTTCTTCTTTCCTCCATTAAAGTTCTTCATCCAAGCTCTTCTCAAGAACACAAGACCTCCATCCACCGATCAATTCCATTTCCGAGTTCGTATTCCGCAAGGTAAGAACATCTCCTATGTAATGAACCGAACAAAATCTTGATTCCATCCATTTCATTTTTTTCGAAACTTAAGAGATGAAGAAGCATGTTGATTGTTGTTCGATTCATGTTCTAGTATATTTAGAATTAAGTCCTACGGATCGAATCATGAAGATAATCACTCCCCTTTATTTTTTTTATTACCAGAAATTATAGTAGTTTTAGGAGTTTTTCGTAGTTCGATTTCTTTGATGTTTGATTGATAGAATAATGATCTACATGTTGTTAATTGACTATATAAATTAATTTAGATTTTTCTAAAAATAAAAGTTGAAAGATAAGAGATGAAGAATGGTTGATTCGATGTAGTAAATGTTATGATATGCTCGATTGGTTAATGGAAATGAGATATAGGATGTATGAGGATGAATATATATTTATTTGGGATTTTTCTAAAAATCAATTGAAAAACGTAAGAGACGGAAACGTGTCGATAAGTTGAAGCTCGATAATGTTTTTAGAATATGGTTTGCATATTAGTGATGCTTGTTAGATGATAATCGTTGTTGTAAAATTTGAGCGAAAACGGAGAACGTAGGATTTTTAGTAAGAGACGAACAATCGATGATATGTCGAGAATAGATAGTGTTTTGGGTTTGTGATTCGAACCTTTGATAATCTTGTTAGTTAATGATCGTAACCGTAAAATTTGAGCAAATTCTAAGAAGGTTCGATTTTGAATAAGAGACGAAGAATCAAGTTTAAAAGCCGATAGAAAAGTCGAATAAGGAAATCCCTTTTTATAATAATGATTGTTATTGATTGACGAACGATATTGTAGTTAACGAATTTTCCATCCGAGATATGAGACATTATGAGATATAGTCAAGAAACGAGAAGTTGTTGAACGAAATAGAAATTGAAATTCGTTTTGGTATAGTAAATGGTTAGTTGGAAATGACGAGGAAATGCTCGTCGTTTGTTAATCAAAAGTCGTGAATGTGAACCCGATTATGGGATACTGTATGTAGAGTGTCTTAAGATGAAAATTTCGTAAGAATAAAAGTGGAATCGCATAAACCAAACCTAGGGAATCGTGCGTCGAGATTTGTCGAGCATTAGGGTTTCGCACGACTGTTTTGCGACGTTTCACAGAAACTGTTATAACTTCTAGCTCGCTTAACAAAATCGAGATCCGTAAATTGGAAAGTAAACTAGACACCCATGGCTTTCTTTTGGTATAAAATTCATCCCCTGTTTTAATATACTCTGTTCTGTGCGAACCCCAGAATCACTGGCTTGTGCAGTAAGTTTCCAAAGCCTAGTTTCCTAAGTTGAATCCTTTTCAATTTCGTTCCTTGTGAACTTTTAAGTCATTCTAAGTTATCGACACCTATTTACCTACTGACCTGAGAGTTGAGTAGTGAGCCGAGTCAGTTTGTAGACAAGAATTGATCGAAGTCTCGTTTATTAGTTAATCAAAAGAAAGTAGTAAAGTGCAAACGCCTAAAAAACTAAAAACCGTTTCGATTTCCTGTTTCTTTTATCCATACGTTCAAGTTGCTTAAGTCTGTTTATTTACGATAAAAGGGGGAAGTCAGCACCGAGGATAGGTCGGAAGACCAGAGACGGAAGCTCGATTAGTAGTTCTGTAGTCAGTCAGGTGGGCTTTTCTATATACAAAATAAATGAGCGATGCTCGAAAATCTTTGTTTACAAGCTTTGATAATTGTGTTTTCAACGTGATAATCAGAGCATGAAATGATTTGTTTTTATGTGATAATCTGAGTTAGCCGACCTGCTATCCAGAATTATTAGTTAGCCGACTTGCTAACTAAAACGATCAGACTTTGAGTTAGCCGACTTGCTATCCAAAGTTAGTGTACACAATAGCCGTTGTGTGTGGAACCCTGTTGAGGGGTGGACAGCCACGGTGATAATTATTGGGCAAGATTGAACGTAACATATGAGAAAAATGCTTGCGCAAGCTACATTGTGAAAATGAGAAAGAAAATGTTTAGTAGACATGGGAATTTATTGAAAAACCCCGATGTGCTACAGAAATAAGATGTCTGATTATCTATACTTATGTTATGTTTTCGGCAATGTGCCCACTAAGTGCTTTTGTACTTAGCCCTGCATATGTTTTATAAAATGTGCAGGTTGAGCGACAGGAGCGGCGGTGGTTGATGTTGAGTTAAGAAGTCGTACCTAGAATAAGAACTTGTATTCAGCTTTTCGTTTTTCCGCTGCCAATCTCTTTTTGAAGTCATTGTATCTTTCTTTTGAGTCTAAACCCGTACAATTAACTCAGTTTCTTTTTGAGAACTATGTCGAGTGATCCTTCGAGATCAACTTTTCCTTTTATATAATGAAGTCTTGTTCATAGTAATTCATTCTGTTATTAATGTCTGTTTATTCTTTCATTCTTATTCATTCTCCCTTTCTTCCCCGCTTCTTTAATTCAACCCCTAGTCGCACCCCGACTTTGCCGTCCCTCGGGATTTGGGGATGTGACATGAGATTTGGCTACATATGTGCGTAACAGAATTAGAAGTAAAATAATTTATGTATGAAGCCCTAAAAATTGAAGCGAGGGGAAGGACGGAATAAGTAATAATGGTGTATTTTATTACTGAAGGATTTATGGTATAAAAATAAGAGACTGAATGTGAATCGTTTCATACTTTCATTTTCATTTTTAAAATAATTATGTACTAAATTTTGTGCTAGCACTTTTTTTGGTGATCATTGATCACACGAATCCGAAAAAGCCAAAGAATTCCATATATATTTATAGTTTTGTTCATTCACGAATTTTGTCTTGGGATACTTGCCAATCTAAAACCTGAAACCAATCAATTTGGTGTAGAATTCGTCAAAGCATGATCTGATTTTTTTTTGTGCATGCACAAAAATTATTGCATGGTAACCGCTCATTTCATTCACTACAAGAAAACCGGTCTATTGCGACATATTCCTATGCGTCATTGCATGTTAATGTAGTAAAATTACCACACTTATGCTTGTTGTGTCGTATATTTGTGTCAAAATTTTGTGACACAAATGCAACAATTTGTTTTATGTCTCTGAATTGCGACGATTTATTTACGACACATCAATTAAATGTCACAATTATACGAAAAATATAAAATAATGTTGCATTCAGTGTCATATATTTGCGTCAATTGTGCGTCACGTTAATATCATGTCAAAGTTTTGTGACACAAATGAGACAATTTGTTTATGTCTCTGAATTGCGACGATTTATTTGTGACAGAAAATAACATGTCACAATTATACAACACATATAAAATAATGTTGTATTCAATGTCATATATTTATGTTTATTGTGTGTCACTTTAAAGTGAAGTCACATTTTTTTTAGCCTTCACAAATCAAAAAATAAAATGCTAAAAAAAATTAAACGAAGATAAATTCAAGATTTGGGAAAGTCTCTAGCAAACATGTAGAATAACAACAATATTATGTGTGAAAAAATGAACAAGAACTGGCAAGCAAAAGAAAATGTCGAAGAAGACAACATATATACAGTAATTTTAAATAAATAAGAACATAAATGAAGAAGAACTTTCATAATCAAAGATATCGGTAGTAGTGATCAGCCACAAGTGAAAAATTACAGTACAGAAACATATATTCAGCGGATGAGGAGATCTAAAGAAAAATATCGATCGAAAAAATAGAAGTAAAAAGGAAACGAACATATAAATAATTACAAAACAGACAAAACTGAAAAATATTACCGGAAAATAACGGAGGATTCGTAGAAACAGTCGCCGGAAAAAATGGGTAATTCGAAAAAACAGTCATCGGAAAAAAAAGAAGCTCGAGGAGAGAGATTATGGTGGACAAAAAAGCTGAAGAGTAAAAAAGGATAGAAAGAAAAGAAGTAAAAAGAATAAAGAAAGAAGAGAGATAAAAGAGAGAGGAGAGATGTATCTGTAGAATAACGGAAAAAAAAAAAAGGAATATAAGGGTGAAGGGTATAAAAGTCAAAAATTTGACAAGGGCTAAAATTTTAAATGACAAGGGAAGAATGTCTAGTTTTGGGGTATTTCTCTTAAATTAATATATAATGACCCAACATAACTTGTTATGTGTGATATGAGTCCTTAGTCTATATCTATTTATAATTAAATGTGAAGTTGTATATTATACAAATAATGTTTATTATTATTTATGCATGATTAATTGTCTATTATTTATTTATTAATAATTAATTAAATAAATAATTCTTTAATAATTTGTTAAGTGAAAATTAATTAATTAATTAAAATTCTTTCATAATTAATTAATTAGTTATTAATTAATTATATGTCTTTGTTAAATAATTAATTCGTTATTAATTAATTATATGCCTTTAATAATTAATTATATATTTTTATTAATTAATTAATTCTTTATTAATTTATTATATATCTTTAAAAATTAATTATCAATTAATTAATTATATGTCTTTAATAATTAATTGAGTAATATATGTCCTTAAGTAATTAATTGATTCTTAATTAATTAATTAAAATGATCTAAGTCAACTGAATAACTTAATGGTTAAGTTTGAATGTCCTACATGTTTGAAAGTGTGATATGATGATATGAGATATGTGATTACTTGTTTATACATGCATCAACATAATATAATATACATAAGATATGTAACTTATGTGACATAACATGCTTGACATACATGTTATAACTCGGGAATAAGCTTCACCTAGGATGCTAAAACTTTAGACACATACATGCTTATGAACCTAAGTGTTTAAGACAACTCTTGTAGGACCAAGCGACCCTCAAGTTCGAGGACCAGTCAAGTGAATCCGAATCAAGGTGGGTTTTCTATTTTCAAATGCTTTCAAATGTGATATGCATGTCTTTTATGCTCAATTGTTTGTAAATTACCAATGTTGGGTGTCTTTAAAATACGATTGTCCTTGTGCTCCGCACAAGCGAAGGTAGTGTACACAAGAAGTTATGACGATTCGATTGGAGGGAGTGGCTCCCCACTAATTGGACCGGGCGGTAACCCAAGAATGTGAGTTGTTTTATGGTTCAAACCGATTATTCTTTTAACTGTTTTAATGTTACAGCCCCAAATCCCGAGGGACGGCAGAAGCCGGGGTGCGACTGGGGTTGGATTAAAGAAGCGGGGAAGAAGGGGGCTAATTGACTAAACATACATGAAAAGGACATCATTAAACCATGAACAAGACTATAACATAAATAAGAAAGAGTTAATCCCTAAGGATTACTCGACAAAAGTACAAAAAGAAGCTAAGTTCATATTACAGACTTAGACTACAAAGTATTGTTCAAAAAGTGATCTCAAAAAGAAATTCAAAGCTTGGCAGCGGAAGGGTTCTAACTAAGCATCCTATCTTTTAACTCAACATCAACCGTCGCCGCTCACCGTCGCTTCAACCTGCACATTTAGAAAACAATGCAGGGCTAAGTACAAATGTACTTAGTGGGCACGATGCCGAAAACATAATCATAATATAGATAAATATGGCATTTTATAAACGTAGCACATCGGAGTTTTATTGAAAGAATCCGTGTCTACTAAATATTTTCTGACTTTTTCTCATAAATCGCTCGCGCGAGCATTTTCTGACTAATGCTACGTTCAATCTTGACCAATTCTAATTCACTGTGGCTGGTACCCCTCAACAGGATATCACATACACCACAGGTTACAAAGTGCACTAACTCTGGAAAGCACTTAGCAGCTAACTCAGAGCCGATCGTTAGTTAATCTAAAATAGACTAACTCTAAATCTGGAAAACATGAATGTTAACTCAGACAGGTACAAGAGAACTCACATAAAACATAAAATAGTTCATGCCATAATATCACTTTGAAAACACAGATATCAAAGCGATAAAGAAAGATTTTCCGAGCATTGCTCGTTTTATTTGTATATCAAAGCCCACCTTGTTTTACAGAACTTAAAGCAAAAGCTTCCAACTTGGATCTTCCGTTCTTCCTCTACAGTTGGCTTCCTCCTTCATCGTAAAATAAACATACTTAAAAACGGTTTGTAAAAGATAATCGATTAAAGAGAATCGAAGAAAGTTTTAGTTGTTTCGTTCTTTAGGCATTTGCACGCTTGTTAGATTTGTTTTACTTAAACGGGAAACGTGACTCGTACCAATCTCGTTTTAGAACTTGGAAGATCTCATACTCGACTCTCGGGTCAGTAGAGAAGGTAGTCGATATCTTAATACGACTTTAAAGATTAAAAGAAACTAAGTTGGAAAGGATCAACTTAGGCGATTTACTTTATAGCTCATTTCACGACTTATGAAATTTCTCGTTTATTACTTCTTTAATGAAAGGATAAAAGATAAGATCTCCACTGGTTTTTATCACTCAAGGTCCTGTACTTTACTCTAGGGTCAGTAGGTAGATATTCGTTAGATAAAACAGCTTAAACGATTGAAAGAAACTAAGTTGTGAACTAAACAACTTAGAAAACAAGAAACAGAAATTTCACTGCACAGTCCAGTAACTCTGGAGGCTGTCCAGAACAGAGAATTTTGAAACAGGGGGTGAGCCCTGTACCATTAGAAAGCTTAGGAAGTCTAGTTCGCGCTCCAATTTACGGATCACAAATCCGATAAACGAACTGGAAGATATTACAGTTTCCGGCAAGGGTCGCAAAACTGCCGCGAAAACCCTAATTGCTTGATAGGTTCGACGTATAACGTCTTAGGTTCGTTCTAAGCTTTCGTATTCATTATTTTTAGAAACTGGACTCTCAAGGCAGTCATCACGTATCTCCGTACGTGACAAAATCCTTCTAAAAACTCACTCAAAAGCACGACGTTCTATACGTCGGATTTCAACTAACAAGTACTAAACCAACAAAAACTTCAAAACGCATTCTAGTTCTCGATTATAACTATAACCCATATTATATCAACTCGAAAGCTTATGACGTCAACTAGAAAGTTGTTCTAAATTTCATCATAAACAATAATATTAATTTAGAAAACTCATCCAACTTCTCGATTATTAGTTACAACTAAATGTTTGTCTCTTACGCGATTTTTCAACATTGTCGGATTTCATTCAAATTTTACGACGTTAAACTACGTCTAACGTGAATCATTTTCATGCATGAAAACATATCATAACATCATTATAACTCAGTTTATAAAGTGATCTTTATCTCTTATATTTCATTAAACATTTTTAGAAAATTCTCATTTAATTTTTATTATCATCTAACATGATTTACATCATAATTCCATTAACAATTCATCACTTATATTAAACATGTATAAACCCCTAATTACTCTATAAATTTCTGGTTTTATATAGATGTTAAGGGGATGATTTTCTTCCCCAATTAACTACATTTATTCACTAATCAACCTATTATAACAACCATTTATCAATTGCAATTCCAAAATCAACTAACATGCGTAAAATCCCTAAATTCAATCCAAAACCCTAATTGATATTTCATAAACACATAGGGCTTTCAATTCTTTTTTCATTCTAAACACTAATTAAACATCTATTAAACATGAATCCATCATCAAAAGAAGAAAAACAAAAATCCTACAAAAACCTAAAAATCTCGGCATTCACAAAGGTTTTAGGGTTTTTGGTTTTGATCCATTTTAATCTCCAATTATCCTATTTAATACATCTAATTTCATTATTTCAAGATCAAAACATCTATTTCAAAACCTTAAAATTTCGAACAAGAAGGAATAAGAGAAGAAAAGAAATCTAATTGGATAGAAATGGAGAGCAGATCATTACCTTGAGAATTAATGAAAGAACTTAAGAGGTTGAATGGATGGATTGAGACTTATGGGATTTCTTCAAGCTCTTGAAGGTGACTTCAATGGTGGATGGAAGGAATGAAGAAGATGAAGATGAAGTTTGAGAGAGAGAGTTGCCGAGAGTGTGAGAGGGATGAGAGGATTGGTTTGTTCAAGTGTGATATGATGAAAATGTTGAAATGGTGTAAAGTGAGGTTTAGGTGTCATTAAGTTAAACAAGGTCAACATGCAAGATTACACCTAATCAAGAGATGTGTCGGCTGCCATGCAATAATTAAGAGGGTTACGGGTTTTTCCGGCGCGATCCGACGTTACGGAAAAACGAACGACGAAAAACGTTACTCGGTACAAAAACGTCGCGATTCGATTTGACTTAAAAATTCTAACGTATGAACTTAATTAGAAAATAAATTTTACAAAAATTATTTTGACAAAAACTCGGGACGACATAATCCGAGTTTCGTCCGGAAAAACATAAAAACGAACTTCTCGGGCATGTTCGTATCGCTATTTTGTAAACGTAAAAATTAAACGGTTTTCCGTTCTTATTTTACAAACTAAAAACTTTTCGTACGCGCTAACCCTAAATACAGTAGTCATCTAGCTGACTTCTGTAATTTATTTTTAATAACGGATTCGACCGTTAGTCTTAGAATTCAAAAATTGTAAACTTAGGCATGCAAAGCCATTTATTTAATTAACTTTAAAATTTTTAGAACGTAAGGAATTTACGGGGCATTACATCCTACCCTCCTTACGAAAAATTTCGTCCCGAAATTTGCTTACCTTGTGCAAAAAGATGAGGATATTGTTCCTTCATCTTCTCCTCGAGTTCCCACGTGGCTTCTTCTTGCCCGTGATGGTTCCATAGCACTTTAACTATCGGTATCGATTTGGTTCTTAATTCTTGAACTTTTCTATCCAAGATCGATATCGGCTTTTCTTCATAACTTAGGTCTGATTCAAGAACTACGTCTTGCTGACTAATGACGTGCTTAGGATCGTAAACGTATTTTCTCAACTGCGAAACGTGAAAAACGTTATGAACGCTTCCTAGACTTGGCGGTAAGGCCAATCTATACGCGACTGATCCTATTCTCTCGAGGATTTCATAAGATCCTATAAACCTGGGTCTTAACTTACCCTTAACTCCGAACCTAAGGATTCCTTTGGTCGGGGATATCTTAAGAAAAACTTTATCTCCTGTTTCAAACTCAAGGTTGGTTCGACGATCATCGGCATACGACTTCTGTCGGCTCTGGGCCTCTTTCATTCTATCTCGAATCTGTCGAACTATCTCAATCATCTCATTGATTGCATCCGGGCCTAAGTTCTTTCTTTCACCTACTTCGTCCCAATAAAGCGGTAATCTACACTTTCTCCCATACAAAGCCTCAAACGGCGCCATTCCTATCGTGGCCTGATAGTTGTTGTTGTAAGCGAATTCAACTAAGTGTAGAATTTCTTTCCAATTCGCGCCTCGGTCCAAAACCACTGTTCTTAACATATCGACCAAAATCTGAATTGTTCTCTCTGACTGTCCATCTGTCTGTTGGTGAAAAGCTGTACTGAAATTAAGCTCTGTTCCCAACTCTTTCTGCATCGTAATCCAAAATCTCGAAGTAAACTTAGCATCTCTGTCTGATATTATGACCTTCGGTATTCCATGCAGACGTACAATCTCTCTGACATACAACTGAGCTAGTCTCTCAGATCCATATGTAGTCTTAATCGGTAAAAAGTGAGCTGACTTCGTAAGTCTATCTATTATCACCCAAATCGCTGTGTTTCCTCTTCTTGATTTAGGCAAGCCTGTGACAAAGTCCATAGCTAGCCTTTCCATTTCCAATCTGGGACATCCAACGGTTGTAGCAATCCATACGATCGTCGGTGTAAAGCCTTAACTTGTTGACATGCTAGGCATCTTTCTATAAACGAGGCAACGTCTCGTTTCATTCCATTCCACCAAAAGTTTCTTCTCAAATCCTGGTACATTTTCGTACTTCCTGGATGTGCTGTGTAAGGCGTATCGTGAGCCTCACTCAAGATTTCGTTCTTCAATTCGTTGTCATTGTCGGGAATACAAACCCTGCCTTCATAAAGTATTGCATTGTCTGGAGCTTCCGAATATCCTTCTGGCTTATCCGTTCTTATCCTTACTCGTAACTTTTCCATTGACTCGTCTTTTCTCTGAGCATTGATGATCCTTTCTCTCAAATCTGGTGTAGCTTCTAATGCTACTATTTGACTTGTTATCGTTGCTGGCGTGTCAAGCACTCTGATATCCATTTTCTCGAATTCTCGAACTAAGGTTTCTTCTTCTATGAAAAGGCATCCTAACTTCGTTGGAGCCTTGCGACTCAATGCGTCTGCTACCACATTAGCCTTTCCTGGATGGTAGTTAATTCCACAGTCATAATCTTTGACTAATTCGAGCCATCGTCTTTGTCTCATGTTCAGTTCTTTTTGCTCGAAAAAGTACTTCAGGCTCTTGTGATCGGTGAATATCTCAATTCTTACACCATAGAGATGGTGTCTCCAAATCTTTAGCGCATGCACTACGGCTGCAAGTTCTAAATCATGGGTTGGGTACTCAACTTTGTGTGGTCGAAATTGTTGTGAAGCATAAGCTATCACTCGTCCGTCTTGCATCAAGACACAACCTAATCCATTTTTCGATGCGTCAGTATAAACCACATATTCCTTGTTTGCGTCTGGAAGTGCTAGTACTGGCGATGTAGTTAGCTTCTCCTTAAGAGTTTGGAAACTCTTCTCACACTCGTCCGTCCACTTAAACTTGGTATCCTTCCTGAGTAGTTGCGTCATCGGGCGAGCGATTGTAGAAAATCCCTCAATAAACCTTCTGTAATAACCAGCTAATCCCAAGAAACTTCTAATCTCATTCTGACTTGTTGGTGCCTTCCAGTTGTATACTGTTTCTACTTTGGCTGGATCCACCTTGATTCCTTTTGTTGATACTATATGTCCAAGGAACATTACTTCCTTCAGCCAAAATTCGCATTTACTGAATTTGGCATAGATTTTCTCAGTTCTTAGTGTTTTCAACACTATCCGTAGATGTTCCTCGTGCTCCGTCTCATTCTTAGAGTAAATAAGGATGTCGTCGATGAATACTAGAACAAATTTGTCCAAGTAAGGGTGGAAAACTCTGTTCATAAGGTCCATGAATACAGCTGGAGCGTTGGTCAAACCAAATGGCATCACTAAGAATTCGTAATGGCCATATCGGGTTCTAAAAGCGGTCTTAGGTACATCTTCAGGTTTGATCTTGAGTTGATGATATTCTGACCTCAAATCTATCTTGGAGAAGACTCCTGCACCCTTAAGCTGATCGAACAGATCCTAGATCCTTGGCAAAGGATATTTGTTCTTGAGAGTGATCTTGTTCAGTTCTCGGTAATCGATGCACATTCTCATTGATCCGTCCTTTTCTTAACGAAAAGCACGGGTGCTCCCCAAGGTGAGACGCTTGGCCTGATAAAACCAAGGTCTAGTAATTCCTGTAATTGCATTTTGAGCTCTTCCAGTTCCTTCGGTGCCATTCTATAAGGGGCTTTAGACTTAGAAGCTGCTCCTTGACGATCTGGTGGCAATCCCGGTAGCACTTCTGGAAAAACATCTTCGTATTCGTTCACGACTTTTACGTCCTGAATGGTCTTCTCGGCTCCTGGTTCTCCAACTAGGTACACAAGATAGGCTGTAGTACCTTTCTTCTTCATGATTTTCGTGGCTTGAAGGGCTGATATGATTGGTACACCTCTACCCATTAAAATTCCGTGGAATTCGGTCGGTTCTTTACCCGGCGGCTGAAAAGAAATTTTTCTCTCGTTGCAGAGAATCGTGGCGTAATTCTCTGACAACCAATCCATTCCTAGGATTATATCTACGTCCCACATTATCATAACATTTAGGTTGTTCGCTATAACCTTATGAGTTCCGATTTCTAGTTCTAGGTTAGAGCAAACATGCGTGGAAGTAGTGATCTCTCCTGAAGGTGTGGTTACTCTCATAGATTGTGCAGCTCTTACAGGTCTGATGTCTAAGTTATCGGCACATGAGCCAGCAATGAAAGAATGCGATGCGCCAGTATCAAACAATATCTTAATGGGGGTGTTGTGGAGTTTTCCCATACCTGCTAGATTGCCTTTTCCTTTGCGCTGACCGCTTTGTTTGATAGCGCATGCCCTCGCATTTTGTTGCTGCTGTGCATGCTGCTGAAACTGCTGTTGGTTCATAGGCAGCTGTTGCGGCTGTGCTTGAATGGCTCGGAGAGGTACTGCTTGAAGCGGTTTAGGGCAGTCCTTTTTCATGTGCCCCTTCTGTCCACAGTTGAAACAGTTAGGGGTGCCTATCTGGCAGACTCCAGGATGGGCTCGGTTGCACTTCGGGCAGACAGGGATGGTAACCCTCCCTGGGTTCTTCGCTCCCTGGTTAAAACTCCTCTGTTGCCCTTGCGGCTGGTTCGGCTGATTATTGCCCTTCCACGGCAAGTTCTGCCTATTCCCTTGAATGAACAATCCCGGTTGGTTGTTTCCCTGCCACGGCCTCTTGCCATTGTTGTTGTTGTTGGCAGGCTGCTGATAACCTCTTTTCTGTCCTCCCTGATTGTTGTAGCCCTGACTGTATCCTCCGCTACCTCCTCCGTTCCATTTTCTCTTCCCTTGGTAGTTGCTGCTGTTATTGTTGTAGTAGCCTCGATTCTGACTCTGCGCTGGTGCTGATGCAGTTGGTACAATCTTTTTCTCGTCAGGCACGACGGCCTCCATTTCTAGTGCTCTTCCCAGTATGTCTGAATAACCTAGTCCTCCATGACTAGCCAAAGCGATTCCCAATTCATGACGTAAACCTCCCTGAAATTTCCTTGATAACTTCTCCTCAGTGTCGACCAATGTCGGCTCATACCTCATCAACTCGCAGAACTTGACGTCATATTCCATCACAGTTAGCTTTCCTTGCTTCAGATTATAAAACTCGGCCTCTTTCTGTGCCCTATACGTTTTGGGAACGTACTTGTCAAAGAAAATCTCCTTAAACTCTTCCCACGAAAAACGAGCCAGATGCTCAGCAGGTATCACCTTTGTCTTGCCTCCCACCAGTAATCTGCCGATCCCGTCAGTTGGAATGCAACACACAGCATTCTCTCCTCATCAGTGCATCTGAGGAGTTTGAAAATTTTCCCAGTCGACCTCACCCATAGCTCAGCATCGCTAGGGCTTCTAGTTCCATTGAACATTGGAGGGTTCCTTTTGAGGAAAAGATCCTCAATATCTCTACGGGGCGGTGGTGGAGGTGGTGGTGATGGTGACGGGGGTGGAGATGGGGATGGAGTGATATTCCGCTCATTTTCTTGTTCTTGGTTATTTTTTGGCTGACGTCCACCACGTCCTCTCGGCCTTCCAGGTCTTCGACCTCTCCTGTTGTTAACATTTCTCAGTGGCATTTTCTTTAGTCTAGAGAGGAATTGAAAATTCTCATTAGTTTCCTTTATTAATTACACTTAGCACTCACTAGCTTGTTCTCAACTGAATCAAATTCACGGAACAACATATCAAACATAGCTTTGATATCATTTCATTAATCTTTTTAACTTTCGAGTTAAACTCATTTCCTCGTCACACGAGTTCATTTAATACTCTAATTTTTTTTATTACTCGATTCATAAGAAATTTTACTTGATTTAAAAACCCTCTTTATGGGTCATATATATATATATACATCCAAAAAGAATATTACTTTTGCCTCTAACGAGGACTTATACAAAAAGGGTTAGACTACTATTAGTCTAAACTAGGCTGATTGCCTACTATCTACTGGGTGCACTAACAAACTGCACTCCGTATCTACTAGAGTACTAGAACGGAAACGATTCATAAAATTTCGTATCCGCTAGAGTACTTCAAAACTAACTAGTTACTGATCCGACTCTATACAGGACAAAAAGCTATCACTACTACTGATATTTACCCAAATCTATAAAGCACTGCCTAACTAAACTGCAGAAGAAAATCCAAAAACTACTCCGAAGTTTGCCAAATCCTAACAACCCTCTCCTGGGTCCTCCTCAGGGTCCTCCTCCGGATCCTCCTCTGGGTCCTCTTCAGGATCCTCCTCCGGGTCCTCCTCCTCGGACTCCGAACCAAAAACCAGCTCGAGTGCCTGATCCACCCTCAGAGTAGAACCATCGTCAAGTGTAAGCAGGGCGGGTGAAGGTGCCTCAGAAACAGTCTCCTCCAAGTCGGAGACCAAGTAGTCCTCACTAATCCTTCTCGCACGCTTCTTCAGAGGAAGAAGGTGGTCGGGAACTGAACCTGAACCCGAACCTGACTCGAAGTCCTCTCTAGAACGGACCCTGGACGGTCCTGCCTCTCTGTGCCTCCAGGCTACTCCCCACCTCGTGCAGATCTCCTCAAGTGGCGTAAGTGGAGAAGGCAACTCTAACATAGCGGCGAGCTCCGCGTCGATCTCTCGATGGTCTGGCCCTTCTCTGTACAGTCTCGTCTCCAACAGTCCCCTGACCCTAACACAAACGTCTGGCACAAACGGTGAAGACAACCCCAACAGTGCGGCTGTCTCAGCGTCAACCTCTACAAAACCCGGGCCTGGGTTCAACTCCTCAATCTGCTGGAACTACCGTCTCCTCATCCGCCTCTGGCTGGTGGTGACTCTGGTGGAACTACCGTCTCCTCATCCGCCTCTGGCTGCTCTAACTCAGCCTCAGGCTCCTCCTCCAGGACACCGTCTGGTGGCAACTCTAACAACTCTAACATCTCCGGGTCTAAGTCAAGCTCCTCAAGCTCCGTCCCGGCTAGAAAGTGACTATAGGGGATGTGTGGCTCTAAAGGAAGAGAAAGCATATGCCTGCTCTCAAAGAAACGTCTGTGCACACACAGGGCGAATCCAGCGTAGTTGCCGGTCGGCTCCGTATCGTCGCCGAAGATCGCCAAAAAGTACCAAGCTGCACGGTGCGCCCATCCGCGCCACTCGTCCGGTAAGTGCACGGTCAGGTCTAATATCGCCTGACTCTCCTTGATCAGGTGTCTCACCGGGTAGTAAACTGAAGAGAAATTACTGATAATCTGTCCCACATCCTCTTCTCCGTAGTCTACCTCAAACTCATAGTACTCGTCCTGCAACATATCCACTATAGTGCGCTCATACTCTACCAACGGCCGACTTTTCCGAGCCGTAACACGAGTCCTAGCCATCCTACAAAAGTTTTAAGGTAACACGGATCAGTAACAGGTAGGAAAAGAAAAATAACTTATCTTAACGAAAACATAAATTACAAAATGAATATCTCTTATTCAATTGTAACATCAACACTTAAGCCAACCACTTATTAAGACTTCTAGCAATTCAAGAAATTGCATTCAACAACATATATATATATATATATATATATATATATATATATATATATATATTTATATACATAAAAGATTTTATTTTTATTCTTTTTGTTTCACCATATTATTACTCCTTTTATTTCTTCTATTTCTTTTATTTCTTAACTCACTAACTCTTAACGGTTTTCACTTATTAAAACAAAGTATATTCACTTCGTTCATGTTACTTACTCAAAAGTAACATCCATTTTCAAAGAATTTATCGTCTACGACTCTTAATATTCGTACTAATTGTAGTCGTCGCTCAAGACAAAAATATGGAATTTAATTCCATAAAAAGAAAAAGAAATATAACTTAAGAAAAAGTTTCCTGGAAAAAACTAAGTTCCAGTTGTCGTCTCGTTCATATCTTTCTTACTCGAAGCCGAAAGCTTCTCAAAAGTCTAATCGCTCCCTTCTTTTACTAACACGATTTATTAAATTATTTTTATTTATTTTACTTCTTTTCCCTCGTAGGAAATTCTTAGACGACAAGTTCGACCTTGCCGAATCTTTATTCATGTCACTAAGCGCACGTGACATTCATCAGAGGAAGTCCTTCTCACGTTGGGGCTCTCCTTTCGAAATCATTTCAAAACAACGTTTCTTAAAAACGTCTAAGTCCTCAAAGAACCGGAAAGTTCTTAAGTTCCACGTCTATGTTCTCATTGAACCGGGAAAATTCCCTAAAATACGACTATATTCTCGTATCCGCATACTTTTTTTTTATTTTTATAAAAAGGAAATCATTGCGCACATATTTTCACATAAGATAGTACTTGTACTATCGCATAATCATGTAAGTATAAAAAAATATACTTCTATAAAATTCTCATTTTAAATACACAACTCATTCTCGTTCTCAAAAACTTTTTGAATACTTGCTCATAAATTCCTTATTTAAAAGAAATCTCATTATAAAATTCTTTCATTTTTCCTCGTTGAGTCGACGTAGCGGGCGGTTGAGTTGACTTCTGCGTTATCAATCTTAGCATCATAGTCTAACTCTTATCTCATACTTGGAAAGACGACTCTGATCCAGAGTATACACAAATACCATGTCTCATGACTTGAAAGAAGACTCGATATAGAGTACAAACGAATACTCTATATTATTTCTCGGAGAAAGACTTGTATACGAATACCACTTTATGATATTACTTCAAAGAATGACTCGTACTTGTAAGAATGACTCACACTAACTTATACTAAAAGATTGACTCAGAAACAGAGCAGAAAACGAACACTGCTCTGATACCACTCTGTGGTATCACTAAAAAGAATGACTCATACTAGGGAAATGACTTATGTCCAGAGCAGAGAACGAACCTCTACTCTGATACCACTCTGTCACAGCCCCAAATCCCGAGGGACGGCAGAAGCCGGGGTGCGACTGAGGTTGGATTACAGAAGCGGGGAAGAAGGGGGCTAATTGACTAAACATACATGAAAAGGACATCATTAAACCATGAACAAGACTATAACATAAATAAGAAAGAGTTAATCCCTAAGGATTACTCGACAAAAGTACAAAAAGAAGCTAAGTTCATATTACAGACTTAGACTACAAAGTATTGTTCAAAAAGTGATCTCAAAAAGAAATTCAAAGCTTGGCAGCGGAAGGGTTCTAACTAAGCATCCTATCTTTTAACTCAACATCAACCGTTCGCCGCTCACCGTCGCTTCAACCTGCACATTTAGAAACTGGACTCTTAAGGCAGTCATCACGTATCTCCGTAAGTGACAAACTCCTTCTAAAAAGTCACTCAAAAGCACGACGTTCTATACGTCGGATTTCAACTAACAAGTACTAAACCAACAAAAACTTCAAAACGCATTCTAGTTCTCGATTATAACTATAACCCATATTATATCAACTCGAAAGCTTATGACGTCAACTAGAAAGTTGTTCTAAATTTCATCATAAACAATAATATTAATTTATAAAACCCATCCAACTTCTCGATTATTAGTTACAACTAAATGTTTGTCTCTTACGCGATTTTTCAACGTTGTCGGATTTCATTCAAATTTTACGACGTTAAACTACGTCTAACGTGAATCATTTTCATGCATGCAAACATATCATAACATCATTATAACTCAGTTTATAAAGTGATCTTTATCTCTTATGTTTCATTAAACATTTTTAGAAAATTCTCATTTAATTTTTATTATCAACTAACATGATTTACATCATAATTCCATTAACAATTCATCACTTATATTAAACATGTATAAACCCCTAATTACTCTATAACTTTCTGGTTTTATATAGATGTTAAGGGGATGATTTTCTTCCCCAATTAACTACATTTATTCACTAATCAACCTATTATAACAACCACTTATCAATTGCAATTCCAAAATCAACTAACATGCATAAAATCCCTAAATTCAATCCAAAACCCTAATTGATATTTCACAAACACATAGGGCTTTGAATTCTTTTTCATTCTAAACACTAATTAAACATCTATTAAACATGAATCCATCATCAAAAGAAGAAAAACAAAAATCCTACAAAAACCTAAAAATCTCGGCATTCACAAAGGTTTTAGGGTTTTTGGTTTTGATCCATTTTAATCTCCAATTATCCTATTTAATACATCTAATTTCATTATTTCAAGATCAAAACATCTATTTCAAAACCTTTAAATTTCGAACAAGAAGGAAAAAGAGAAGAAAAGAAATCTAATTGGATAGAAATGGAGAGGAGATCATTACCTTGAGAATTAATGAAAGAACTTAAGAGGTTGAATGGATGGATTGAGACTTTTTTATGGGATTTCTTCAAGCTCTTGAAGGTGTCTTCAATGGTGGATGGAAGGAATGAAGAAGATGAAGATGGAGTTTGAGAGAGAGAGTTGCCGAGAGTGTGAGAGGGATGAGAGGATTGGTTTGTTCAAGTGTGATATGATGAAAATGTTGAAATAGTGTAAAGTGAGGTTTAGGTGTCATTAAGTTAAACAAGGTCAACATGCAAGATTACACCTAATCAAGAGATGTGTCGGCTGCCACGCAATAATTAAGAGGGTTACGGGTTTTTCTGGCACGATCCGACGTTACGGAAAAACGAACGACGAAAAATGTTGCTCGGTACAAAAACATCGCGATTCGATTTGACTTAAAAATTCTAACATATGAACTTAATTAGAAAATAAATTTTACAAAAATTATTTTGACAAAAACTCGGGACGACATAGTCCGAGTTTCGTCCAGAAAAACATAAAAACGAACTTCTCGGGCGTGTTCGTATCGCAATTTTGTAAACGTAAAAATTAAACGGTTTTCCGTTCTTATTTTACAAACTAAAAACTTTTCGTACGCGTTAACCCTAAATACAGTAGTCATCTAGCTGACTTCTGTAATTTATTTTTAATAACGGATTCGACCGTTAGTCTTAGAATTCAAAAATTGTAAACTTAGGCGTGCAAAGCCATTTATTTAATTAACTTTAAAATTTTTAGAACGTACGGAATTTACGGGGCATTACATTTAACTTATGAGAAGGACAACCGTTTTCACTAAAGTAACCCCCTTCCATAACAAAGAAGCATGCTATATCTTTTCAAAATGACGCACATAATCCATTAAGTGCTTTTGTACTCAGCCCCCTGCATTATTTTCCCTAATGCATGTTGATCAATGTGGAGGTGGAGGAGGGGATGTTGCTGTTGTCTGTTTGTTCCATTCCAGTACATGTGTCGGTCTTTATGACCATCGTCTTTATTTTCAATAAGGGTTCATGTCAATCAAACTTAAGTTACCTCTCTTTGTTATAACCATATACTTTAAGATGGTTGTCTTTTGAAACACTTCCGCAGTGCAGGGCCGATGTCCTCATATATCGACCCCAGTTATGTTATGCTAGGGCATTTATGTTGAACTATTACCCACCTTGCCTCTATTGTTCAAAACACTTATCTTTTGATGTTTTCAATAAATAACATTTTATTGTTATCTATGATTATGATTTCTATGGTTTCACCCCACCCCCGTGTGGCGGCTCGGACGGATCCGCATAGGCCCGGTTCGCGGGTTACCACAAGGAGAGAGTGCTTTCTCTGAACACCTGCGTTTGAATCTTATGGGTAGTTTCAGTAGTCTTCTCACAAGATTGGAGGCCTCTATTTATAGAAGGATATCAATGTAACCGTTGGAAAGAGCCATTTAACCTCTGCCCCAAAGCATGACTCCTCACCTAATCTCTGCAATCTTTCCATAAATGGTAATTGCAAGACTTGCTTTATGCATGTCTTTGTTGTCAGTCCATAACTGGAAAATTCCAGCATGTCTTGTACTTCAACGTAGATTTGAATTTCGAATTCAAGTTCCTTCTTCTCTCAGTCTTCCAAGTCTTCTTCTTCACTACCAGACTTGTAACTTCAACAGTTCCGATCATGTACGACTACATGGCTCAGTTTTGGAGTCAACTAAGTCATCTTCTGACTTGATTCGGACTGCCTTAATCTTCAGCCGACTTCTTCAGTTTGATTCTGAAAAGATAAAATCTCTACGCTCAAACAGTGACCTCTAGTTAAAGACTAAACAAAGGCACATCTACTCAGTTGGGGTCAGTTGGGTTTTGGTCGAATTTAAAACGTTGCTAATTTTCGAACTAAACTTTAAAGGAGTAAATATATTGAAATTTTAAGGGTAAAAAGCTAAAAGACATGTCCTAAAAAGAAAACACCATACTATATTGGGACGTGTAATACACGGCTTTTCTTTTCCGACGAGAAATAAAAATTTTTTAAGAAATTAAGGCTTTGCACTTCTAAGTTAATGAAATTCAGTTATAAGAATAATGGCGAAGTCCGTTTCTGAAAATAATTTGCAGAATTCATTCAACTGACTACTATATTAGGGTTTTCGCGCCCGATAAAATTTTCGTTCGAGAACTCAGATCGAAAAAGCGTCTGACTTTACATTCACTTATTTTACGGTACGAGTCTAATGGTAAAAGTTAGTTTTATTTATTTTTCCGGACGAATTTCGGACTGTCACGTCTCGACTTTTTGGAGTTTTTCGAGAAACGAATCGTCCTTTCCGACTAAGTAAAATATTCTAGAACTAATGGTCGTATCCATTTTTGTCAAAAATGTATCTGTCTAATAAAGTAATTATTCATTTCTAGTTTATAGTATTAGATCCGGAAAATAGATATTTGTTGTAGAGAAAAGGTGTTCAATTTGATTTTCTCTTCTACTATATAAATATCACCCTTTCTACATCATTTCTTCTCTCTTTCTCTCCCCAAAACCACTACCCCCCCTAGTTTCAATCTTCTCTCTCTTGTTCTTAGTGTTCTTCACTATCTTCAAGTTTATGCTTCATTTCTTCAAGCCATTGAAGCTCATAACTTATTCGATTCTCGATTAAAGCCAATTCCGATTGCATATTCGTAAAGGTGAGAGCTTCCTCTTTAATTCCAACCAAACAAATCCTATTCTTTGATTCTTGAAAAATTTCGGAACTTTTAAGAGGTAGAGGATTAATGTTCTAAGTTTATTACATGATTATTTATGCTTAGGATTAAGTTTCTATGGTTTGAATCAAGTATAAATCATGTTAGAATTTAAGTAGTAATTTTCGAAAATTTCATGAATTATTTGATGAAGATTGAGCTTGAATTTAGATGTATGGTTTGTAGATTATGTTTGTATGCATTGAGATATGATTACATGAATTATTTGAGGATTTTCTAAAAATAAGAACAAGTTTGTAAGAGACAAAGAAGTATGATTTTGATTAAGTAAATCTTATGTTTTTGATGATGTGATGTGATATATAAGATGTAGGAAGCATGAGGTTCAATATATATTTTAGTTAGATTTTTCTAAAAATAAAAATGAAATCGTTGGAGGCGAAGAATCGACGAAAAGTTAAGTATAGATGTTGATATGAACTTATGGTTTGCATATTAGTTAATCTAAGTAGTTAATGATGATAATTGGAAAGTTTGAATGAAATTTAAGAACGTCGAACTTATTGTAAGAGACGAAGAATCGAACGTAATTGTCGATAGAAAAATGGAACGAGAAAACTAATCGAATATTAGTGATTGTACATGTGTTAGATTTGTTGTTGAATTAATTGAGAATTAACTAACAACTTTAAAAAAAATCTAGTTCATGAACCGATAAAAATGGCGTGAATTGATTAAGTGTTAATTATAATGATGTTAGTATGTTAATATGATCTTTGTTAAGTATAAAGATGATAGGAACTAATTTAATTTGAAATTGAATTAGTAGAACTTTAAAAATTGAAGAAAGTAAGTAAGTTCGTAAAAGAAGAAATAAGAAAATGAGACTTTATATGTTATCAATTGATGTTATGGTTTATATGTTATGGATGAGCATGATGATATGTACTTAGTATGATTTTGTTAGATTTTATAAAAATGTTTGGAAAAATCGACAACGATGTTCGTTGCTCGATAAAAATGACGTGTTAAATAATTTTGAGTATATGTTGATTGATTTAAGTTGGTTGATGATTAATAAGCATGAGTGTAGTTGATGATAATTTCATATAAGTTATGAAATAGAAGTTAAAAGTTAGTTGTGATTTGAAATTGAAATGAAATTTGCTAAGTGTTTTCGTTAATTGAAAAGATGAGAATTGCTCGTCGTATTTTAATCGAGGAACATGAAAGTATTCACGTTAAATGATTGTGTGACTTGATCGAACCTAGGGAAACGTGCGTCGAGTTTTAAAATGTCTAGGGTTTTTCGGCCAGTTTTGCGACCCTTCACGGAAACAGCCATAACTCTTTGCTCGTTTAACGAAATCGAGATCCGTAAATTGGATAGTAAAGTAGACTTCCGTGTCTTTCTTTTGACATAAAGCACATCCCCTGTTTCGAAAGGTTCTGTTCTGTAAAAGCTCCAAACCTACTGACTTGTGCAGAAAAAAAATTCTAAACTCATTTTCTTAAGTTGAATTCTTTTAAACATAATTCCTTAAGAACTTTTAAGTCGTTAAGAGTTATCGACTTCCGTTATGATGTTCTAAGTGTCGAGTAAAGAAGCAAGTTAGTTTTAAGCAAGATGTGTTTGAGTCTTGTCTCGTTTAGTAAAAGATTAGTTAAAGTGCAAAGGCCTAAAAATTTGATTAATCGTTATCGAGTCCGTTTCTCTTAAACCGCATCGACCGATTTACTAAAGCCTGATTGTTTGCAATAAAAGGAGGAAATCGAGACTAGAAGAAAGGATGGAAGACAGAAGGTGATTTTAGTTCTGTAATCCGGTTAAGGTGGACTTTCTATATACAAAAATAATATGAGTTATGTTATGTTTTTGAACTGCTATAAAAGTATTTGTTTTAAAGTGATTATCATGGCATAAAATACTTTGTTTTTGTGAGTTCTCTTATGCCATTCTGAGTTAGTGACACCGTTAGGTGCTTTCCAGGGTTAAATCGATCGGACTCTGAGTTAGTGACACTGTTAGGTGATTTCCAGGGTTAGTGTACACGGTAGCCGATGAGTGTGGAATCCCTGTTGAGGGGATAAGCCAACCTCGGTGAGGAGCCTATGCGGGAGAAGTTAACTCTCCCCCGGCGTTGAAACAGAAGTTGGACAATTTGACTGTAACAACAGAAAAATCTTGGCCAAGTTATTTATGAAAGGAAAATGTTTAGTAAGCACGGGCCTTTGAAAGAAAAACTCCGTTGTGTTACTGTTTAGATGCCTGATGAATCTATATAAAATCTATGATATATTTTCGGCAAAGTGCCTACTAAGTGCTTTTTGTACTTAGCCTTGCATGTATTTATAAATGTGCAGGTTGAGTGACGGAGACGGCGGAAGTTGAGTAGAGGTCGTACTTAAGGAAAGAAGTTTAGTTGAGCCTCGATTTCACATCTGAAAATGTGTTATCAATCTACGTCTTTTCCGCTGCAAGACACTCTTTTTTATGTATTAACTTTCGGTTTAAGTATTAGGTACTTGAAACCCTAGAGATCTCAGAGACAACTTTTGTCAAGTGATCCTTCGGGATTGTCTCTCTTTTTATTAATCGAAATACTTCATGTTTACTATCTTATCAAAGTTATGTCAGTTTATCATTTACTCAATAATTTCCCCATTTCTTCCCTGCTTCTTTAATCCAACCCCTAGTCGCACCCCGGCTTTGCCGTCCCTCAGGATTTGGGGCTGTGACAGAACTGCCAAAAAATGAAAGTAGTCATACCTGGGACGGAAGGAGTATTTGTTTAGTGACATGTAATGATTAAGTTAAAATGCATGCTTATATAGCTATCAAATTTGAAAATACATATATAGGATCTCTCCGTCCCACTCATCTTGTCTACTTTTGACGGGTACGGAGATTAAGAAGAAGTTATTTAGTGTATAAAGTTATTGGAAACACTTTATTTACATCTGAGTAAATAAGGTTGTTTGTATTTTTTTTAATTCAATGTTGGCACCATTTATTTTTAATTAAGGCCCTAATTTATTGTTAAATCATTTCTTATTTGGGCGTAGACAGGATGAATGGGACGTGCATTTAAAGAAAGGTAGACAAAATGAGTGGGACGGAGGGGGTAACAACTATTTTGAGTTTATTTTACCATAATTGTCGAAAGATAAATACAAAACAAGTTTTTCTCTCCATTAAAATCTTTAGTTATTCTTTATTTTATACATTCACTAATAATCATATAAAGTATATCCAACTATTTCTACATAATTAGGAAAATTATGTATACTCCCTCCTATTTATTTTAAATTTTGAACTTTTCATTTTCATTTTAATTGTCGACGTACATTTAGATATTTTCAAACAAAAATTGCCCTTTATTTATTCTTCCTTTCATTAATTAATTAGCCCAAGGCAATTATTTGGATGAGATGAAATAACATGTTGTTAATTAAGACGAAGGTGAAAAATAGAAAGAGGCTATTCAAAGTAGTTATAATCTAAGAGTGGGTGTGACCGGGACAAATAAGTTGCCGATCAGTTTGCCGGTTTTGTGATTGATATCTGATACAACTTTTGCTTTGGCTAATATGGATGTAGTAATGGATTCATTGGCTCAAAATTAAGGGGGACGATAAACCTTGATGGTAGTATGATCATGTTGGATGGAGCGTTTTTGTTAATTTATCGGTTTATTTGTCTTTTAATAGTTGTCCTTTTGAGTCTTACAATTAATCTTACAATTTTGTTTGACTCCCTCGACATATTTAAAGAAAAAGTAAAAGCAAATGAAGGTTCAAAAATCGTTTATTTTAATCTTACAATTAATTTCTCAATTAGTCATATTCAAAAATCACTTGCCTATAAGGTTTTAGTCAAAATCAGAAAGTGAGTTATGTTCTACATCATTGTTGGACGGGATCCTTGTAAGCTTCGATCGTCATACGGGAGAATATAATAGTAATGGACAAGTAAACCGAACATTTCGTTTAAAACAATGTAATTATATTAATAATAGGGTCAAAACATTATTTAAGTTCAACCACAGAAACATTATGTAAAATTTCAATACGCTTAGACGGAGCCAAAGAAAACGTCTTCTTGCACGAAGCAACGTCTCTGGAGAAGGCATCTACCCCTACCTTTACGCTTTGATAATCGCGTGATTTAAGTTTGGCATTGGCTGTAGCGAGGGAGCTGACTGCAGCGGTGAAGTAGTTTTTGCAAAGTCTGTAAACTTCCTTAAGTTGTGCGTCGTTGGTTTTGGAGAGAAGGGTTTCAATGTTCGTGGTTGTTGGTATGGCGACAAATCTGTATGTTTGATCGATTATGGATTGAGCGAGTTCTTGCACATCAGTTATACCTCCTCCGTCACTGTAAAATACATTGTAGCAAACAGTAAGGTCATCGAGTTTGGGGAAGTGGTTGCAGATGTCGTCTACGAGATCCGATGAGATTGGATTAATTGTCAAGAAAACCAGTGTCAAGACAAGGATTGAAATTAATGAAGCCATTTTCAATTTGATTTGTAAAAATTGTTTTCGTCATTTGATTTATATTGAGGTAGAGGGGTACAGTTTATGGCATGCATCATGGATTTAATAGGGTACTGATTTTTCAGAGATTTTGTGCAATATTCTATTCTTTCGTGTGGATTTTGATTAGATGAAATATTATCTCGTAACATTTTTCTTTTTTGATGAGTAGTAATTAACATTTGATTGCTATTTAGGTAGTGGGAAATAAGGTTTGATATTTTTGACCAATATTATACATATAAAAACTTAATACTTTGTTTGGTAGAGTACAGTGTTTTTTAAGGACTCTAACTTTTACTGTTTTTCAATTATAGGCCAAAATTTTGCGGGCTTTCAATTTTAGGACAATATCTAAAAAATTGAACAATTTTAGGACAAATTTAAGCTTGATCGGGCTAAGCCGCACACGATTTTCACGTGGGCTCTAAACTTTGGCCTAATGCATGCTTGGCATGCCAACTAAGCGGTCCATTCATCAACTACCTATATTATTATTGCAAACTAAAATCAATAAAAAATTCAATATGATAGAGATGACATTTGATGTGAGAATCACGTGCGGCTTAGTCCGATCGGGCTCAAATTTATCCTAAAACTGATCAATATTTTAGATAGTGTCCTAAAATTGAAAGCACGTAAAAGTTTGGCCTATAATTGAAAAATGGTAAAAGTTACCGTCCTAAAAAAACACTGTGCTCCTGTTTGGTATGTGTATTAAATTCTCTTTCATTTATATAGTAATCATACATATGGTAAAAATAGTGAAATTCAAATATTATACTAAACGACGAAATCATAATAATTTATTGTTATAATTTATTGCAATAGCTCTACATATAATACCTTTTATTGTCATGCAGACTGCTTATATATAAGGTGATATAAATAATATCGCAGCAAATTATAACAATAAATTACTATAATTTAATTTTAATATAATTTCAACATTTTACCGTATTTAATTACTATATATTGAAGAGAAATTAATTCATGATACGTGATCTAATTTTTGTTATATGTATAAAACATCGTAGTCAAATGCAATCAAGCCTTAATTAATTACTAGTATAATATTTCATTTAATTAATCAATGCACACAAAAGATAGAATATTGCACATTATAGATTGAGTCAACTTTTGATATAGTAATATGAAATTCAAATTTTGGTCCATCTTTTTTAAAAATTAAAATTTTAGCCATTTTATTGAATTTGGGATAAAAAAACCCTTAATGAAAAGCGTACGGGTCGGGTCAGGGCGCGGGTTAGGTTGGATTCGGGTACAAGGGGTCGAGCACTTTTGGCACTAATATTGTCATTAGTGCCAAAAGTACCAAATTACTTTGTACTCCCTCTGTCCCACTCATTTTGTCTACATCCAAATATAGATATAATGAGTAGCTGTAAGAATTTCTCTCTCATCCCCTTCCAATCTCATCCACTAGTTTATTAAACAAACAACTTTTTTTAATCTTCGTGCCCAATAGTAAGGAGACAAAATGAGCGGGACGGAGGGAGTATTATTTTTGTGCTTTTGATTGGTACTTTTTTTTTTTGAACAACATTACAATGAAATTTAAATACTGCGTGACGGAGAACTCGAACCCATGACCTTTGGCCCGGGCATTAACCTCACTACTACTAGGCTAACACACACTTTTGGCACTAATATATTGTCATTAGTGCCACAATTACCAAATTACTTGGTATTATTTTTGTGCTTTTTGTTGGTACTTTTGGCACTAATGTTATAATTTGTGCCAAAAGTACCAAATTACTTAATTTTATTTTGTGATTCTGTTGGTATTTTTGGCACAAATGACAATATTAGTGCCAACAATACCAACATAAATCTCAAAGAAAAAACCAAGCAATTTGGTACTTTTGCCACTGATGCAAACATTAGTGCCAAAAGTACGAAAAATACTTGAACATCTTATTCATGTTATTTATCAAGTATTTTGGTATTTTGGGCACAAATGATAGTGCCAAAAGTATCCAAAAAACTTTCATTCGATGATTAAATTGTACAATCATTCGTGTCAAAAGTATTAGACACTATATCGACTTCCAAAACGACTTCCACTAAGAATTGGCTACTCACAACTACAAATGTATTCCGCAATATAATTTATAATCTCAATCCTATTTGGGGAATCTAAACCCTAAATGAGGAATCTAAACCCTAAGGGGAAATGTGATAAATTTTATTTTTATAATTAACGTTCCTTTTTTTACGTTATGGTACTTGTTGAAAAAATTAATAAAGGTTTTGATTCATTTCAAAACCCAACTGACCCCAACCAAGTAGATAAAGCCATCAATATGAACTTAGATAGAGCTCACTGTTTGAGCGTAGATTTTCATCTTTACAGGTTTCAAGCAGAAGAAGTCAGTTGGACTGAAGAGGCTAGCCGGATAGTCAAACTGTAGCTCAGTTGACTCTACAGTTGATTCATGCAGCTCAAGCATGTTAAGAAGGTGTGATGAAGTCAGACGTCGCAAAGTTAAGAAGAGAAGACTTTGAAGATGGAGAAAGAACACGAGTTGAAGTTCAAAATTCAAATCTACTCAGAAGCTCAAGTCAGCTCGAAAACTTTCCATAATGGACCGACCAAAAGGACTTGTATAAAGCAAGGGTCGTAGTTACCATTTCAGGAGATGTTGCAAAAGAGTAGGTGGAGTGCCATACTTTTTGCAGAGGTCAAACGACTCTTTCCAACGGCTAGTTTACCTCCCTCTCTATAAATAAGAGGTCTCCGTATTGCAAAGAGAGATAGAGAGAGTGTGAAGACAAGAGAAAAGAGCAGTCGTGCAAAGAAGCAGATTAAAAGCAGATTCTCTCTCGAGCAAGAACCGTTGAGCTGAAGAACAAGTAGAGGTAGAGTGTCAAGTACTCCTCATGTTCTTCCTATCTAGCCTCTCAAAAAGCCCATTTTTTGATCGAGTCTAGATTTGTAATAGGTTCTTGCATAGTTTCTATGCAGACTCTCTCATGCAGATTGAGTCTCTAAGCCTTAGGAAGAAGCCTCCACTGTTCTCAGTGTAGAAGGCTTCATAGTTGGAAAACCCCCAACCCCCAAACCCCAGGTCTTTCTTTGAACCCCTAATCAAAGAAACTTGGTCCCTTAGAACCCGCAATTTAAGACCCATGCTTTACTCTTGCCCATAAAAGAGTTGTAGGCCAAATGAAGTTTCCAACAAAAAGTTGTAGCTTTGCTTGGAGCGAATTTACACCAAATCCTTTTTAACAACTCCATGGACCATGTTTCCTTGAATTGCTTTATTCTCAATCTCTTTGTATGCGAATCTTGATCTGTACATTCCATTACGTTCAGCTTTCCATTTCCACCCATGTTCCTTGTTTTGGATTGGCTTGATTATGTCAATAAGAAGAATAAACGAGCCAAAATCTTTTTCCCAATCAAAAAGTTCCCTTCTCCAACTCCACACCCAAGCTAATTGTTAAAACAAAACCGTAACTTTCAGAGTTTTTAGAAGAGGATTATATGTTACGAAATTTGAAAATGAGGGTTATCAGTAACAAAATTTGAAAATGAGGACTATAGTTTCCATTTTTTGCATTTCCACTCCTATTGTAGGACCAAAATCAATTATTTGGGATTTTTAACTACACTTAGATCCCATTGCTGACATTGTTGTGCCATGTCACCTTTTGGCAATTTTTATCCCTTTTTTGTTATTATCGAATTTTTGAGCATTTTATTATTATTATCGAAAGAAAATAAACCAATTATTTGCAATTTGCACTCTAAAATAAAATAAAAAATGACGAGTTTCTATCGGCTAAGCGGAAATAACAAGTTTCTTTCATTTATGTCCTTATTTTTTTTAGACTACAAATGTGGCGATAATTGCTTTCTTTCTTTCTATTAACAATAACAAATATGCAACAGATAAAATCGATAATTTTTTTTTGCCCGAAATAGAAGTGCATATACAAAAATAAAATTTATAGTCCTCATTTTTAAATTTCGTAACTTATAATCATCTTTTTGAAAACGATTAAAGTTACAACCTTGTTTTAACAACTTACTCTTTATCTTTAATACACACTGATTGTCCCGGTAACGAGTATCTGGTGTATGGGGAGGGGGGGGATACAACAGTAGCAATTTGTGCTTTAAAAATTTTTTCATTGAGTTTACTGCTTAGGTTAGTTTGCTTAACAACTGTAAAAGTCAGTTGGAGCTGCTCTACAACTGATATGTTTAGTTGGAGCTAATCACACAGTTGGGTGCACGGCTGACTTCTTTGACTGAGGGTCAGTTGTGTAGTCCAACTGAGATTTTAAACAGTTAAGCATTGCGGAAGTTGGTGGAAATTAAAGCTCGTTAAATAAACTGAAACCTTTGTGAAAACAGGGGAAGGTCAAGTTCCTAAAGTAGTGGAGTTTGTGTGCAAGTACAGTTTGTATGCAGTTTGTATGCTGGGTCAGTTGGTTACGAAACTGAATTTAAAATACTGAATGAAAATACAGAAAGTAAATGACACATTAATTTAACGTGGTACAGAGATTGATCTCCTACGTGGACACTCGACTTCTACTGGTCTTTGGCTGAGGTCTTCTTGCTGGAGAGAGTGGCGGTCTGCTGCTGCTTCTTTGCTCTTAATTTTCTCTTTTGGCACTCTGGCTCTCTCTCTCTCGTGCCCATATGAGCTCAGATGTGGAGTCATCTATTTAAAGAGGGAGATCTAATTAGTCGTTGGAAAGAGTCATTTGACCTCAGCCAAAAGCATGACACTCCATCTGTTTTTCTGGAAACCTTCTTAAAATGGAAACTGTTACCTTCGCTTTATGCGCGTCTATGTTGTCGCTCCATTTATAGTAAGTTCTCCATGTGACTTGTGCTTTCGAGTAGATTTGAATTTGGACTTCAACTCTTCTGCCTTCAACGTCTTCAAAGTCTTCTCTTCTAAGCTTAGCGACGTCTGATTTCAACACAACTTCTCTTCATACTTGAGTTGCATGGGTTAGTTGAGGAGTCAGTTGAGTTGCTGTCCAACTGAGTACGTGGTACATCTGAGCTTTGGTCTCAATCGAGTTTGAGGGTCAGCTGAGCTTCGGTCTCAACTGAGTTCTTCACAAAGTGCCTTCTTTTGTCCGACTATCTTCTTCTGCTTGAAACCTGTAAAGATAAAATCCCTACGCTAAAATAGTGAGCTCTAGCTAAGTTCAGACTGATGGCTTTCATCTACTCGGTTGGGATTACTTGGGTTTTGGTATCAATCGAAACCTTCACTAATTTTCCCAACAATTTTTCCCATTTGATGATGTCAAAACTCTAAACTGACACCACCTAACTTTCCTAACTGATACTATACAACTGATATCATTGGGATTAGTTGGGTTTTGGTATCAATCGAAACCTTCACTAATTTTCCCAACAATTTTCCCCTTTTGATGATGTCAAAACTCTAAACTGACACCACCTAACTTTCTTAACTGATACCATACAATTGATACCAAAAAAAACTAAAAGATAAACTCAATTATAGTCTATAAAAGGAATGGGGTTTGCACAAGATAAAATATAAAAATTAACCTCAAACTTTGACAACGAGATGGTTCTCATCAAATGAGATTAATAACTGAAGACCTTTAATAACCAGCAACTTGTTATTATAGATAACAAATTGGGGAGAGATTACAGTTACAACTAAGTTCTTTCTAAACTACAGTCCTAACATTCTAACCTACTCTAGGGTCTTCCTCTTCTTCTCCTCCACCTTTTTCTTCCTTCAAAGAAGGGTCTTCATCTTCATCAAGGCTTTAGGCTGAGGTCATCCCTTCTCTTGACCATTATCAGTCTTTCCTTCAGCAGCCTTGTCTTGTCTTTATCAAGGCCGGTAGCTAGATTCAGTTACCTCAAGCAACATGGCGAGTCGACTGATCTCTCTTCAGCCGTCTCTTCTTTAGCCTTGATAACCAACAAATGGTCCTTCTTCTCCTTCAAGAAGGTCTTTGTCTTCAACTCCTTCCTGCCATGGCTGGAGGCTAAGGCTATGCGCCTTTTCTTGAACCTACAACAGCCTTGTAGAATCTTCATTCCTGCTTCAGTTCACCTGAGGTGGCATCAACAAAGATGTGTTGATCCAAGCAAAACCTTCAAGATGACTGTCTGTACTACTTCCCCCTTTTTAGCATCAACAAAAAGAAGAAGAAGTACAAGGTAAGCATGTAATGCCCTGAATCTTTATAACCCTAATTAATTGTCTTAAATGTGATTATACATGCTTAAGTGCTTTTGAACTGTTATTATATGTGATTCTGTGTACCTCTGTGTGATAAAAATTTTCGAGAATAAACTTTCTCGTGAAATAACCAAAATGCCCCTTAAAGCTAAAATTTGTAATTTTCTCATTTCGACAACTTGAAACGAATATGTGAAGAATTATATGAGTTTAAGAATGCGAGATTTAGTATGAGTTCGAATTTCAGATAATTTTGAGATAGTTGATTTTATGAATAGTAACTTTGACCGGAAAAGTCAATCCTCGGTCAAGAATTTAGTTTAATCAGTGTCATTGGAATCTAGAATTTATTTCAAAACTAATGATATGAGTTTGAGAATTTTCCGAGATCATTTGAGTCGAGTTTGAATTTAATTTTGAAGACGTAACTAATGTGAATAGTAACTCGTCACGACTTTTTATGACTTTTTCGTTATTCGGAAATTGCTTATGAAACTTAGGTGTTTCCGAATCTAAAAATTATTATAAAACTAATGACGCAAGTTAGAGAGAAATTCAAGATCTACAAATCGAGTTTGAACTATTTTTGAATCAGAGATGAATACGCATAGTAGAGATTTCCGACTTTCTTCGTTATTTGGAATTTATGTATGGAAGTTGGGCATTCTAGAACCTATAAATTATTTTGTGAGTAATGGTGCAAGTTGGAGTGAAATCCAAAGTCGAGAGAGTGCCGAAAAGAGATATTAAAGTTTAACGTTAAAGAGGGATATATTGTACCGACTAAAGTCGTTTTAACTGGGATTTTTATCTGATAAAAATCAGATTTCTCCCACCCATTAGCAGCTGCCATCTCACTCTCTTTTCTCCTTATTATTTCACTCTTACCTTGAGCAAGTGGTGTACACTCTCTCTTTCTCTCTTAATACTCACGCAACTTTCTCTCTCTCTTCATCCCTCTCCATGCGGTCATCACCATCATCACCATCACCATTCTCTCTCCCCATTCCTTCATAGCAGCAGCAACAAAGATCCTCCAAAGCATCATTTTCTTCAACCAAAATTCAAGAAATGAAGCTAGAGTTTCAAGAGTTCAAGGGTTGATCACTACTTCTTCACAACTCCAAGTAAGAACAAAATTTCTTCTTCTTCCTCTTTCATCCATGGCTGCTGAGTTTCACCATCAACCATAAGCTCTCCATTTTCTTCCATTAAATCTCAAGGAAAGGAGACTAAGGTGTTAGAAATCAAATGAGGAACACCATAAGCTTGAAGAACAAGTAGGAAATTCCATATTTTCTCCTTCTTCATCTCCATGGCAGTCGTACCTTTTCTTTGTTTTAAACCATCAAGTTTTCTTCAAGGAAATTAAAGAAATGAAGCTAGAGTTGCGAGGAATGAAGTGGTGATTATCGATCGAGGAAGAGTTAGTAAGATTTCCAACCTTTTTGCCGAAGAACTCCATGCTTATTCATCCTTAGAAATTCGAAAATTTTGAGTATAGATAAATTGATCCTTGTGTTTTTAAGCATGAATCATTAATAAGTAAGCCCTCCATGCAAGACAATAAAAAAAGAAATCCATGAAGTATATGCATGAGTGTGTGTGTCGTGAGATCGGGGGGGAGGGGGGGGGGGCGATAGCAAAATTTGTCCATGATTTCTATCTTGAGTAAGATGATTTCTATGTGTTTTAGAAATATTTCTAAGCATGCTAAGATGATTAAATGAGGAAAATAAATGTATATGCCTAAAAATATGAAGAAATCGAAGGTTTATGCCTTGAGAGTGAATTTTTGTGTTTTGAATGATTTCTTGAGTTTGACTAGTAAGCTTTGGAGCGACTTTGGAGATACTCGTGCAATTGAGAGGTTGTTGCTTGATATGAAGTACATGATGATATATAAGTATGCTTGAGTGATTAAAATAAAGAAATAAGCATGTTATTAAGAAAAGTTAAGTTGGTAAAGATGATGAATTGTGAAAAATAAAATTCTTGATATATATATTTTATGCTTAATTTGAAGATGGATAAAGATGAGAAGCAAGATTCCATGAATTAAATTGAAGCTCGAAATTATTTGATGAGTATATCTATGAAACCGTGTGTGTGTGTGTGTGTGTGTGTGTGTATGATTTATTGTTTTTATGATGTATTTGGTGAGTTGGTGGTTTAGAAATAAAATCCAAAAAAATCTATGGATAAAAAGTATCACCAAAAGAAAAAAATGAGTCTATATAATTATATTTATAATTTTCGTAAGATATATATATGTATATATATATATATATATATTTATATAAGAGAAATTGGGTCCTATAACTATATGGAAGAATTGATGTTATAAAAATCAAATTGAGAAATTAAATGAGAAGTAATAATATTTAAATTATTGGGAATAGAACCATATATTAAAAACAAGAGTTTAATCATCCAAGGGGGAAAACCCCAAATTGATCGAAACATTTGAGGCTAAAAAGAAGAGATTTGATGTTTTGAGATTAGTAAGATGAATTCATCCAAGAATGATGAAACTAAAATTATATAAGGCATAAAGATGCATTAAAAAGAGAGAAATGAAATTCTATTAAGAAACCCCCAAATTAGTTGAAAGAAATGAGGCATAAAGTATATTTTTTAATCGTTGAAGCTAAAAGATGAAATTGATGGATGGAACGAGCAATTAGAATTTTTCTAAGTTCAATAGAACTTTGAATTAATAAATTTGAGTAAGAAATTATATAATTCCCAAAAATTCGAAGTATATAAGAAAATAAAATTGGGAACTTTTGATTTTGAGTTTATGTAGGCCCATTGATATAATAAGTTATCAATTAGAGTAATTTTGAGCATAATAGAACTTAAAATTATGAAAAAGAACAAGTATAAAAGAATTCCATTAGTGCAGAAAATTTCAAGAAGAAATTGGTGATCATTTGTTGAGTAAAAGATGTAATTGATGTTATTAATATGAAACTGAGAGAAAAACAAGTATGTTATCCGCTTGAATCGCTAAATTTAGAGTTCGTATGAGAAAGTTATGAAAAAATCAATAATTTTCTAATTAAAAGTTGACTTTAGAGAATTTAAGTGAGAGTAAATAAATAAAGAGTAATAGAACTTGAATTGAGCAAAAACGAATCCTAAAGGATGGAAAATGGTAAGAGCTGAAATTAAAGAGAATAAGAAAAAGAGTTTTTCTCGATTACAAATCGAAGATTGAAATTGAACGAAAAATTGTTCAATAGAAATTATTTCAAGTAAAATATAAGAAGATAAGAATTTTTCGACAAAGTAAAACTATTTTCTCGAGAAATGTGCCAAAAAGTAACTCAAGAAAATTTATATGAAAAGTCGGAATAAGAAACAAAATTTAAATTTGAATTCCTTGAATTTTTCTAAGGAAAATGAAGTTATGTTTTATGAAAACCGAAAAATATTATTTAAGTTGAAAAACGAGCAGTATGATATACCAGAGATAATTGTCTGTAAATACTTGATGTGACAGTGTGATAGTTCAGTCATGATTTGAGTGTGAAATATGTGAACGAGATAAATCTCGTATTTATTTGAAATTATTTGAAAAAGAAAAATTGAGAATATATGAATTTAAAGAATAGTAAATTCTCAATATTTGAATAAACGTTTGAATGCTCGATTATATGTATAAGTGACGAATTATATGCCGATGAGTTTGATTGGTATAGTACATGGGTAGAAATTAAGAATCGAGAGTTTAAGGAGTCAAATCGAGAATTTAGAAACCCGAGTCGAGTAGAAGTCCGTCTAACGGTTTAAGATTTCGCTGTTTCCCAAATACGTAAAACTCGTCCTTATATAATATTATTTTGAAGGCGCGAGTGGAGTGGAAAAGTAGGACAACGAGCAGAGAAAGAATAGTCGAGTTAAGCCACTTTCCAGGTGGGCTTTCTAAACTGAAACTCAACGATGAATGTGCGATTTATTTTATCTATATGCGCTTTTATTTAAAGTTGATTGACATGCCTAAGTTTGATGTTTTGGTATGTAATCATCTACTTGATATTTTGTGAGTATGTCCTGTGGATGCTCGGGTAAATGTCCTGCACAAGACGGGACAATGCATGCATTAGATTAGGTGAGTGTGAGCCTTGTTACAGCCTAGCCGGTCGATAAGTAACTGTGAGCCTTGCTTCGGTTGGGCCGATTATGTAAAGGCTGTGAGCTCTGCTTTGATTAAGCCAGTCACAGTGTTCGAGGAAGAGGCCTACTTCTCGACACCACAAGAAGACAAGACATGTAGATGAATTCGTACCCGAGAAAACGACACCGATTTCAGAAAATAAACGAAAAGTTTTTAGCTACCACAAGTCGTAAATTCTTTTAAATAATTTATCTAACACTTGTGATACAACAAAAGAGACAAGTTCAATTATATAGCTCTATCGAGCGAGTTTTTAAAATTATTTTGGCATGTGTTCACTGAGAAAAAACCACAAGGCAATTATTTCATGAGATAAGGCAGAAAATCTTGGAGTTGTTGAGATATCGAAATATGAATTGATGTGCAAAATTTTATTGGAAGCCCCCCTATTTATAGGAAGGATGAGATCCTAATCAATGGATCAAATTAAATTGTGCAATTTTCTTTGGGATAAACGGTAGTCTTTAATGCACCGTTTCAGAAAAAGCTGCTTCCAGGAATAACGGTGATGGAACACGTCAAGGGCGGTGAGGAACACTCGTGCGCGTGAGGAGAGTTGGTATGTCTATGTCATCCCACTCGCGATCTAAAAGCGTGGTTTGTAGATTTAGACTAGCTTGTCTATGAATGTGACCGCTTGGCTAATTCATTGTGAATAACCTGTAAACAGATATTTGAATTTATTTCAAAACACCCGCCTTAACAAAAAGGAACAAGTTGACATAGAGTACCACTCAGTCGGTGTGGATCTCGACTGTCTCCTTTACTCAGCTTACACTCGACTGACTCAAGTCGTCAGTTCAGTCGAGGTTTGACACCATCGATCAGCTAGACTGAATGGGGTATCGAACTGGTTCAGCTCTCCCTCAAGTTGAGATTCTCCCTCAACTTGTGATCTCCATCTTCATGGCTTCTTCTTTGGTTGGGTTGAGCAATCCAAGGAGTTGACACAATATTTTGAATCGGGTTTCCACCAAAGGTTTAGTGAAAATATTAGCTCTCTGAATGTCAGTGTAAATTTTATCAATAATGACGTCCTTCTTTTCGACATGATCATAGATGAAGTGATGTGGGATGTCGATGTGCTTAGTTCTGGAACGGAGAACTAGATTCATGTGATGGCTATAGCACTTGAGCTGTCACAAATGATGGGTAATTGCCCTGTCTCCACTTCATAATCTCTTAGTTGTTGCTTCAGCCAGAGAACTTGCATGCAGCAGCTTCTAGATGCCATGTACTCCGATTCAGTTGTGGAGGTGGTGACACACACTTGTTTCTTTGAATATCAGGATACTGATTTGCTTCCCATGAACTGACAATATCCTGAGGTTGATTTTCTATCAATCCTGTCTCCAGCTAGGTCTGCATCTGAGTAGCCGGTCAGTTCAATGTTGTTGGGAAAATTATAAAGGTTTCGAAAGATGCCTAAAACTCAACTGACCCCGACCGAATAGATGATTGCCTTTAGTCTGTTTAGGTAGAGCTCACTATTTAACCGTAGGGATTTTATCTTTACAAGAGTCAAGCAGAAGAAGTCAGCCAGACTAGAGAAGGAGGTTCGTGAAGAACTCAGCTGAGGCTCAAACTCAGCTGAGACCCAGACTCAGCTGAGGGATCACATTCAGTTGAGACTCAAGGTCAGTTGGGACATCAACCCCAACTGAAGCACAGACTCAGTTGGACAACAGCTCACGTGACTCCACAACTGAACCACGCAGCAGAAGGCATACAGTTAGCGTCAAGAGAAGTTGTGCCAAAGTTAAGACGTCTCGAAGCGGAGAAAAGAAGACGCCGAATACAGAGGAGCTGTAGTCCAGATTTTGAATCTACTCGGGAGCACAAATCAGCTGGAAAACTTTCCATAAATGGGCGGACAACAGCGACATGCAAAAATTATGGTTGTAGGTACCCTTTCAGGAAAGTTACCAATAAAGCACGTTGAATGCCATACTTTTGGCAGAGGTCAAACGGCTCTTTCCAACAGCTTGCTTTGACCTTTCCTCTATAAATAGAGTTCTCCATAACAAGGCTAAACAGTGGGGGTTGATACAAGTAGAGAAAAGAACTCCAGAGTGTCGAGAGACAACACAAAGAGTGAAGCGGCGCAAGCAGCTTTTCACCTCTCTCTCTCTCTCCAAGTAAGAAGACTGGCGAAGAAGGAGGAGAGTGATTTCTCTCCTATTCTTCCCTCTAGCCTCTCAGAAGTTCCCCTTTGTGATTGAGGATAGCGACATGGTCCTTGCTTGTTTTGTATCCCCTCTTAACTCTCTTTCTTTTTAAGAGATCGAGTTCTTAGCCTTGGATCGAAGCCTGCACTCCCCTAAAGTGTTGAAGGCTTCCTTGTTGGATTCTCCCCCCAAAAATCCAAACCCAGGTCTGACATTGAACCTGGAATCAAAGTCTTGTGGTCCCTTGGAACCAATAATTCAATACAAGGTCGCTTGGAACCCATAATCCAAGCAGAGGTCCCTTGGAACCTGTAATCTAAGCAGAGGTCCCTTAGAACCAGGAATCCAAAAATTGGTCCCTTAGAACTATGAATCTAAGACAGGCTGCACACTTTCTCGGAAAAGTATTGAGGGGTCTTGTTCGAACCTGGAATCGAACTGGTTAGGTTTGCTTGGAACCCGGAATCCAAGTGGGCATTTGGTAAAACACGCGCAAGCTTACCTAGTAGATTACTTCTCCAAAAAAAAAGTTGTGGACGTAGGAGGTCGATATCTGAACCACGTTAAAATCTTGTGTGGTTACTTTTTGTAATTTACATGCAATATTTTAAATTCAGTACCTAACCAGCTAACTTAACATATGCACTGCACTAACTTGGGAGTTTAACCCTTCCCTTTCACTAAGGTTTCAATTATTGTAATGAGCTTATCTTCCATCATCTTCCGTATTGCATAACTGTTTAAAACCTCAGTGGCGCAAGCAGCTGAGCTACCAACCGTGTGATTGGCTCCAACTGAGCAACTCAGTTGTAGAGCTACTCCAACTGTCTCTTCTAGTTGTGAGTAAACTGACTTGAGCAGTATATCTTAGTGAAAAGATGTTAAACAAAATGAAAATTGCTACTGATGTATTTCCCTCCCCCCATACAGCCGTTGCTCGTTACCGGGACCATCAAGTGGTATCAGAGCAGTGGTTCAAAAGACTATTATTTCAGATTTACAAGGTGTGAGTCAAGTATATCTTTCAGTGGTCAACTGAACAGATCTTTTCTGAAATCGTTTAGTGCATTCTACTGCATATTTTTTTGTTTGTATCTTGTGGTGTGCCAGAAAGATGAACCCGACACTGCTGGGAAGCTTGCTGGAGTTCTCCGTGGATGATTATCCCATGTGGAGATTTTACCTTAAAATGGCTCTTACTGCCAGACATCACAAGATGTGGGAAACCATTGAAAATGGTCCCATCCAGGTGATTCAGTCAGTGTTGGTGACTCCCATCACTCCAGGGGAAGGACAGATGATGAAGGAGGAAGACAAAGGCGTCCACCAATACACCAAGGAAGAAAGAGACATTGTGCAGCTAGATGACATCGCTAAGAGCGTTATCTCTTCCACTGCCGGCAAAGCCTACTTGCCAAAGATTATCAATTGCCTCACAGCAAAAGATATTTGGGAAGCCTTAGGTGCACTCTGTTAGGGCTCTGACGAGATTAAGGAGAACAAGTTCACCTTAGCTTGTCAGAAGTTCGAAAACCTCTCTCAGCTTTCCGGGGAATCCATCAATAAGATGGAGCTGAGATTCATAGAGGTCCTTATGGACATTGAGAGTATTCAGAAGGGGAAATACTCTCAGCGAGAGATGAACCTCAAGGTTCTCTCCATGCTAGGCGAAAACTGGATAGTCTATAAATTTGTCCACCAAAATGGAAGTGACCTCAGTTTATTGTCAACTGATAAGCTGTTCTCCATGCTCAAAGAAAATGAGTATGATATCCTCCAACTGAAGCCTTGCAAGCTTCTGAAAATAGAACAGACCGAGGAAGGCTCATCTGCCAAGTCCATGGTGTTTGGAGTTTAATCGGGCATGCCCAAGTTCGCCCGACCCTCACGGTCTGCTGACTCCTCAGCTAGGGATAAACTCGAGGAGATGAATTCGAGAAGTGGGTTGAAGAGCTGACCAATCAACTCGAGAAGATGAACTCCAGGATGGACAAATATAGGAGGATCAGCCAGAGCAAGCAGCGCTCAACTGATCCATCCTCAAAGAATTAAAGCAAAGTTTGCTTTGAGTGTGGAAATACAGGACATCTCAGTGCAAACTGTTCTGACCTCTCCATGAAGGAGAAGGAAGCCCTCCAAGAAAAAGCCAAGGAGAGATCCAGAGCTATGATCCTCGAGGAAGACGTCGAGGATACCGACGTATTCTCAGAGTCAGAAGGACAAGAAACTGACTCGCCATCCAATCCAGCTAGAACAGAGCAGTGCTTCATAGCCTTGCCTGAAGAGTCACTTGAAGAGGTCCTGGATGAACTGAGAAAGAGAAGAGCCACCAAATCCGTATGGGTGTTGGACAGCGGATGCTCCAAACACATGATGCCCCAAAGGAATCTTCTCAAAGACATCAAACTTCGAGAAGGATGTATAGTAACCTTTGCTGATAACTCTCAAGGCAAAACTAAAGGATCTGGTACATTCGAAACTCAGCTTGTGTCCATAAAAAATGTGTCGTTGGTAGATGGATTGAAGTATAACTTGCTCTCCATAGGCCAACTGTGCGATAATAGTTTTTCCGTGAAGTTTGATGCACAGGTGTGCAGGGTGAAAGACGTCAAGACCAAGAAAGTTCTTCTATTTGGTAGACGATTTTCATCAGGTGGAGTCTATTACACTGACTGGTCGAGTAGCTCGCCAAAAACATGCCTTGTATCCAAGAGAAGCTCTGAAACAAGCTGGCTATGGCATAAAAGACTCAACCACCTCAACTTCAAAACCATGAACACACTAGCTCGCCAACAACACGCAGTTGGAATACCGGACTTGAAGTTCAGTCCAACACACCACTGTAGTGCCTGTCAGCTCTAAAAGTTGTCTAGAGCATAATTTCGTCTTTAAGTGTCGCCATCAACAGATCGAGTTCTGCAACTGATTCATATGGATCTGTTCGGTCTGGTCACCCCTAAGAGGCTAAATAGAAATAAATACACTCTTGTAGTTACTGATGACTACTCGAGGTACACATGGGGGATCTTCATGGCACACAAGAATGAGACATGAGAAGAGTTGCCTAAACTGATGGATAGACTTGCAAATCAGCAAGGACAATCTATCATCTCCATCAGATTTGATCGCGGAACTGAGTTTCTTAATGAGTCAATCAATGAGTATAGAGAGAAGAAATGCATAACTCACCAGACCTCAGCTGTAAGGACTCCAAAGCAGAATGGAGTAGCTGAAAGGAGAAATCGAATGCTGAAGAATGCGGCAACTTGCATGCTCACCAGCTCAGCTTTGTCAAAGAGATTTTGGGCAGAAGCGATCAACACAACATGCTACACGCAGAACCGATGCCTCTTCATGAAACGGCAAGGGAAGACTCCATACGAGCTATGGAGGAACAAGAAGCCAAACATTTCCTACTTTCATCTGTTCGGTTCTCAGTGTTATATCCACAATAATGAAAAGGCTAAGTTGAAAACCTTCGAGCCGAAAGCTATCAAAGGCATATTCTTAAGATATGCTGCGAAGACCAAAACTTACAGAGTTCTCAACAGCAGCTCCAGAATTATGGTGATAACACCTCATATGTTGTTTGGTGAATCTGTTTTTGAGTGCAGGGAACATGCTAACTGGTAGATAGCTGAAGGAAGAGCACTGGCCCAGCCAGCTGAGACAAGATCTCAAGCTTAAAGATTGAAGAATCTAGCAGAGCCGCTTATTTGGTCAGCTGAAGTCGAAGAAGTGTACTTTTCTGACGACGAAACTGAAGATCCTGCCTAAAATAAAGGGGAAACTCCAGAGCCAACTAACGAAGTGCCACCACAGCTGAAGCTCAGTCAGGAGAATCAACTGAGTAGCCATCAAGTCCAGGACATCCCAGTCCAAGATCAGCCACCTCCCTAGTTCATCCCTCAACTCCAACTGAGGATGGAACTGCAGCAGAAGCAAGATCACCAAGATCGATACCTCCAACGTCTTCAAGACCGGACTATTCCATCATGATGCTCGACTCAGCCAAGCTAGCCAGTAAGCACAGACGTTGGTATGAAGACCACATTAATGATCCCGTGATAGGAAATCTGCAAGCCACCGTCCGAACCAAACATTCAACTCAAGTTGTATATTCCTTAGCTTATGTTCCGACTCAGTCAGGAACCCCATCTGATGATGAATCAACTTTGGAAGCACAATATGCTGACAAACTCAGGATACTGGAAAAACTGGAATAGGCAGAAGATATAAGCATGATCTCATGCTTTGTGGCAGATATACCTGATGAGCATGCTTTTTTTTAACACGTACCAAAGAAAAAGTAGAATATTTAGAAAAAAAATACCATGTTCCCTCCTAGCCAGCGCCCCAGTTTCGTCATGGGCACGACGTCCTTCTTGCCCAAGTTAGAGCTCCACATCGTAGAGAAATTTTAGTTATTTCTCTAGTTTTTCCACGACTTGGCCAAAGAAGGCCTTCAACCTTTCTCCATTGACCTTGAAAATCTTTCCCGTATTTGGATTCATTACTTCCACAGCCCCATTCGGATATGCGGCTCGAACTTTAAACGGACCAACCCACTTGGTTGATAGCTTCCCCGACATGAGTTTAAACTTGGATTGATATAACAGCACCTGTTGCCCAAGTTCAAAATTCTTGACTTTAATTAATGCATCATGGGCTTTCTTCATCATCTTCTTGTACAAAATAGTGTTGTCATAAGAATTGAGTCGGATCTTCTCAAGTTCTTGCAGTTGAAGCTTCCTAGCTTGGCCAGCCTCATCCCATCATAGTTCATTTTCTTTACTGCCCAATACGCTCGATGTTCAATTTCTATAGGCAAGGAGCACATCTTGCCAAAGACCATCATGTAGGGAGAAATTTGAAATGGGGTCTTGAACGCTATTCTGTATGCCCATAAAGCATCCTCAAGTCGCAAACTCCAATCCTTCCCAGTCGGGCAAACTGTATTTCTCAAGAAAACCTTCACAATATGATTGGACAACTCCGCTTGACCATTTTCCTGAGGATGGTAAGCATTCGAAATCTGATGATGAACTCCATATCTGCTCATTAACCCTTTCACAGCTCCATTGCAAAAGTGTGTTCCTTGATCACTAATGATGGCCCTGGGCACACCAAATCGACTGAAGATATTGCCCTTGAGGAACTCGACGACTACCTTCGAATCATTTGTTGATGTTGCCTTGGCTTCTACCCATTTGGAAACATAGTCCACTGCCAATAGTATGTAAAGATTTCCTCTTGAGTTGGGCAATGACCCCATGAAATCCATCCTCCATATATCAAATACTTCCACGGGCATGACTGGGGTCATGAGCATCTCATTCCTCTTACTGATGTTACCCTACTTTTGGCAATGAGCGCAACGTTTGCACCATTCGAAGCTGTCTTTAAACATAGTGGGCCAATAAAACCCACAATCCAAGATCTTCCTTGTTGTCGTTTTCTTTGGTCCAAAATGTCCCCCACACACCTTTGAGTGACTGTGTGCAAGGATGCTAGCTTGTTCCTTCTCATCCACGCATCGACGAATGACTTGTCAGTACGCATCTTCCACAAATAAGGCTCATCCCAGATGTAGTATCGACTCTCCACCTTGAGCTTATTCTTCTGATAGAAAATGAGGTTGCCTGGTAATCGTCCCAGGACAATATAATTGCACAAGTCAGCATACCAAGGCTCAGGATTCGCACAGCTACGTGTATGAAGACATGTAACCGGAAGCTTAAACCAAAAGACTCGATCTTAAACAATGGTCGCCCAAGCACACTGCACACCTCCATCCTAGCTGCATTACAAGTGTAAATAGAGATATTAGTGAGGACTAGTTCGGAAAACAACGAATACTTGTCTCATTTATTCGGACTTCTGCTTGACTCAAGCTCAAATCTCTCGATTTATTCTATTTAACCGCTCGATTCCTATTTCTACCCAAGCTCTAATTGACGGTTGAAACTATCGATGTAATACCCCAAACTTTCATGAGTCCTTAAGAGCGTCCCAAATGAGTTAATGAGCCTAAATGGGGAGACTTGAGAGAATAACTTTTATTTTCTAATTAAATGAAAATGGGTAAAAAGACTAAAATGCCTTTACGTGTTTAAACGTGCGTTTATCTATTTTTATTTCTCGAATTGATGATGTGATACATATATTGAGTTTATTGATGTGAGATTGAGCATGAATATGATTTGCAGTAGAAACCGAGAATTTTTATTTTATGTGAATAGTGTCGATAACCGAGAAATCACTATTCATCGATATTTTAGAAATCGACCTAATTAGTATCTTTTGAACCTAGAATTTATTCTAAGGTCATAGAGATATGATGGGAGTTTATCCGAGATAAATTGAGAGAGTTATAAGAATTTAATCCTTAAATGATTAATCGACCGATTAATTTTTAGGTTTTCTTCGTTATATGGAATTTAGACCTAAAAATTAGATAATCGGAATCCTTGATTTATTTAGTGGGACATGAGGTAGGTTTGAGACGTGTTGAGTGTCGGAAACGAGACGAGGAGAGATTAGAATCATTTATAGCATAAATGAGATAAAACGAATTTATATCCAGAAAATTTTTTCAACCGGGTGCGTTATATCCGCAATAAAATAAATTTATCCAAATCTCTCTTATCTCTCTCCCTCTCTCCCACGTGTCTCTCCCTCTCACCTAAGCTATATTTCTTATTTTCAACACCTACAACTAGGTAGTAATCATGATATTCCTAAGGTTGGAAAGAAATTTATCCTACCTTAACTTTATTATCAAGATACATTGTATCATCCCATCAACTCTCAATCTCTCTCAATGCTTCTCTCATAAGCAAAGAAAGAAAATCATCTCACCTCTATTTACTACTCTCTCTCACGTGATGTTCCAAGTTCCAAGAGAACAAGAAAAAAATATTATCACTCTCTCCCCTATTCCTCTCTCTACCGTAGCACACACACATAATACATACTTGGAGATTTCTCCATTGAAGCATCCAAATTCTCAAGCTTCAAGCCTCAAGATCAAGAGAAGATTATCATTATCCTTCTAGTTCATGCATACCTTAAAGAGAAAGGTATTTATTCTTCAAATTCTTGAGTTTAAAATCAAATAATCATCCATTATTTTCTTGAAATTTTCGGCTATTTAGCCCTAGAAAGGATGATTAATTATTGTTATATTATTTCTTGAGGTTCAAAATGAGTTCTTCCATGGTGAATCCAAGCTAGGAGTTGAGCCCTAATTTCCACCATATTTTCGGTTCCAAGAGATCAAGAGGAGGAGATCCATTTAATTATTTAAAAGTATGGTATTTATTTGATTTCTTGTACATATGTATCCCTAAAGCCATAAAGAAAAGGAAAAGCCATGCATGCATGATTTTAATTCATGTTTAGGCAAACCTAGGGTTATCGATTCAAGAATCGAGTGAGGAATTCGTTAAGGAATTTGAACTCTAGGGATTAAATAATGAGTTAAGAGAGAAAAAGAAAACAAAAGCCCTAAAAATTTGACTCGGACCGAAAATTAGGCAAGAATTAGGAAAATTTGAATTTCTTAAGTTATGGTTATTTTTATGCTTGATTTATACTTTTGAATATGTTGAGAATTGCTTCGTGTGCTTGAAAAATTGAAAAATCAATTGCCCAATTTCTTGTGTCAATACCGTGAGTTATGGGGCAAGGAAGGAGGAATTTATTTTGTGATTTTTGTGATAAATTAATCGATGTTTGAGCTTGAGGATATTACTAGTTGTGATGATTTAATCTTTTGTGTGTTTAATTGTGTGAAAATCGAGCTTAAGTGAGAATTTTAGAAGAAAAATGAATATAAATGATTTAGAAATTATATTGATGATTTAGATGTTAATAGATTTAATGAGTATGTTAAGTGTTAAATTAAATCCTAGATTCTAGGATTTAAAGAGTTAAAAAGATAATTTTTGTGTTAAAAAGAGAAAAACTCAAAAAAAATAATGAAGAACTGTAATACCCCGGAAAATTTCATCTGAGTTAAAAATTTAAAGTTAATAATAATTATGGCTTTGCACGCCTTAGCTCCCGATTTTCAATTCTAAGACTAACGGTGAAATCCGTTTCCAAAAATAATTTCCAGAAATCGGACGAACGAATACTGTATTAGGGTTTTTCGCGTCCGTTAAGTTTTTTGCCCGGAAACTCGGAATCGAATTCCATCAGAATTTACATTCACTTTTTCTTCGAGACGAGTTCACCCGAAAAAGTTAATTTTTGTGATTTTCCGGACGAATTTTAGACTGTGACGTCCCGACTTTTTCTCAGATTTTGGAAAACGAACCGTCCTTTCCGAATAAGTAAAATATTCCAGAACTAATGGTCGAATTAGTTTTCGCCGGAAATGTGATCGACTAAAAATTTATTTCTCGATTTTTATTATGTCGTATTAGGCCCGTAAACGGGATATTTTTGATTAAATCCTATCCAACCGCCACCTAGGGGTGTGACTCACCCTTCTTGGATAGTTCTTCTACTTAGTCATCAAAAACACCTCATCATCTCCCCCTCTCTCCTCCAATACAGCCAGCAGCCCTCTCTCTCTCAATTCTCTCTTTCTTCTTCATTTCTCCATGGAAAAGCTTCAAGTTCTTCAAGGTTCTTCATCCTAAATCATTCATCATCCATCAAAGTTCAAATCCAATCACATATTCATCAAGGTAATCACCTCCTCTATCATTCTATCCATTTAGAATTTTCATTCCTCTAATTTTATTATGACCGAAAATTTGAGGATAAAGTAGGATGTTGTTCTTCGATTAATTCATGTAATTAGATGGATAGAAATTGATTTCTATGGATGAATTGAAGAGAAAAGCAAGAACCCCCATGTTTAGGGTTTGACCGAAAATTAGGGGTTTTAATAGTAGGATGTTTAAAGCTTAATTAATTGGATGATTAAGCTTGGGATTGGTTTAATTGATGATTAATGCAAAGAAGAAATCGATTCCCCTAAAATAAATGTAGAAATCGAAATAGGGGTTAGGGTTTGAGATTGGGAATTCAATATATGATGGTGGAAGTGTTAGATGATGCCATAGCTTGGTAATTAATCAATTGGTGTTTAATTGTGAAGATTTAAATCGATAATTGACGAAATAGATCAAGTATGTGAAGATTTGGAGTTTAAAGTAAGTAGTAGTTGATGAAATTGGTGATGACATACATTAATATAGTAGTGAATGAGGTTATTAAGTTGTGAATTATGATTTTAAAGTTGAGGATTGATATAGAAATAAAATGGTTTTGGTTTTGTACATGGTTAGTTATAAGGCGAGTTTTTAAACGTCGAGTTGTTAGTCGAGAAATGAAAAGGAGTTCATCACATTTGTTTATACGTATTGACTGCCTTAAGTTGTAACATTCGTGAAAATAAATGTGGTAAAGCATTAGTCGAACCTAGGAAGCCGTGCGTCGAGTTACAGGCATTAGGGTTAATCTCGGGCAGTTCTGCGACCTTTTACGGAAACTGTCATATCTCCTAGCTCGCTTAACGAAATCGAGATCCGCGAATTAGAGAGTAAACTAGACATCCGTGGCTTTCTTTTGGTTCAGGGCACGTCCCCTGTTTCGAAATGCCCTGTTCTGCGTGATGGTTACTGACCTGTACAGTGAATTTCCAAAACTCATTTTCACAAGTTGAATTCTTTTCAAGTTAACTCCTTAAGACCTTTTAAGTCGTTATGTTATCGACTACCCTTTTTCACCGACCTCAGTGTCGAGTAAGAAACCGAGCTAGTTCTAAACGAGAAGTGTTCGAGTCTCGTTCTAGATTAACTAAAAGAATCTAGTTAAGCGTGCAAATGCCTAAAGCTTAAGAACTTAAAAGATTATTTCGATTTCAGTTTCAAATTCCATTTTCTTCTATCGACTCAACAACTTATCGTTGTTTTATTAATTGCGTTCAAAGGAGGACGTTGAGGTTAGAAGACAGGACGGAAGATCAGAGACAGAAGCACGAGTAATAGTTCTGTAAACAAACGAGGTGGGCTTTTCGAAAGTGTATCAATTACTGCCTTATTTATATGCGAGTGTTGCTCGAAGGTGTTTACGTTTTGCTTTAATAAATGAGTATTAAAGTATATATATGCGAGCGTTGCTCGAAGGTGTTTACGTATTGTTTTAATAAGTGAGTATTAAAGTTCTATCAGTGCTTTAATGAATTGTTTATGTGAATTCTATTTTGTCTCTCTGCGTTAGCCCTCAGGTGCTAACCAGAGTATTGGATTATGAGATAGCCCTCAGGCTGCTATCCAGAAAATTCCAACTAAACGATCAGATTCTGAGATAGCCCACAGGTGCTATCCAGAGGGACAGTTTCTGAGTTAGCCCACAGGTGCTTTCCAGACGATCGGTTGTGAGTTAAAACCCACAGTATGTTATTCAGTAAAAGCATTATGCGAGTATTTATGAAAAGATGCATGATTTGATTTAATATTTGGTAAAGCACAGGCCTTTTAAAGAAAAACCCCGTTGCGTTACATATAAAATGTTTTCGGCAATGTGCCCACTAATTACTTTTGTACTTAGCCCTGCATGTTTGTTTTTAAATGTGCAGGTTGAGCGACGAACGCGGAGGAGGTTGAGTAAAGGTCGTCTTAAAGAAGTAATGTTGATTGAGCCTCGATTTCACATTCGATATGTGTTATCATTTTTTCTACGTTTTCCGCTGCCAATTCTGTAAACTAGTTTCAGTTAAAGTATAACTTAGAACTAAGTTTCATCCTTTGAACTTAGTCCCTTTTTAGAGTAGCTATGTCGAGTGATCCTCCGTGATTTACTCTTTCTTTCACTAAGTAATGTCGGTTCTCTTATTAATGTAAATCCTTTCGGTTTAAGTTGTTTACACTTTAAACCTAGCTTTCACTAATCAAACTTTGTCGAGTGATCTTCCGAGATCGACTCCCTTTTTATTCAATGAAGTCAAATTCATAGTAGTTTATGTTACAAATATCGTTTATTCAGTGGTTTTCCCTTTCTTTCCCGTTTCTTTATTCCAATCCCTAGTCGCACCCCGGCTTTGCCGTCCTTCAGGAGCTGGGGCTGTGACAGAATGGTATCAGAGCATTCGTTCCTGCTCTGACCGTAAGTTATTTTTCTAGCGTTACCACAGAGTAATATCAGAGCAATCGTTTATGCTCTGTATACGAATTTCTTTCAAGTAGTAAGATAGAGTATCTGTATATACTCTATACTTGAGTCTTCTTTTGAGGAAGTAAAGTTTAGTTTGTATCACTAAACTTATGAATGTAGTAAACGACTCAACCTCCCGCTACGTCGACTCAACCAAAGAGGAAAAGAAAGGTAATAAAAGTGTTTTATTTTAAAAGTTTGAAGTATTAGATATACTTTTGTTGAGAGAACCAAGTTTGTCAAGTACGAACTTTATTAAAGTATGAGAGATATACTTTGTTGCAATATTAGAAATTATGTGAATTAAAATTTCTTTGTTTAAGATGTTTGTTGATATTAGAACTTAGAATGTTGCTCTAAGACTCCCTGAGAACATAGACGTTTAAAGAAGTTTGATTGATGATTTTGAAAGGAGATCGTGAAATGAGAAGGACTATTATAGACGAACGTCACGTGCGTGAAGTGACATGAACAAAGACTCGGCGGAGTCAAACGTTGTTTTGTAATCAAGAGCCGATGAGAATTTCCTTCGAGGAAATAGTATAAGTAATGATAAGGTAATTTAATTCTGTATTAAGTGAACGAAAGAAACGATTTGATGTTTGAGAAGCGTTGGCTTCAAAACGAGAAAGATACGATCGAGACGAAGAGGATAGAATAAAGGGAATCAAAGAGAATGAAGAAACGAGTGTTACTTCCGTACAAGTAACAAGAATGAAGTCATTTTTCGATGGGAGTTTGCTCCGTTATAACTCCAAGAGGAGATCCGTTTTATTATTAAGAATCGAGTACGAAAATTTTAACTAATTTCCAAAGATCGCTCGATTCCGAGCATTATGTGACGAGAACGACAAGTCTTTTATAAATGAATGTTACATAAGTATAAGTGACATGAACAAGTCTTTTTGGAGTTGACTTGTTTTAATATTGACGAACCGTTAAGAGTTTCTCTTCAAGGAAGCTAAGAAGTCTAAGCTAAGACGATTTAGTGTACGTTAAGACGATAAAGATAAGTTGAGATGGTTAAGATAAGCTAAGAACCGTTAAGAGTTTGTTTGCAACTTGAGGAAATTGCTAAATGATTAAGATAAGTTAATTCCTTATTGAATGGGTGAGTGCTCAAGGCACGAAATTGACGAAAAATTTTGATTTCTTTAAGTTTCAAAATGCCGCCAAGAGTTGCAAGTAACAGAGGAAGAGGACGCGGTAGGCCTGTAGGACCGGGAAGAGATCATAGACAGCATAAGAGGGAGGAAGATCAAGGACATCAGGAAAACCCTCCACCTCCACCACTACTACGTCGTGACATAGAGCATCTGTTCCTCAAAAGAAATCCACCCGTCTTTAATGGATCAGGAAACCCGAGCGATGCTGAGCTTTGGTTAAGAGCTATAGAGAAAATTTTTAAACTTCTCAAATGTACGAATGAGGAGCGTCTCTCATGTGTTGCGTTTCAACTCAACGGACCAGCTGATGACTGGTGGGAAGCTAGACAGAAGGTCATTCCGACAGAGCATCTGGCTCAGTTTACTTGGGAGGAGTTTAAGAAAGCATTTAATGACAAGTACATCCCTAAAACCTATAGAGCAAGGAAGGAAGCGGAGTTCTACAGTCTGAAATAGGGGAAGATGACAGTGACTGAGTACGATGCAACCTTTTGTGAGTTGTCAAGGTATGCACCCGAACAGGTAGATACCGACGAGAAGATGGCAAAGAAGTTCCGTGGGGGACTTAGACACAAACTAGGATTGGCACTGGCCAGCCATGGAGGACTAAGCTATACAGATATATTAGGACGAGCCTTAGAAATGGAGGCAGTTGTGCCAGATGAACGAGAAATTGTAGTGCCTATATCAGCACTAACCCAGGCTTCAACTCAAAACCATTCCAACAATAGTAACAGCAACCCTGAAGGAAAAAGGAAATGGAAAGGAGAAAACCAGGGTGGAAATCAGCTTGGCTTTCAGCAGCCGAATCAGAATAAACCACAAGGACAGTGGCAGGGACAACAGGCAGACGATAACCAAGGAAAAATCACTATTCCTACCTGCCCTGAGTGTAACAAAATGCACTTTGGTAACTGTTTGGCGAACTTCGACGGTTGTTATAACTGTGGTCGACAGGGACACGTGAGAAGGAATTGTCCGAAACCGTTACTAACCTTGAGAGCTATGCAAGCTCGGCCACAGCCGCAACAACAACAACTACGACATCAACGAGAATAGAATGCATGGGCATTTGTGAATGGGCCAGAAGCACAGGACAAGGGCAAGGGTCACTAGGCAAAGGGTTGGCTTATTTCAGACTAGTAGTAATTTTTGTATAAGTCCTCGTTAGGGGCAAACCAGTACTCGTTCGACGTATATGTACATATGACTCCGTGAGTGGGCTTTGACTTCGTAAAAATATTTCTTCTAAATCGTAGGCTTAAAGTAAGTGTTAATGAAACGTTTGATATAATCCATAGGATGGAAAAATTATGATTATGGTATCAATTACCATTCAGGAAGGGTTAACGTCATAGCAGATACGACGAGTAGCAATACTCCAACTAAGTTCGGATGTCTCTTTATCGAGGAAGAAGCACTTATAAGAGAATTCGAGACAATAGATTTAGAGGTGCTCGATTCACCTAAAAACAATAACCAGCCGAATAGTAGCACTCATAGCTACACCAAGCTTACGAAAGATAATCATAAGTGCTCAGAGAAAGGACGAGTTGATCGAGAAGCAACGACTAAGGGTAAGAACGGATAAACCTGACGATTATTCCAAAGCACTAGATAATGCGATCGTATTTAAGATAGATTTTGTATTCGGACGACGATGAATTGAAGAACGATATCATGAGTGAGACTCATGATACGCCATAAACCGCTTACCTAGGAAGTACGAAGATGTATCAAGATTGAAGAAAGAAACTATGGTGGAACGGATCGAAACGAGATGTTGTCTCGTTTATAGAACGATAGTATTAGATCGAAGTGCAAAATGGAAGAATATTTTGCCGTTGATCGAGTTGCCTATAACGATAGTTATCAGGCTACGATAAAGTACTGCGCCTTACGAAGCCTTGTATAAGGAGAAGTTTAAAGAAGACGAAAGTCTTACGTTTACGCGCCGATCAGAACTTAAATCGAAAAGGAGATAAAGTTTTCTTTAAGATTTCTCCGTTAAAAGAATCATTTGATTCACATTAAGTATAAGCTTAAATGAAGCTTATTATGAGTATGGGATATCTCGAGAAAGATGAGTTTGAAATGACGTATAGATTGGCCGTGTTGCCAAGTCTATAAAATGATATTATATTTGCGTACCTCGTATGAGAAAGTACTTGTTCGATTCTAAATGTGTGATTCTTCAGCAAGACTTAGTTCTTGATTTTCGATATAAGATATAAAGAAAGAACGCAATCAATCCGGAATCGAAAGGTGCGATAGTTAAGAAATAAGTCGGTACGATCAGTAAAGTATTCTGGAATTACCACGGGCAAGAGAAAGCTACGTGGGAGCTTTTTGCGAAGGAGGTAAGCAAATTTCGGGACGAAATTTTTCGTAAGGGGGGTAGGATGTAATACCACGGAAAATTTCATCTGCGTTAAAAATTTAAAGTTAATAATAATTACGGCTTTGCACGCCTTAGCTCCCGATTTTCAATTCTAAGACTAACTGTCACAGCCCCAAATCCCGAGGGACGGCAGAAGCCGGGATGCGACTGGTGTTGGATTAAAGAAGCGGGGAAGAAGGGGGCTAACTGACTAAACATTCATGAAAAACATTGATAAACCATGAACAAGACTTTAATATAGATAAGAAAGAGTTAATCCCTAAGGATTACTCGATAAAAGTGCAAAAGAAGCTAGGTTCATATTTACAGACTTAGACTACTGAGAATTGTTCAAAAGGTACATCTCAAAAGATTCAGAGTTCTGCAGCGGAAGAGTTCTAACTAAAGCAACCTATCCTTCAACTTAACATCAATCGTCGCCGCTCACCGTCGCTTCAACCTGCACATTTAGAAAACAATGCAGGGCTAAGTACAAACGTACTTAGTGGGTACGATGCCGAAATCATAGTCATAAGTATAAATAATCTGGCATTTTATAACCGTAGCGCATCGGGGTTTTGTTGAAAAGGCCCGTGCCTACTAAACATTTTCTGACTGATTTGTATAAAGCAGCTTGCGCAAGCATTTTAGAGTATGTTATGTTCAATCTTGACCCAAACTAATTCACCGTGGCTAGTACCCCTCAACAGGATATCACATACACCACAGGTTACAAAGTGCACTAACTCTGGAAAGCACTTAGCAGCTAACTCAGAGCCGATCGTTAGTTAACCTAGTTAGATTAACTCTAAAAGTCTGGAAAACCCGAAGGTTAACTCAGAAATCTGGAAAACATGAATGTTAACTCAGATAGGTACAAGAGAACTCACATAAAAAGTTGAAATAGTTTATGCCAAGATTATCACTTTGAAAACACAATTATCAAAGCGATAAATAATACTTTCGAGTTGTGGAAAAACCCACATTTTATTTGATATAGATAAAAGCCCACCTTGTAAATATAGAACTTATAAGCAAAAGCTTCCAACTTTGGATCTTTCGTCCTTTCTTTACAGCTGGCTTCCTCCTTCATCGTAAAATAAAATATACTTAAAAACGGGTCGTAGAGAGTAATCGTTTAAAGAGAATCGAAGAAAGATTTAGTTATTTTTATTCTTTTGGGCATTTGCACGCTTACTAGATTCGTTTTACTTAAACGGGAAACGAGACTCGTACTAATCTCGTTTAGAATTCGGAAGATCTCATACTCGACTCTCGGTTCAGAAGAGAAGGTAGTCGATGTCTTAATACGACTTTAAAGATTAAAAGAAACTAAGTTGGAAAGAATCAACTTAGGCGATTTACGTTTTAGCTCATTTCGCGACTTATGAAAGTTCCTGTTTATTACTTCTTTTTAAAAAAAAGATCAAAGATACGATCTCGACTGATTTTCATCATTAAAGGTCTTGTACTTGACTCTAGGGTCAGTAGGTAGATATTCGATAGATAAAACGGCTTAAACGATTGAAGGAAACTAAGTTGTGAACTAAACAACTTAGAAAACAAGAGACTGAAAAATTACTGCACAGTCCAGTAACTCTGGAGGCTGTCCAGAACAGAGGATTTGGAAACAGGGGGTGAGCCCTATACCATTAGAAAGCTTAGGAAGTCTAATTCGCGCTCCTATTTACGGATCACAAATCCGATAAACGAGCTGGAAGTTATAATAGTTTCCGGCGAGGGTCGCAAAACTGCCGTGGAAACCCTAATTGATTGATAAGTTCGCCGTATAACATTTTAGGTTCGTTTTAAATTCTCGTATTCAACTTTTTTAGAAACTGGACTTTTAAAGCAGTCATCACGTACCTCCATACGTGACAAACTCCTTCTCAACTTGTTCAAAAGCACGACGTTCTAACGTCGGATTTCAACTATCAAGGACTAAACCAACAAAGAAAATCCAAACGCGTTCTAGTTTTCGATTACAACTATAATCCATATTATATTAACTCGGAAGCTTATGATGTCAACTAGAAAAATGTTCCAAATTTCATTATAAACAGTAATATCAACTTAGAATTCTCATCCGACTTCTTGATTTTCAGTTACAACTAGATATCGTCTCGTACGCGATTTTTCAACGTTGTCGGTTTTTGTTCAAACTTTACGACGTTAAACTATATCTAACTTGAATCATTTTCATGCATGCAAACATATCTTAACATCATTATAACTCAGTTTATAAAGTGATCTTTGCCTCTTATGTTTCATTAAACATTTTTAGAAAATTCTCATTTAATTTCTATTATCAACTAATATGATTTGCAACATAATCAACTAACAAATCATCACTTAATATCAAACATGTATAAACTCCTATTTATTCTATAAATTTCTGGTTTTATATAGATGTTAAGGAGTTGATTTTCTTCTTCAATTAGCATTATTTATTCACTAATCAAACTATTATAACAACTATTAATCACTTGCAATTCCAAAAACAACTAACATGCAAAAACCCCTAATTTATAATTCAAACCCTAATTGAATTTCATAACAACATAGGGCTTTCAATCCCTTTTCATTCCATACACTAATTTAACATCTATTAAGCATGAATCCATGATCAAAAGAAGAAAAACAAAAATCCTACAATTTCCCAAAAAAAATTCTGCATTTACACAAAAGATAAAGTTCTTGGTTTTGATCAATTTTAATCCCTAATTATCATATCTAACACATCTAATTTCATTATTCTAAGATCAATTCCTCTATTCCATAGCTCAAAAATTTCGAACAAGAAGGAAAAGAAAAGAAAAAGAAAAGAGATTGGATAGGATTGTGGAGAATCATCATACCTTGAGAATTAAACAAGGATGTATGGTGTTTGAATGGATGGATTGACTTGTGTTCTTTCTTCTTGTGCTTGGAGAAGGCTTCAATGGTGGATGGAGAAGAAAAAAAAAATGAAGAATTTGAAGAAGATGGAGGAGTGCAGCCGAGAATTGTGAGAGAGAGATGGAGAGATTTGTTTTGTCTAATGGTGTGTTATGATGAAAAAGTTGAAGTTGTGTAAAGTGGCTTTAGGTGTCATTTAACTAGCTAAGGTCTATATGCATGCATCCACTAACTAAATGAGGTGTCGGCTGCATGGAGGTGTTTTTAGAAGGTTACGGGTTTTTTCCGGCGCGATCCGACGTTACGGGAAAACGAACGACGAAAACGTTGTTCGGTACAAAAATCGTCGCGATTCGATTTGACTTGAAAATTCTAATGTATGAACTTAATTAGAAAATAAATTTATAAAATTTATTTTGACAAAAACTCGGGTTGACAAGTCCGAGTTTCGTCCGGAAAAAAGTAAAAACAAACTTTCTCGGCGTGTTCGTATTGCGATTTTGTAAACGTAAAATTAAACGGTTTTCCGTTCTTAGTTTACAAACTAGAATTTTTCGTACGCTCTAACCCTAAATACAGTAGCCGTCTAGCAGACTTCTGTAATTTATTTTTAATAACGGATTCGACAGTTAGCCTTAGAATTCAAAAATTATAAATTTAGGCGTGCAAAGCCATTTATTTAATTAACTTTAAATATTAGAACGTAAGGATTTTACGGGGCATTACAGTAACTGTGAAATCCGTTTCCAAAAATAATTTCTAGAAATCGGACGAACGAATACTGTATTAGGGTTTTTCGCGTCCGTTAAGTTTTTCGCCCGGAAACTCGGAATCGAATTCCGTCAGAATTTACATTCACTTTTTCTTCGAAACGAGTTCACCCGAGAAAGTTAATTTTTGTGATTTTCCGGACGAATTTTGGACTGTGACGTCCCGACTTTTTCTTGGATTTTGGAAAACGAACCGTCCTTTCCGAATAAGTAAAAAATTGCGGAACTAATGGTCGAATTAGTTTTCATCGGAAATGTGACCGACTAAGAATTTATTTCTCGATTTTTATTACGTCGTATTAGGACCGTAAACGGGATATTTTTGATTAAAATCCTATCCAACAGCCACCTAGGGGTGTGACTCACCCTTCTTGGATAGTTCTTCTACTTAGTCATCAAAAACACCTCATCATCTCCCCCTCTCTCCTCCAATACAACCAGCAGCCCTCTCTCTCTCAATTCTCTCTTTCTTCTTCATTTCTCCATGGAAAAGCTTCAAGTTCTTCAAGGTTCTTCATCCTAAATCTGTAATGCCCCGTAAATTCCTTACGTTCTTAAAATTTTAAAGTTAATTAAATAAATGGCTTTGCACGCCTAAGTTTACGATTTTGAATTCTAAGACTAACGGTCGAATCCATTTGTGAAAATAAATTACGGAAGTCAGCTAGACGACTACTGTATTTGGGGTTAGCGCGTACGAAAAGTTTTTAGTTCGTGAACTCAGAACGGAAAACCGTTTGATTTTTACATTCACGAAATCGCGATACGAACTCGCCCGAGAAAGTTCATTTTTATGATTTTCCGGACAAAACTCGGACTGTGTCGTCCCGGGTTTTTGTAAAAATAAATTTTGTAAATTTTATTTTCCGATTAAGTTTCGTACGTTAGAATTTGCGGTCGAATCGGATCGTGACGATTTTGTGCCGAGCGACGTTTTTCGTCGAACGTTTTCCGTAACGTCGGATCGCGCCGGAAAAGCGCGTATTTTTTTTTCCCTCTTCCCTCCTTGACCGACATCAACCTCTAATAAGAGGATATTTGTGTGTATTATATAGTTTAATTAAGGGACACCTATGCTAGTCACTATTCCTACTTTACACCTTGCTTTTTAATAACATTATGTTAATACAAAAATCAAATTCATTCTCCCTCCCAACCCTCAAAAATCGGCAGCCTCCCCATTTCATATCTCCTTATTCATTCATCATCCTCCATTGAAGAGAAGCTCCAAGAACAAGAAGAAAATCACAAGTCCACATCCTTCCATTCAAACCTCATACTTTCTTCATTAATTCTCAAGGTATTCACCTCCTCTTAACTTCTATCCATCCATCCCTCTCTTCTTTTCTTTTTCATTTCTTGATCGAAAATTAGAGTCTTGAAATGGTTGAATTGATCTTGGATTAATAAAATTGGATATGTTAGATAAGTTAATTAGGGATTAAAATTGATCAAAACCAAGAACCCTAATCTCTACTTGAATACCGAAAATTTTAGGGTTATAGTAGGATTTTTAGTTTTCTTCAATTGATGATAGATTCATGCCTAAGATTTGTTTAATTAGTGATTAGAACAAAGAGGAATCGAAAGCCCCATGTTTTTGTGAAATTCAATTAGGGTTTGAATAATGAAATTGGGGGTTTATGCATGTTAGTTGATTTTGGATTTGCAATTGTTCAATTGATGTTATAAGAGGATGATTAGTGGATAAATGGTGATAATTGGAGAAGAAAAACACCCTCTTAATATATATATGAAAACCGAAATTATAGTAGAATTAGGGGTTTTCATGTGTTGATGTTAATTGATGAATTGTTAATGGAATATAGTTGCAATTGATGTGAATTGATAATAGGAATTTAATTAGATTTTTCTAAAATTATTTGTCGTAACGTAAGAGACGAAGATCATGTTATAAGTTGAAATATAATGATGTTATGAAATTTTTTCATGCATAGAAGTGATTCTCGTTAGATGTAGATTGACGTCGTAAAATTTGAACAGAATCCGACAACTTTGAAAAACGCGTAAGAGACGAACCTTTAGTCGTAACTAATAATTGAGAAGTTGAATGAGAATTCTAATTTGATATTATTGTCTATGATGGGCTTGAGAACAACTTTCTAGTTGATGTCATAAGCTTTCGAGTTATTATAATATGAGTTATAGTTATAGTCGAGAACTAGAACGCGAATTGCATAAATTGTTGGTTTAGTAATTGTTAGTTGAAATCCGACGTTTAGAACGTCGTGCTTTTGAGCGATTTTGAGAAGGAGTTCGTCACGTATGGAAGTACGTGATGACTGCCTTAAGGGCCCAGTTTCCAAAGAAATGGAATTCGAGAACTTAGAACGAACCTAAGACGTTATATGTCGAACCTATCGAGCAATTAGGGTTTTCGCGGCAGTTTTGCGACTGTCACGCCCCGACTCTCGGGGTGCGACTTACGAACAACAACAATGTAATGCCCCGTAAAATCCTTGCGTACTAATATTTAAAGTTAACCAAATAGATGGCTTTGCACGCCTAAGTTTACAATTTCTTAATTCTAAAAGCTAACGGTCGAACCCGTTAATAAAAATAAATTACAGAAGTCGGCTAGATGACTACCGTATTAGGGGTTAGCACGTACGAAAAGTTTAGTTTGTAAATTCGGAAAGGAAAATTGTCTAATTTTTACGTTTACAAAATCGCAAGTACGAACACGTTGAGAAAATTTGTTTTTACGTTTTTCCGGACGGAACTCGGACTTGTCGTCCTTAGTTTTTGTCAAAATAAATTTTCTAAATTTATTTTCTAATTAAGATATACGTTAGAATTTATAAGTCAAATCGAATCGCGACGATTTTTGCACCGAACAACGTTTTTCGTCGTTCGTTTTTCCGTAACGTCGGACCACGCCGGAAAAACCCGTAAAACCTTCAAAAAAATCTGCATGCATGCCGCCACCTCACCCCTCCTAGTGGAAGACATGCATGCTTGTCATCACTTAATTTAATGACACCTAAGTCTACCTATATGCATGGTCAACATTAGTCATCCCACTTTGAACAAAACTTTTTCATCTCTCTCTCTCTCCACTCTCTCTCTCGGCCACTCTCTCCCTCTCTCCCTCAACTTCATCTTCTTCATCACTTCAATCCTCCATTGAAGAACACTCTTAAGAGCTTGAAGAACTCACACAAACCATCCATCCATCCATTCAATTCCATACCTTCCTTCATTAAAACTTAAGGTATTTTCATCCTCTACAATCCTATCCATTTAGTTTCGTTTTCTTTTCTTCTTCTTCTTGTTCGATTTTTTTAGAAGTTGGAATGGAAGAATTGATCTTGAAATAGTGTAATTAGATATGCTAGGTATGATATTTATGGATTGAAAATGATCAAAAATATGAAACCTAACTTTTGTGTGAATGCAGAATTTTTTTGGGAAATTGTAAGATTTTAGTTTTTCTTCTTTTGATCATGAATTCATGCTTAGTAGAGGTTTAATTAGTGTATGAGATGAAAAGGGATTGAAAGCCCTATGTTGTTATGAAATTTAATTAGGGTTTGAAGTATGAAATTAGGGGTTTTTGCATGTTAGTTGTTTTTGGAATTGTAAGTGAATAATTGGTGATATAAGAGTATGTTTAGTAAATAAATGTTGTTAATTTGAAAAGAAAATCATCCCCTTAAAGTATGTATGAAATCAGAAAATTTATAAGATAATTAGGAGTTTATGCATGTTAGATATAAATGATGATTTGTTAGTGGAATATTGTTACAAATCATGTTAATCGGTAATAGGAATTAATTGGTAATTTTCTAAAAATGTTTAATGGAATGTAAGAGACAAAGATCACTATATAAACTGAGTTATAAAGATATTAAGACATGTTAGCATGCATGAAAACGATTCCTATTAGACGTAGATTAACGTCGTAAAATTTGAACGAAAACCGACGACTTTTAAAGATCGCGTAAGAGACGAATATCTAGTTGTAACTAATAAACGGGAAGTCGGATGAAAATTTTAACTTGATATTATTGTTTATAATGGAATTTGGAACCTCTTTCTAGTTGACATCGTAAGCATCCGAGTTCTTATAATATGGGTTAAAGTGATAATCGGGAATTAGAACATGTTTGAAATTTCTTTGTTGGTATAGTACATGATAGTTGAAATCCGACGTTAGAACGTCGTACCTTTAAACAAGTGAGAAGGAGTTTGTCACGTACGGAGGTACGTGATGACTGCCTTGAGTGTTCAGTTTCTAAAAAAAAAGTTGAATACGATGATTTAGTACGAACCTAAAACGTTATACGGCGAACTTATCAATAAGCTAGGGTTTCACGGCAGTTTTGCGACCCCTGCCGGAAACTGTAATAACTTCCGGCTCGTTTATCGGATTTGTGATCCGTAAATTGGAGCAGAAACTAGACTTCCTAAGCTTTCTAGTGGTACAGGGCTCACCCCCTGTTTCCAAGTCCTCTGTTCTGGACAGCCTCCAGAGTTACTGGACTGTGTAGTAGAAATTTCAGTTTCTTGTTTTCTAAGTTGTTTAGTTCACAACTTAGTTTCTTTTGATCGTTTAAGCCGTTTTATCTAACGGATACCTTCTATCTGACCCTAGAGTCAAGGACCAGACCTTTAATGATGAAAACCAGTCGAGATCGTATCTTATATCTTATCTTTTCTTTAAAGAAGTAATGAACGAGAAATATTCATAAGTCGTAAAGTGAGCTATAAATGAAAATCGCCTAAGTTGGTTCTTTCCAACTTAGTTTCTTATAATCTTTAAAGTCGTATTAAGACATCGACTACCTTATCTTCTGACCCGAGAGTCGAGTATGAAATCTTCCGAGTTCTAAACAAGATTAGTACGAGTCTCGTTTCCCGTTTTAGTAAAACGAATCTAGTAAGCGTGCAAATGCCAAAAGAATAAAATAACTAAAGCTCTCTTCGATTCTCTTTCTTCGAGTATCTTTTACGAACCGCTTTTAAGTATGTTCTTTTTACGATAAAGGAGGAAGCCAACTGTAAAGAAAGGACGAAAGATCCAAAGTTGGACGCTTTTACGTATAAGTTCTGGATTTACAAGGTGGGCTTTTATCTATATCAAATAAAATGTGGGTTTTTCCACAACTCGAAAGTATTATTTATTGCTTTGATATCTGTGTTTTCAAAGTGATAATATGACATGAACTGTTTTAAGTTTTTTATGTGAGTTCTCTTGTACCTATCTGAGTTAACATTCGTGTTTTCCAGATTTCTGAGTTAACCTTCGGGTTTTTCAGACATTTAGAGTTAGTCTATTTTTAGATTAACTAACGATCGGCTCTGAGTTAGCTGCTAAGTGCTTTCCAGAGTTAGTGCACTTTGTAACCTGTGGTGTATGTGGTATCCTGTTGAGGGGTAGCCAGCCACGGTGAATTAGTAGAGGTCAAGATTGAACATAGCATACTTAAAAATACTTGGCCAAGTGATTTATGAGAAAAGGTCAGAAAATGTTTAGTAGACACGGATTCTTTCAATAAAACCCCGTGTGCTACGCTTATGATATGCCATATTTATCTATATTTATAAGTATGTTTTCGGCATCGTGCCCACTAAGTACGTTTGTACTTAGCCCTGCATTGCTTTCTAAATGTGCAGGTTGAAGCGACGGTGAGCGGCGACGGTTGGTGTTGAGTTAGAAGATAGGATGATTAGTAGAACCCCTTCCGCTGCCAAACTTTGATTTCCTTTTGAGTTGTACTTTGAAACAATATTCAGTAGTCCATGTCTGTACATATGAATTTAGGTTCTTTTGTACTCTTGTCGAGTAATCCTTAGGGATTAACTCTTCCTCTTTCATATTAAAGTCTTGTTCATAGTCTATCGATGTTTATCATGTATGTTTAGTTAGTTAGCCCCCTTCTTTCCCGCTTCTTTAATCCAACCCCAGTCGCACCCCGACTTCTGCCGTCCCTCGGGATTTGGGGCTGTGACAAACAAACCTAAACAACTAACAACTAACTCAAATAAAGGGAACATGCTCGGGGAAAATAAAGGCGGAATATAAGGCAATCGAATTTGGTTTTCAAAAGCATAATGAAATAATAACCGAGCATCTCAACTTCACTTTGAACGGGAATTCAAACAAGAAAATCATGCTGATGGGAAGGGAATTCCAACAAAAAGAGGAATCATACGAATATATACATCAAGGTAAGGAACCATGTTCAACAACAACAACCAAGTTACGAGCCCATCGCTCAGGATTACAAGTTAAAGAGGTTACGAAATCAATAGGCATTCAAAGTCTTCGAGCACAACGCTCGGAATCAAGAACATGAATATAAAAGTGTTAACTTCAACAGACATTAGCTCAAAAAGATTGCAGCGGAAATTAGCATCAACTCCCAACACTTGCACGTATGAAGACGTACAAATGCCAGTCCGAAATTCTACCAAACTTAACCAACAAAACCAAACCACACCACCAAGTATCCACGCCATCGCCATCCAGTCAACCTGCATGTTTAAAAAACACACGCAGGGCTGAGTACTTCGTACTCAGTGAACACAAGCCAAAACATTTGAATAAAGATGATTTTTAAAGCTATATTAATTGAACTTGCCTTGCCAAACATCACAAGTATATAAGCAGTTTTAAAAACGGTTTTACTTGTGCATGTCAAAACATTTTTATTTAAAACAGACTGCGCAGTCAAATAACATAATATAATAGCATGTATCATCTATCACAAATAACTTCATGTGCCGAGAAGTAGGCCTCCTTCTCAAACACTGTGACCGGCCCAACCGAAGTAAGGCTCACAGTCACCTCAACATCTACCACACGTGGGTTCCTGCTTTCACAGGATAATCACATCTTCATATAAATAGATGATAACACATACTAACTTCAATAAAATGGCAAGTCAATCACATTTGAAAAACATATCATAATATTCAATAGCATAACTAATTTTCATCGATAGATTTTGGTTCAGAAAAGCCCACCTGACTTCCGAAGAACTAGCTAGGTGGTCTAGGGCTATTTGTTCTCGCTTAACGATCCGTCCGGCTCGATCCTTCATAGTTCGATATCGATAGGTAAGATATATGAAAGACGGACACAAAGGCGTTGGACTTTAACTGACGGACTTCTATTTGAGTCGTCGCTCTCTTCGTTCTAACTTTTCTAAAGATCTCACGTTCTCGTCTTTATTTCTTTAACTCTATTCGAAAAGGTGTAATGCCCCGTAAATTCCATACGTTCTAAAAAGTTTAAAGTTAATTAAATAAATGGTTTTGCACGCCTAAATTTATAATTTTTGAATTCTAAGGCTAACGGTCGAATCCGTTATTAAAAATAAATTACGGGAGTCAGCTAGATAACTTATGTATTAGGGGTTAGTGCGTATGAAAAGTTTTTAGTTTGTAAACTAAGAACGGAAAACCGTTTAATTTTACGTTTACAAAAATCGCAATACGAACACGACGAGAAAGTTTGTTTTTACGTTTTTCCGGACGAAACTCGGACTTGTCGTCCCGAGTTTTTGTCAAAATAAATTTTATAAATTTATTTTCTAATTAAGTTCATACGTTAGAATTTTTAAGTCAAATCGAATCATGATGATTTTTTGTACCGAACAACGTTTTTCGTCGTTCGTTTTCCCGTAAAGTCGGATCGCGCCGGAAAAACCCATACCCTCCTAACCCCATGCATGCAGCCGCCACCTCACATGCTTAGGTGTAACCATGCATGTTGATTTAATTAACTAAGTGACACCTAAGCTACACTTTACACCATTCAATTTGTTTTCATCATTTCATCACCTAAGACAAAACCTTTTCCATCTCTCTCTCTCCACTCTCTCTCTCGGCAACTCTCTCCCTCTCTCCCTCAACTTCATCTTCTCCACCTCTATTCTCTATTGAAGAGCCTTCAAAGCTTGGAGAAAGAACACAAGTCCTCAATCATCCATCAAACACCATACTTCTTTCTTTATTTTTCAAGGTATGATGATGATCTTTAATCCTATCCAATTCTTTTTCTTTTCCCCTTCTTTCCTTCATGTTCGAATTCTTTAAGGTTTAGTATGGATGTTTTGATCTTAGAATAATGTAATTAGATATGTTAGATAGGATAATCATGGATTAAAATGGAATAAAAACAAGAACCTTAATTACTATGTCAATGCAGAATTTTTTTGGGGAAATTGTAGGATTTTAGTTTTTCTTCTTTTGATCATGAATTCATACTTAGTAGAGGTTTAATTAGTGTTTGGGATGAAAAGGTATTGAAAGCCCTATGTTATTATGAAATTTAATTAGGGTTTGAAGTATAAATTAGGGGTTTTTGCATGTTAATTGATAATAGAATTGCAATTGATTAATTGGTGATATAAGAGTGTGTTTAGTAAATAAATGTTGCTAATTGGAGAAGAAAATCAACTCCTTAAAATTTATATAAAACCAGAAATTTATAGAATAATTAGGAGTTTATACATGCTTGATATAAATGATGAATTGTTAATGGAATTATAATACAAATCATATTAGTTGATTATAGAAGTTAATTGGAATTTTTCTAAAAATGTTTAATGAAATATAAGAGACTAAAATCAACTTATAAACTGAGTTATAAAGATGTTAAGATGTGTTTGCATGCACGAAAATGATTCAAGTTAGATATAGTTTAGCGTCGTAAAATTTGAACGAAAACCGACGACTTTTGAAAAATCGCGTAAGAGACGAATATCTAGTTGTAACTAATAATCGGGAAGTCGGATGAAAATTCTAACTTGATATTATTGTTTGTAATGAAATTTAGAACATCTTTCTAGTTGACATCATAAGCATCCGAGTCGATATAATATGGGTTATAGTTGTAACCGAGAACTAGAATGCGTTTGGATTTTCTTTGTTGGTTTAGTAATTGATAGTTGAAATCCGACGTTAGAACGTCATGGTTTTGAACAAGTTGAAAAGGAATTTGTCACGTACGGAGGTACGTGATGACTGCTTTAAGAATCCAGTTTCTAAAAAAGTTGAATACGAGAATTTAAAACGAACCTAAACGTTATACGGCGAACTTATCAATCAATTAGGGTTTCCACGGCAGTTTTGCGACCCTCGCCGGAAACTGTTATAACTTCCAGCTCGTTTATCGGATTTGTGATCCGTAAATTGGAGCGCGAACTAGACTTCCTAAGCTTTCTAATGGTACAGGTCTCACCCCCTGTTTCCAAGTCCTCTGTTCTGCACAGCCTCCAGAGTTACTGGACTGTACAGTGAATTTTCAGTTTCCTGTTTTCTAAGTTGTTTAGTTCACAACTTAGCTTCTTTCAATCGTTTAGGCCGTTTTTATCTATCGAACATCTACCTCCTGACCCTAAAGTCAAGTACAAGACCTCTAGTGATGGAGACCAATTGAAACCTTATATCTTATCTTTTCTTTAAAGAAGTAATAAACGAGAAATTCCTTAAATCGTTCAAAGAATTAAAGTAAATCACCTAAGTTGATTCCTTCCAACTTAGCTTCTCTTAATCTTTAAAGTCATATTAGGATATCGACTACCATCTCTACTGACCCGAGAGTCGAGTATGAGATCTTCCATGTTCTAACGAGATTGATACGAGTCTCGTTTCCCGTTTAAGTAAAACGAATCTAGTAAGCGTGCAAATGCCCAAAAGAATAAAATAACTAAATCTTTAATCGATTATCGTTACGACCCGTTTTTAAGTATATTTATTTTACGATGAAGGAGCAAGCCAACTGTGAAGAAAGGACGAAAGATCCGAAGTTGGAAGCGTTTGCTTTAAGTTCTGTATTTACAAGGTGGGCTTTTATCTATATCAAATAAAATGTGGGTTTTTCCACAACTCGAAAGTATTATTTATCGCTTTGATAATTGTGTTTTCAAAGTGATAATCTTGGCATAAACTGTTTCAACTATTTTATGTGAGTTCTCTTGTACCTATCTGAGTTAACATTCGTGTTTTCCAGATTTCTGAGTTAACCTTCGGGTTTTCCAGACTTTTAGAGTTAGTCTATTTTAGATTAACTAACGATCGGCTCTGAGTTAGCTGCTAAGTGCTTTCCAGAGTTAGTGCACTTTGTAACCTGTGGTGTATGTGGTATCCTGTTGAGGGGTAGCCAGCCACGGTGAATTAGTTTGGGTCAAGATTGAACATAGCATACTCTAAAAATGCTTGCGCAAGCTGCTTTATACAAATCAGTCAGAAAATATTTAGTAGGCACGGGTCCTTTCAACAAAACCCCGATGCGCTACGGTTATAAAATGCCAGATTATTTATACTTATGATTATGATTTCGGCATGGTGCCCACTAAGTACGTTTGTACTTAGCCCTGCATTGTTTTCTAAATGTGCAGGTTGAAGCGACGGTGAGCGGCGACGGTTGATGTTGAGTTGAAAGATAGGATGCTTTAGTTAGAACTCTTCCGCTGCAGAACTCTAAATCTTTTTCAAACACACCTTTGAACAATACACTGTAGTTAAGTCTGAAATTTTGAACTTAGTCTCTTCTATGTATTTTTGTCGAGTAATCACTCCTGATTAACTCTTTCTTATTTATATTCAAGTCTTATTCATGGTTTAATGATGTCTTTTCATGTATGTTTAGTCAGTTAGTCCCCTTCTTCCCCGCTTCTTTAATCCAACCCCAGTCGCACCCCGGCTTCTGCCGTCCCTCGGGATTTGGGGCTGTGACAGAGTGGTATCAGAGCAGTGTTCGTTTTCTGCTCTGCTTCTGAGTCAATCTTCTAGTATGAGTTAGTGTGAGTCATTCTTTCTTAGTATGAGTCATTCCTTCTAGTAATATCACAAGAGTGATATATATATATATACAAGTCTTCCTTCGAGTAATAATATAGAGTATTCATTTGTACTCTATATCGAGTCTCCTTTCAAGTCGTAAGACACGGTATTTGTGTATACTCTGGATTAGAGTCATCTTTCAAGAATAAGATAAGAGTTAGACTATGATGCTAAGATTGAGAACGTAGAAGTCAACTCAACCGCCCGCTACGTCGACTCAACAAGGAAAAGGAAAGAATTTTAATAATATGATTTCTTTTAACAAGAAATTTTATGAACAAGTATGCAATGAGATTAAGAATGAGAATGAGTTATGTTCCGAAATTAAGAATTTTATGGAAGTAAAATTTTTATATTTTATGTGATTGAGTGATAGTACAAGTACTATCTTATGTGAAATTATTTGCGCAATAATTTCTTTCTTTTGAAAAATTTCGGACACAAGAATATAGTTGGATTTTAAGGAATTTTCCCGGTTCAATGAGAACGTAGACTTGAAACCTAAGAACTTTCCGGATCTTCGAGAACTTAGACGTTTTTAAGAAACGTTGTTTCCAAATGATTTCGAAAGGAGATCCTTAACGCGAGAAGGACTTCCTCTGATGAATGTCACGTGCGCTTAGTGACATGAATAAAGACTCGGCAAAGTCGATCTTTGTTTTACAACCCGATAAGAATTTCCTTCGAGGGAAATGAAATAAATATTAATAAAATAAAGTAAATATGTACGAAAGGAATGAAAGAAACATATAGACGTGTGAGAAAAACGTGACTCCAAATTATTCGAGAAAAGGTTGAAACAAGAAGGATAAATTGAAATAAACGGAAGAGCCGAATGTTACCTTAGTTGTAAGGGCATGAACAAAGTCCCTTGGAGACGGCTTTGTTTTACTTACTAGGAGCCGTTCAAGTATTTGATTAGCTTAAAATTGTATCTTCCTCAAGTAGATTGAGTATTCCGAGCTAAATTGGAGAGTTTCCAAAGATTTCTTTTAAGAAGTAGTTGTGTGTGCAATTCGAGAAATTGCTGCTCGATTTAGAAAAGTAAAATCTGTATGAAGTAATCAATAGAGCGAGACAGAAGTTCCATGTGATTGAGGGACTGTTATGTGGACTTGATCAACCCACATAATAAGAAACTCAGTAATATGGGTCTTATGCCCTGCTAGTAAAACCTTTTTAGTATGGTATAAGTGGGTTAAAGAGACAAATGTTATTTACGCATAAGTAACGTGTAACGACGTCGTTCCTTTTCTTTTCGTTTCTTTTTATAGTGCTCGCCTCGTTCGAACTTTGCGAAGAGAATTGTTTTACTATTAGGAGTCAAGCACGAAGCTTGATTAAATTTTCTAGCGACCGCTCGTTTTTAGCATTGACAAATAGAACTTGTTCTAAAAAGTTATTCTTAGGATATATTCCATTTCTCCGTTGGGAATTTATATTTTTATACTTCGTCCTTGAACAAAGAATACGACACATATGAGTATTATGATTAGTAAACGACAAGGTCTTTTGTAAATGAATGTTACTTTCGCATAAGTAACATGAACAAAGTATACGTGCTTTGTTTTAGAGAATCGATAAGAAATTTTTCCTTGAGAAAGAGATACGGATTAATGAAAGAAAATAAGGAATTAAAGTAAGAAATTAAAAGAATGAGATAAGAAATGGGAATAAAACCTTGAAATTTTAATTCTATGTATTGTGAGTACAAGAGCAATTTTCTGTGAAATTGCTAGATGTCTAAGATAAGTTGTCAGATTAAGTGTGGTAATATTACAATTGAATAAGGAGTATTCATTTTGTAATTTAAGATTTTCCGTAAGATAAGGTATCATTTTACCGTTACTGATCCGTGTTTCTTAAAAAACTTTGTAGAATGACTTCCAGTAGTGACACGGCTTCAGAGAATAAGTCCCCGCCACAGCGTACTTGGGCAGATCAGTTATTATATAGGTATAGAGATTTTGAGGCAAACCCAAGACACGACGTAGGACAGAGGATTAGTTACTTCTCGTCAGTTTATTATCCAGTCCGGCATACTATTCCAGAGAGTCAGGCTATACTTGACTTGGTTAGACGTCTACCAGAGGAATGGCGTGGTTGGGCACACGACACGGCGTGGTACTACCTTGGAATGTTTGACGACGATATAGAGCCGACAGGTAATTACAATGGATTCGCCTTGGAGGTACACAAGCGTTTCTTCGAGAGCAGACACATAACAGCATATCCTGTTCAGGCGCATCCTCCCTATACTCACTTTCCGGCAGATTCAGAGTCAGAGCATGGTGAGATAGGTCCAGAGATGATCGCACAGTTGGAGATTCCTTCAATGATGGTACCTAGTGAGGGCACAAGAGAGTTAGTTACAGAGACAGCAGATGGCCTAGGGTTACCCGCTCCTTTTCAGCATGAGCCTTCTATGAGAGTGAAAGGACCATTTCAGTCAGGACCAGAGTATTTAGACACGACCGCCCTATTACAGTTTCCATCATCTTACAGACCCCTTGATGAGATTTGCGCGGAGTTGGCCAGGGTTCGGGCTGAGTTTGAGGCAGGACCGTCCAGGATCCATTCCGGAGAGGAGTATGAGTCCTGTTCACTTCCCTACCACTTGCTGCCTCTGAAGAAGTGGGCATCAGTGACCTGCTGGGACTACCCGGTTTCAGATTCAGAGATGACAGTTTCAGATGTGCCTGCACCACCATCTCTTACACTTGCGGATGACACTACTTTGAGGGTTGACGAGGCACTCCACTTTGCTTTCGGTTCAGAGTCAGACGATGAGGACCCGGATGAGGATCCGGAAGAGGACACTGATGAGGATTCGGATGAGAATCCGGACAAGGACCTCGAAGAGGATTAGGCCATGGTGGGCATTAGTGACTCGACCGCAGTTTGTTAAGCTAGGCGTCAGAGACGCATAGTAGCATAGTAGCCTTTAGTTGTACATAGTCGGATCAGTAACTAGATAGTTTTGTAGTACTCCAACGGATACAAATATTTTATGAATCGTTTCCGTTCTAGTACTTTCAGTAGTACGGTAATGCAATATGTTAGTGCATTCTGTACACATAGGCAGTTAGTCTAGTTTAGACTCGTTGTAGTGTAGTTTTGTATAAGTCCTTGTTAAAGGCAAAACTAACATAATCTTTTGATGTATATATATATATATATAATATATACATGACCCATTAGAGGGTTTTAGTCACAAGAAGTTTCATATGAATTGTATAACTAAACCAGAATATCAAACAAAAAACTCGTGTAACGAGAGTTTAATTTAACCTTGGAGATTAAAAGTTGAAAGAAATAGAGTCAAAGTTAATTTGTTATTCTCGTTTACGTGAAAGTATCAAGTGGGAAAAGAACGAGGTTAGTGAGAAAATGAAGGCTTAAAATCAAGTACTAATAAGAAAAATTTTGTATCCTACAGTTTTAAAAATGTCGCTGAGAGTTGTTAACGATCGAAGAGAACCTGATAGTCCTAGAGAGTCTGTTAGAGGTCAAGAACAACGTATAAGAGAGGAAAGACAAAAACACCCAAAAACCTTTCACTACCCCTATCTCCACAACGTCATACCATTGAGGATTTATTCTTCGGAAGTAAACCACCATTTTTCGATGGATCTGGTAATCCGAATGAGGCCAAGCAATGGATATGTTCTATAGAGAGAATCTTTGAGCCGATTGGACTTAGTGATGAGAAACATCTAGCATGCGCTGGGTATCAGCTAACCGTACCAGCAAAATATTGGTGGAAAACTAGACAGAGAATTATGCCGGTAGAGCAAGCGGCTCTAACCACTTGGAATGATTTTAAGGTGGCATATTATGATAAATATGTATACAACCAAGCAGAAACTGAGGAAGAAATAGCAATGAAACTTCAGGGAGAACTTAAGTATGAACTGGGAAAAGCAGTAGCCAGACAGGAAGGATTGAGTTATGTTGAACTACTAGAACGAGTCCGAGAAATAGAGGCAGTAGTGCCTAGTAAGGAAAATGTAATGCCCCGTAAAATCCTTGCGTTCTAATATTTAAAGTTAACCAAATAGATGGCTTTGCACGCCTAAGCTTACAATTTCTTAATTCTAAAAGCTAACGGTCGAACCCGTTAATAAAAATAAAATACAGAAGTCGGCTAGACGACTACCGTATTAGGGGTTAGCACGTACGAAAAGTTTTAGTTTGTAAATTCGGAAAGGAAAATCGTCTAATTTTTACGTTACAAAATCGCAATTACGAACACGTCGAGAGATTTTGTTTTTACGTTTTCCGGACGGAACTCGGACTTGTCGTCCCGAGTGTTTGTCAAAATAAATTTTATAAATTTATTTTCTATTTAAGTTATACGTTAGAATTTGTAAGTCAAATCGAATCGCGACGATTTTTTTGAACCGAACAACGTTTTTAGTCCTTCGTTTTCCCGTAACGTCGGATCGTGCCGGAAAAACCCGTAATCCTCTAAAAATTCTGCATGCATGCTGCCACCTCATCCCTTCTAGTGGAAGACATGCATGCTTGTCATCACTTAATTGAATGACACCTAAGTCTACCTATATGCATGGTCAACATTAATCATCCCACAACTTGAACAAAACTTTTTCATTTCTCTCTCTCTCCACTCTCTCTCTCGGCCACTCTCTCCCTCTCTCCCTCAACTTCATCTTCTTCATCACTTCAATCCTCCATTGAAGAACACTCTTGAGAGCTTGAAGAACTCACACAAACCATCCATCCATCCATACAATTCCATACCTTCCTTCATTAAAACTTAAGGTAATTTCATCCTCTACAATCCTATCCATTTAGTCTCTTTTTTTCTTTTCTTCTTCTTCTTGTTCGATTTTTTTAGAAGTTGGAATGGAAGAATTGATCTTGAAATAGTGTAATTAGATATGCTAGGTATGATATTTATGGATTGAAAATGATCAAAAATATGAAACCTAACTTTTGTGTGAATGCAGAATTTTTTTGGGAAATTGTAAGATTTTAGTTTTTCTTCTTTTGATCATGAATTCATGCTTAGTAGAGGTTTAATTAGTGTATGAGATGAAAAGGGATTGAAAGCCCTATGTTGTTATGAAATTTAATTAGGGTTTGAAGTATGAAATTAGGGGTTTTAGATGTTAAGTGATAATAGAATTGTAATTGTTTAATTGGTGATATAAGAGTATGTTTAGTAAATAAATGTTGTTAATTTGAAAAGAAAATCATCCCCTTAAAGTATGTATGAAATCAGAAAATTTATAAGATAATTAGGAGTTTATGCATGTTAGATATAAATGATGAATTGTTAGTGGAATATGTTACAAATCATGTTAATCGATAATAGGAAGTAATTGGTAATTTTCTAAAAATGTTTAATGGAATGTAAGAGACAAAGATCACTATATAAACTGAGTTATAAAGATGTTAAGACATGTTAGCATGCATGAAAACGATTCCTATTAGACGTAGATTAACGTCGTAAAATTTGAACGAAAACCGACGACTTTTTAAAGATCGCGTAAGAGACGAATATCTAGTTGTAATTAACAATCGGGAAGTCGGATGAAAATTCTAACTTGATATTATTATTTATAATGAAATTTGGAACATCTTTCTAGTTGACATCATAAGCATCCGAGTCCATATAATATGGGTTTAAAGTGATAATCGAGAACTAGAAAACGTTTGGAATTTCTTTGTTGGTATAGTAATTGATAGTTAAAATCCGCCGTTAAATCGTCGTGCCTTTGAGTAAGTGAGAAGGAGTTTGTCACGTACGGAGGTACGTGATAACTGCCTTGAGAGTTCAGTTTCTAAAAAAAAGTTGAGTACGAAGATTTAAAACGAACCTAAAACGTTATACGGCGAACTTATCAAGTTCTGTATTTACAAGGTGGGCTTTTATCTATATCAAATAAAATGTGGGTTTTTCCACAACACGAAAGTATTATTTATTGCTTTAGTATCTGTGTTTTCAAAGTGATAATATGGCATGGACTGTTTTAAGTTTTTATGTGAGTTCTCTTGTACCTATCTGAGTTAACATTCGTGTTTTCCAGATTTCTGAGTTAACCTTCGGGTTTTCTAGACTTTTAGAGTTAGTCTATTTTAGATTAACTAACGATCGGCTCTGAGTTAGCTGCTAAGTGCTTTCCAGAGTTAGTGCACTTTGTAACCTGTGGTGTATGTGGTATCCTGTTGAGGGGTAGCTAGCCACGGTGAATTAGTAGAGGTCAAGATTGAACATAGCATACCTAAAAATACTTGGCCAAGTGATTATGAGAAAAAGTCAGAAAATGTTTAGTAGACACGGATTCTTTCAATAAAACCCCGTGTGCTACGCTTATGATATGCCATATTTATCTATATTTATAAGTATGTTTTCGGCATCGTGCCCACTAAGTACGTTTGTACTTAGCCCTGCATTGCTTTCTAAATGTGCAGGTTGAAGCGACGGTGAGCGGCGACGGTTGGTGTTGAGTTAGAAGATAGGATGATTAGCAGAACCCCTTCTGCGGCCAAACTTTGATTTCCTTTTGAGATGTACTTTGAATAAATGTTCAGTAGTCTACGTCTGTACATATGAGCTTAGGTTCTTTTTGTATTCTTGTCGAGTAATCCTTAGGGATTAACTCTTCCTCTTTCATGTTAAAGTCTTGTTCGTAGTTTATTGAAGTTTATCATGTATGTTTAGTCAATTAGCCCCCTTCTTCCCCGCTTCTTTACTCCAACCCCAGTCGCACCCCGGCTTCTGCCGTCCCTCGGGATTTGGGGCTGTGACAGAGTGGTATCAGAGCAGTGTTCGTTTTCTGCTCTGCTTCGGATTTGCCTTGTGTGTGCACAGACGTTTCTTTGAGAGCAGGTATATGCTTTCCCTTCCTTTAGTGCCACACATCCCCTACAGTCACTTTCCAGCTGGGATGGAGATTGAGGAGCTTGACGTAGACCCGGATATGTTAGAGTTGTTAGAGTTGCCACCTGACAGTGTACTAGAGGAGCCTGAGGCTGAGTTAGAGCGTCCAGAGGAGGACGAGGAGACTATTTCTGAGGCACCTACACCCACCGTGTTTACACTCGACGACGGTTCTACTTTGAGAGTGGACCAGCCACTAGAACTGGTTTATGGTTCGGAGACCGAGGAGGAGGATCCGGAAGAGGATCCGGAAGAGGATCCGGAAGAGGATCCAGAGGAGGGTTGTTAGGATTTTGCAGACCTTGAAGTAGTTTTGGTTTCTTCTGCAGTTTAGTTAGGTAGTGTTTCATAGCCATGAGCAAATATCAGTAGTAGTGATAGCTTTTGTCCTGTATGGAGTCGGATCAGTAACTAGTTAGTTTTGAAGTACCCTAGCGGATACGAAATTTTTTTATGAATCGTTTCCGTACTCTAGTAGATGCGGAGTGCAGTTTGTTAGTGCACCCAGTAAATAGTAGGCAGTCAGCCTAGTTTAGACTAATAGTAGTCTGACCTTTTTGTATAAGTCCTCGTTGGAGGCAAAAGTAATATTCTTTTTGGATGTATATATATATATGACCCGTAAAGAGAGTTCTTAATCAAGTAAAAATTTCTTATGAATCGAGTAATAAAAGAGATTAGAATGTTAAAATGAACTAGTGTAACGAAGAAACGAGTTTAACCCGAAGGTTAAAAGATTAATAAAATGATATCCAGCTAAGCCCGATATGTTGTTCCATGAGTTTAATTAAGTTAAGAGTAAGCTAGTAAGTGCCAAATAAAATTAACAGAAGGAAGCTAATGAGAGTTATCAATTCTTCTCTAGACCAAAGAAAATGCCGCCTAGAAATGTAAACAATAGGAGAGGTCGAAGACCTAGAAAACCAAGAGGACGTGTAGGACGTCAACCAGAAAATGATCAAGAACAAGAAAATGAACAGAATACCACTCCATCCCCATCTCCACCCCCGTCACCATCACTACCACCTCCACCACAACCCCGTAGAAATATTGAGGATCTTTTCCTCAAAAGGAACCCTTCAATGTTTAATGGAACTGGAAGCTCTAGCGATGCTGAGCTATGGGTGAGGTCGACTGAGAAAATTTTTAAACTCCTCAGATGCACTGATGAGGAAAAAAATGTTGTGTGTCGCATTCCAACTAATGGGATCGGCAGATTATTGGTGGGAAGCAAGACAAAAGGTAATACCTGCTGAGCATCTGGCTCGTTTTTCATGGGAAGAGTTTAAGGAGATTTTCTTTGATAAGTACGTCCCCAAGACGTATAGGGTACAGAAAGAGGCCGAATTTTACAATTTGAAGCAAGGAAAACTAACTGTGACGGAATATGACGTCAAGTTCTGCGAGTTGATGAGGTATGCACCAACATTGGTCGACACTGAGGAGAAGTTATCAAAGAAGTTTCAGGGAGGTTTACGTCATGAGTTGGGAATTGCTTTGGCTAGTCATGGAGGACTAGGTTATTCAGACATATTGGGAAGAGCACTGGAAATGGAGGCTGTCGTGCCTGAAGAGAAGAAGACTGTATCAACTACGACAGCACCAGCGCAGAGTCAGAATCGAGACTACTACAACAACAACAGCAGCAACTACCAAGGGAAGAAAAAAATGGAACGGAGGAGGTAGCGGAGGCTACAGTCAAGGCTATAATAATCAGGGAGGACAAAAAGGGGCTATCAGCAACCCGCCAACAACAACAACAGTGGCAAAAGGGCCGTGGCAGGGAAATAACCAATCAGGGTTGTCCATTCAAGGGAATAGGCAGAACTTGCCATGGAAGGGCAATAATCAGCCAAACTAGCCGCAAGGGCAACAGAGAAGTTTTAACCAGGGAACGAATGACCCAAGGAGGGTTACCATCCCTGTCTGCCCGAAATGCAACCGAGCCCATCCTGGAGTCTGCCAAATGGGTACCCCTAACTGTTTCAACTGTGGACAGAAGGGATATATGAAAAGGAACTGCCCTAAACCGCTTCAAGCAGTACCTCTCCGAGCAATCCAAGCACAACCGCAACAGCCGCCTATGAACCAGCAGCAATTTTCAGCAGCATGCACAGCAGCAAAAAAATGCGAGGGCATGCGCTATCAAACCAAACGATCAGCGCAAAGGAAAAGGCAATCTAGCAAGTATGGGAAGAATTTCACAACACTCCCATTAAGTTATTGTTTGATACTGGCGCATCGCATTCTTTCATTGCTGGTTCATGTGCCGATAACTTAGGCATCAGACCTGTAAGAGCTGCACAATCTATGAGAGTAGCCACACCTTCAGGAGAGATCACTACTTCCGCGAATGTTTGCTCTAACCTAGAACTAGAAATCGGAACTCATAAGATTATAGCAAACAACCTAAATATTATGATAATATGGGACGTAGATATAATCCTAGGAATGTATTAGTTATCAGAAAATTACGCCACGATTCTCTACAACAAAAGAAAAATTTCTTTTTAGCCGCCGGGCAAGGAACCGACCGAATTCCATGGAATTTCAATGGGTAGAAACGTACCAATTATATCCGCCCTTCAAGCCACGAAACTTATGAAGAAGAAAGGTACACAGCCTACCTTGTGTACCTAGTTGGAGAACCAAGAACCGAGAAGACCATTCAGGACGTAAAGGTCGTGAACGAATACGAAGATGTTTTTCCAGAAGTACTACCAGGATTGCCACCAGATCGTCACGTAGACTTCACGATCGATTTAGAACTAGGAGTAGCATCTAAGTCTAAAGCCTTACAGAATGGCACCGAAGGAACTGGAAGAACTCAAAATCCAGTTGCAGGAATTACTAGACCATGGTTTTATCAGACCAAGTGTTTCACCTTGGGGAGCACCCGTGCTGTATGTTAGAAAAAGGACGGATCGATGAGAATGTGCATCGATTACCGGAAATTAAACAAGATCACTCTTAAGAACAAATATCCTTTGCCAAGGATCGAGGATCTGTCCGATCAACTTAAGGGTGCAGGAGTCTTTTCCAAGATAGATTTGAGATCAGAGTGTCATCAGCTTAAAATTAAACCTGAAGATGTACCTAAGACCGCTTTTAGAACTCAATATGGCTATTACGAATTTTAAGTAATGCCATTTGGTTTGACCAACGCTCCAGCCGTATTCATGGACCTTATGAACAGAGTCTTCCACCCCTACTTGGACAAATTTGTTTTAGTATTCATTGACGACATTCTCACTTATTCTAAGAATGAGACGGAGCGTGAGAAACATCTACGGATAGTGTTGGAAACACTAAGAGCTGAAAAACTCTATGCCAAATTCAGTAAATGCGAATTTTGGTTAAAGGAAGTGATGTTCCTTGGACACATAGTATCGACAGGAGGAATCAAAGTGGATCCAGCCAAAGTGGAAGCATTGCGAAACTGGAAGACACCAACGAATCAGAATGAGATCAAAAGTTTCTTGGGATTAGCTGGCTATTACAGAAGATTTATCAAGGGATTTTCTATAATCGCTCGTCCGATGACACAGCTACTCAAGAAAGATACCAAGTTTAAGTGGACAGATGAGTGCGAGAAGAGTTTTCAAACTCGTAAGGAAAAGTTAACTACAGCGCCAGTACTAGCACTTCCAGATGCAAACAAAGAATATGTGGTTTACACTGAAGCATCAAAAAATGGATTAGGTTGTGTCTTGATGCAAGACAGACGAGTTATAGCTTATGCTTCACGACAACTTCGACCCCACGAAGTTGAGTACCCAACCCACGATTTAGAAATTGCAGCCGTAGTGCATGCGCTAAAGATTTGGAGACACCATCTCTATGGTGTAAGAGTTGAAGTATTCACCGATCACAAAAGTCTAAAGTACTTTTTTCGAGCAAAAAGAACCAAACATGAGACAAAGACGATGGCTCGAATTAGTCAAAGATTATGACTGTAGAATTAACTACCATTCAGGAAAAGCTAACGTGGTAGCAGACACCCTAAGTCGCAAGACTCCAACGAAGTCAAGATGTCTTTTCATAGAAGAGGAAACTTTAGTACGAGAATTCGAGAAAATGGATATCAGAATACTTGACACGCCAGCAACGATAACAAGTCAAATAGCAGCACTAGAAGCTACACCAGATTTGAGAGAAAGGATCATTAGTGCTCAGAGAAAAAGATGAGTCAATAGAGAAGTTACGAGTAAGGATAAGGACAGATAAACCAGAAGGATATTCTGAAGCTCCAGACAATGCAATACTTTACAAAGGCAGGACTTGTATTCCCGACAACGAGAACGAATTGAAGAACGAAATCTTGAGCGAGGCTCACGATATGCCTTACACAGCACATCCAGGAAGTACAAAAATGTACCAAGATTTGAGAAAAAGCTTTTGGTGGAATGGAATGAAACAAGACGTTGCCTCGTTCAGAGAAAGATGCCTAGCATGACAACAAGTTAAGGCTTTACACCGACGACAATATGGATTGCTACAGTCGTTGGATGTCCCAGATTGGAAATGGGAAGGCATAGCTATGGACTTTGTCACAGGCTTGCCTAAATCGAAACAGGGAGACACAACAATTTAAGTAATAATTGATAGACTTACAAGTCAGCATACTTCTTACCGATTCAGACTACATATGGATCTGAGAGACTAGCTCAGTTGTATGTCAGAGAGATTGTACGCCTGCATGGAATACCGAAGGTCATAATATCAGTCAGAGAGAACGATCCAGATTTTAGTCGATACGTTAAGAACAGTGGTTTTAGGACTGAGGCACGAATTAAGAAGAAATTCTACACTTAATTGAGTTTGCCTTCAACAACAGCTATCAGGCCACAATAGGAATGGCACCGTTTGAGGCTTTGTATGGGAGAAAATGTAGATCACCGCTTTATTAGGACGAAGTAGGTGAGAGAAAGAAACTAGGTCCAGATGCGATTAACGAGATGAGTGAGATAATTCGACAGATTCGAGATAGAATGAAAGAAGCCCAGAGCCGACAGAAATCGTATACAGACGACCGTCGAACTAGCCTTAAGTTTGAAATAGGAGATAAAGTCTTTCTAAGATATCCCCGACCAAAGGAATCCTTAGGTTCGGAGTTAAGGGTAAGTTAAGACCCAGGTTTATAGGACCTTACGAAATCCTCGAGAGAATAGGATCGGTCGCGTATAGATTGGCCTTACCGCCAAGTCTAGGAAGCATTTATAAAGTTTTTCATGTTTCTCAGTTGAGAAAATATATTTATAATTCTAAGCACGTTATTAGTCAGCAAGACGTAGTTCTTGAATCTGACCTAAGCTACAAAAAAAAAAAAAGCCGATATCGATCTTGGATAGAAAAATTCAAGAATTAAGAACCAAGTTGAACAAAGTCTCTTGGAGATAACTATGTTTTACTTATTAGGAGTCGTTCAAGTATTCAAGTAGTTTAAAATTGTATCTTCCTCTAGAAGATTGAGTTCCAAACTAAGTTGAAGAGTTTCCAAAGATTTCTTTTTAAGAAATAGTTATGTGTGTAATTCGAGAATTTGCTGCTCGATTTAGAAAAGTAAAATCAGTATGAAGTAATCAATAGAGCGAGACAGAAGTTCCATGAGATTGAGGGACTGTTATGTGGACTTGATCAACCCACATAATAAGAAACTCAGTAATATGGGTCTTATGCCCCGCTAATAAAGTTTTTTTTTTAAAATATGGTATAAGTAGTTTAAAGAGACGAATGTCACTAACATATAAGTAGCTTATAACGACGTCTTTCCTTTTCTTTTCATTTCATTCTTTATAGTGTTCGCCTTGTTCGAACCCTACGATATCCTCATCTTTTGCGGAAGATAAGCAAATTTCGGGACGAAATTTTTCGTAAGGGGGGTAGGATGTAATGCCCCGTAAAATCCTTGCGTTCTAATATTTAAAGTTAACCAAATAGATGGCTTTGCACGCCTAAGCTTACAATTTCTTAATTCTAAAAGCTAACGGTCGAACCCGTTAATAAAAATAAAATACAGAAGTCGGCTAGACGACTACCGTATTAGAGGTTAGCACGTACGAAAAGTTTTAGTTTGTAAATTCGGAAAGGAAAATCGTCTAATTTTTACGTTACAAAATCGCAATTACGAACACGTCGAGAGATTTTGTTTTTACGTTTTCCGGACGGAACTCGGACTTGTCGTCCCGAGTTTTTGTCAAAATAAATTTTATAAATTTATTTTCTATTTAAGTTATACGTTAGAATTTGTAAGTAAAATCGAATCGCGATGATATTTTTTAACCGAACAACATTTTTAGTCGTTCGTTTTCCCGTAACGTCGGATCGTGCCGGAAAAACCCGTAATCCTCTAAAAATTCTGCATGCATGCCGCCACCTCATCCCTTCTAGTGGAAGACATGCATGCTTGTCATCACTTAATTGAATGACACCTAAGTCTACCTATATGCATGGTCAACATTAATCATCCCACAACTTGAACAAAACTTTTTCATTTCTCTCTCTCTCCACTCTCTCTCTCGGCCACTCTCTCCCTCTCTCCCTCAACTTCATCTTCTTCATCACTTCAATCCTCCATTGAAGAACACTCTTGAGAGCTTGAAGAACTCACATAAACCATCCATCCATCCATAAAATTCCATACCTTCCTTCATTAAAACTTAAGGTAATTTCATCCTCTACAATCCTATCCATTTAGTCTCTTTTTTTCTTTTCTTCTTCTTCTTGTTCGATTTTTTTAGAAGTTGGAATGGAAGAATTGATCTTGAAATAGTGTAATTAGATATGCTAGGTATGATATTTATGGATTGAAAATGATCAAAAATATGAAACCTAACTTTTGTGTGAATGCAGAATTTTTTTGGGAAATTGTAAGATTTTAGTTTTTCTTCTTTTGATCATGAATTCATGCTTAGTAGAGGTTTAATTAGTGTATGAGATGAAAAGGGATTGAAAGCCCTATGTTGTTATGAAATTTAATTAGGGTTTGAAGTATGAAATTAGGGGTTTTTAGATGTTAAGTGATAATAGAATTGTAATTGTTTAATTGGTGATATAAGAGTATGTTTAGTAAATAAATGTTGTTAATTTGAAAAGAAAATCATCCCCTTAAAGTATGTATGAAATCAGAAAATTTATAAGATAATTAGGAGTTTATGCATGTTAGATATAAATGATGAATTGTTAGTGGAATATGTTACAAATCATGTTAATCGATAATAGGAAGTAATTGGTAATTTTCTAAAAATGTTTAATGGAATGTAAGAGACAAAGATCACTATATAAACTGAGTTATAAAGATGTTAAGACATGTTAGCATGCATGAAAACGATTCCTATTAGACGTAGATTAACGTCGTAAAATTTGAACGAAAACCGACGACTTTTTAAAGATCGCGTAAGAGACGAATATCTAGTTGTAACTAACAATCGGGAAGTCGGATGAAAATTCTAACTTGATATTATTATTTATAATGAAATTTGGAACATCTTTCTAGTTGACATCGTAAGCATCCGAGTTCATATAATATGGGTTTAAAGTGATAATCGGGAACTAGAAAACGTTTGGAATTTCTTTGTTGGTATAGTAATTGATAGTTGAAATCCGCCGTTAGATCGTCGTGCCTTTGAGTAAGTGAGAAGGAGTTTGTCACGTACGGAGGTATGTGATAACTGCCTTGAGAGTTCAGTTTCTAAAAAAAAGTTGAGTACGAAGATTTAAAACGAACCTAAAACGTTATACGGCGAACTTATCAATAAGCTAGGGTTTCACGGCAGTTTTGCGACCCCTGCCGGAAACTGTAATAACTTCCGGCTCGTTTATCGGATTTGTGATCCGTAAATTGGAGCAGAAACTAGACTTCCTAAGCTTTCTAGTGGTATAGGGCTCACCCCCTGTTTCCAAGTTCTCTGTTCTGGACAGCCTCCAGAGTTACTGGACTGTGCAGTAGAAATTTCAGTTTCTTGTTTTCTAAGTTGTTTAGTTTACAACTTAGTTTCTTTTGATCGTTTAAGCCGTTTTATCTAACGGATACCTTCTATCTGACCCTAAAGTCAGGGACCAGACCTTTAATGATGAAAACCAGTCGAGATCGTATCTTATATCTTATCTTTTCTTTAAAGAAGTAATGAACGAGAAATATTCATAAGTCGTAAAGTGAGCTATAAATGAAAATCGCCTAAGTTGGTTCTTTCCAACTTAGTTTCTTATAGTCTTTAAAGTCGTATTAAGACATCGACTACCTTATCTTCTGACCCGAGAGTCGAGTATGAAATCTTCCGAGTTCTAAACAAGATTAGTACGAGTCTCATTTCCCGTTTTAGTAAAACGAATCTAGTAAGCGTGCAAATGCCAAAAGAATAAAATAACTAAATCTCTCTTCGATTCTCTTTCTTCGAGTATCTTTTACGAACCGCTTTTAAGTATGTTCTTTTTACGATGAAGGAGGAAGCCAACTGTAAAGAAAGGACGAAAGATCCGAAGTTGGACGCTTTTACGTATAAGTTCTGTATTTACAAGGTGGGCTTTTATCTATATCAAATAAAATGTGGGTTTTTCCACAACTCGAAAGTATTATTTATTGCTTTAGTATCTGTGTTTTCAAAGTGATAATATGGCATGGACTGTTTTAAGTTTTATGTGAGTTCTCTTGTACCTATCTGAGTTAACATTCGTGTTTTCCAGATTTCTGAGTTAACCTTCGGGTTTTCCAGACTTTTAGAGTTAGTCTATTTTAAATTAACTAACGATCGGCTCTGAGTTAGCTGCTAAGTGCTTTCCAGAGTTAGTGCACTTTGTAACCTGTGGTGTATGTGGTATCCTGTTGAGGGGTAGCCAGCCACGGTGAATTAGTAGAGGTCAAGATTGAACATAGCATACCTAAAAATACTTGGCCAAGTGATTATGAGAAAAAGTCAGAAAATGTTTAGTAGACATGGATTCTTTCAATAAAACCCCGTGTGCTACGCTTATGATATGCCATATTTATCTATATTTATAAGTATGTTTTCGGCATCGTGCCCACTAAGTACGTTTGTACTTAGCCCTGCATTGCTTTCTAAATGTACAGGTTGAAGCGACGGTGAGCGGCGACAGTTGGTGTTGAGTTAGAAGATAGGATGATTAGTAGAACCCCTTCCGCTGCCAAACTTTGATTTCCTTTTGAGATGTACTTTGAATAAATGTTCAGTAGTCTACGTCTGTACATATGAGCTTAGGTTCTTTTTGTATTCTTGTCGAGTAATCCTTAGGGATTAACTCTTCCTCTTTCATGTTAAAGTCTTGTTCGTAGTTTATTGAAGTTTATCATGTATGTTTAGTCAGTTAGCCCCCTTCTTCCCCGCTTCTTTACTCCAACCCCAGTCGCACCCCGGCTTCTGCCGTCCCTCGGGATTTGGGGCTGTGACAGAAAAGATAGTAATATCCACACCGGCACCAAACCAGACCTCAACCCAAAATCTTCCCAACAATAAGGTTAACCATAAGGGAAAAAGGAAATGGGAAGGAAGTAGTAGTAATTGTTACCAGTGCCACAACAGTCAAGGGAAACAGAATAGCGCTCGGCAGGGTTTCCACCAACCAGGGAAAGGAAGTAACTATGGAAAGAAAGTAAGACAAAAGAATAATCCACAGACAAATGAACAATTCGGTCAAGATAAGAGAAACCATCTACTAGGACAGCTGCAAGGGCAGCCAAGGAATGTTAACCAAGGAAAAATCACTAATCCCGATTACCCTAAGTGTAATAAGGAACACCCTGGTGTTTGTTTAGCAAAAACTAGTGTTTGCTTCAACTATGGACGTAAGGGGCATGTTAAGAGGGATTGTCCTGAGCCATGGCAAGCAGTAGAACATAAACGAGAATTCTCTACTTGTTCTAGATGTGGTAAGAAACATAAGGGTGCGTGTTTGGCAAACACGGATAAATGTTTTAATTGTGGGCAGACGGGGCATATAAGGAGGAATTGTCCGACGCTGCTTCGGACGGCAAAACCAAATCAGTACGGCCAGCTTCAACCATCAAATACCATTCAAGTCCAGTCACAGCCACAATGATGCAATCACAACAGAATGCGAATGCATACATGATTAGGCAGGAGAGACTTAATGAAGAAAAGGAAGATTTAGCGGGTATTGGACGAACCTTATAAATTACCCTGTCATAAATTATTGACCCAAACTAGAACTTTCTACAAGTTTACGAGTACCTTTTGACCCTATAGGACTAAGACTAGAACGCTCTAATCTTGAAATCAGAACAGCTACGCTTTAGGGAGTATTGATGACCTCAGAGAGTTAACCCCTTAGTTTCATTAAACAATCGATTGGGAAGTAATAAAATGCACTATATATATAAATTTAGGAAAAGACTAGTTGTTTGAGAATTACCACGATTCTCGACAATGAGAGAAAAATCTCTTTTAAAAAAAAAATCCCAAATAGAGAACCTACAGAATTATATGAAATATTATCTGATTTATCACCAGATTGACGCGTAGGTTTCACGATCGACTTAGAACTACAAGTAGCTCCCAAATTAAAGGTTTTATGTAGAATGGTATCAAAGGAGTTAGAGGAGCTTAAGATCCAACTGCAAGAGTTGTTAGATGACGATTTCTTTAGACAAACGTTTTCACCATGGAAAATATTTTAGATGTTCATCATCAAAGAAAGATGATTCTGCAAGAAGGTATATAGGCTGTCAAAAGTTAAAAAGAGATAACCCTTAAGAGTAAGTATCCTTTAACGAGGATAGAAGACCCCTGATAAACTTAAAAGGGAACAAGTACAATTGTGAGGATAGACCTAAGGTCTAAGCTGTTTTAGTTAAAAGAGTAAACTAGAGATATACCCAAAAATTTATCTTTCAAGCCAGATATGGCCATCACGAATGTTTAGTTATGCCGCTTAATTGGCTAGTGCTCCGTAGTATTCATAAACCACATGAATAGAATTTTTCCACCTAGACTTAGAAAAGAATTCATTTTAGTATTTATCAATGACAATTCCAGTTAACCAAGAATGAAGATGAATATGAAGAATACTTGTGAATAGTACTAGAACACATAGAGTCGGGAGCTAGATGCCAAACTAGCAAGAGCAAGCTCGAAGAGAGAAGTAATGTTTCTTGGATAAAACATTGTAGAAAGAAGATGTTAAGATAGATTCCTGCTAAGGTAGAGACAGTGCTCAAATGGAAAATTGCTTACCAGTCTAAATAAAATGAGAAGTTCCCAGGCTGGATAGTTAGGATAGAGGTTTCCCTTAAGGAATTCCATATGATTACTAAGATTTATGGCGCAACTACATAGAAGAAAAGAATAAATGTACAGACAATTGTGGAATAGAAACGCAGACGTTCTAGGAAAAGTTGATCATTACCCCAGATCTAGCCCTCCCAAAAATGATAAGGAATACGAGATGGATGTTAACGCTACTAAGAATGAGATAGTATGATATAAATGCAAAATGAGAAAGTGATAGCTTACGATTCATGACACATTAATCCCAGGAAATTGAATATCCAACCTACGACTTAGAACTTGCAACCGTAAAGCTTGCATTGAAAATTTGAACACACCATCTATATGGTTCAAGGGATGAGATCTTCACAGATCATAAGAATTATGAGCGTGTATTCGAGCAAAGAAATTAACATAAGACAAAGGAGATAGCTCGAACTAGTAAAATATTACGTTTGTGAAAATAATTACCATCTAGGTAAAGTTAAGAGTAAGAATAGACACGCTGAGTCGTGAGACTCCAACAAAGTTAAGTATCTCAACGTTGGAGAAGAAATGCTTATACGAGAAAGATTATAAGTATCAAGAGAGAGGACGAGTCAATGGATAAGCCTCGACTAAGGATAAGAATGGATAAACCAGACAGCAACTCTGAAGCAATGAGTTTGTAATAGAAATTTAAGAGTGGACTTAGTAATTCTGATGACAACGAGATGTTTGTAGGTCATAAGGCAGGAAAGTTAGATACCAAACTTAACTTTAGTACCGCTTCTCACCTCCAGTTGGATGGACAATCCGAGAAAACGATTCAGGTACTCGTTGATATGCTAAGAACGATAATATTAGCCGAAGAACGAATTGAAGAACACATAGCCAACAACCGAATTGTTAAAACAATAACTATTAAGCTACGATAGGCATTACGACTTACGAGACCTTGTAGAAGGAAAAGATTTACATAGCTGCCTTATTGCTATAAGGTAGGTGAAAGTAAAAAAAATTTAGGACCAAATGCAGTCAATGAAATGATCGAGATCATTCGATAGATTCGAGTCAGAAGAAAACGAGTTTTAAAGAAGACAAAAGTCCTAAGTATATACAACAATTCGAATTTAATAAACGAGAAGGAAAATGAAAGCTCCTTAAGTTTTCTCCGTTAAAAAGAAACATTAGTTTCGTGACAAGTTCAAACTTCGACAAAGATCTATATAATTAGTAAGTAACTTGGGAAAGGTAGCTCCAATATGAATAAGTTATGGCTTTATCGCCAAGTTCATGAAATACTTATTTTAAGTATATCTCATTTCGATGAAGTAACGTATATTCGTTTTTATACACGAAGTTCTATCAGCAAGACGTCGTTCTTGAAATCGACTAAATTTATTAGGAAAAATCGAAAGCAATCTTAGATCGAAAAGAGCAAAAGTTAAAAAGCAAGTCGAGACGAATAGTAATAGCATTATAAGATCATCACAGGCAAGAGAAAGTCATGTCGAGTAAGAAGTTTTTCAAGCAGTTATAGAGGATAAGCAAATTTCGGGACGAAATTTTTCGTAAGAGGGGTAGGATGTAATGCCCCGTAAATTCTATACGTTCTAAAAAGTTTAAAGTTAATTAAATAAATGGCTTTGCACGCCTAAATTTATAATTTTTGAATTCTAAGGCTAACGGTCGAATCCGTTATTAAAAATAAATTACGGGAGTCAGCTAGATGACTTATGTATTAGGGGTGAGCGCGTACGAAAAGTTTTTAGTTTGTAAACTAAGAACGGAAAACCGTTTAATTTTACGTTTACAAAAATCGCAATACGAACACGACGAGAAAGTTTGTTTTTACGTTTTTCCGGACGAAACTCGGACTTGTCGTCCCGAGTTTTTGTCAAAATAAATTTTATAAATTTATTTTCTAATTAAGTTCATACGTTAGAATTTTTAAGTCAAATCGAATCACGATGATTTTTTGTACCGAACAACGTTTTTCGTCGTTTGTTTTCCCGTAACGTCGGATCGCGCCGGAAAAACCCATACCCTCCTAACCCCATGCATGCAGCCGCCACCTCACATGCTTAGGTGTAACCATGCATGTTGATTTAATTAACTAAGTGACACCTAAGCTACACTTTACACCATTCAATTTTTTTTCATCATTTCATCACCTAAGACAAAACCTTTTCCATCTCTCTCTCTCCCCTCTCTCTCTCGGCAACTCTCTCCCTCTCTCCCTCAACTTCATCTTCTCCACCTCTATTCTCCATTGAAGAGCCTTCAAAGCTTAGAGAAAGAACACAAGTCCTCAATCATCCATCAAACACCATACTTCTTTCTTTATTTTTCAAGGTATGAAGATGATCTTTAATCCTATCCAATTCTTTTTCTTTTCCCCTTCTTTCCTTCATGTTCGAATTCTTTAAGGTTTAGTATGGATGTTTTGATCTTAGAATAATGTAATTAGATATGTTAGATAGGATAATCATGGATTAAAATGGAATAAAAACAAGAACCTTAATTACTATGTCAATGCAGAATTTTTTTTGGGAAATTGTAGGATTTTAGTTTTTCTTCTTTTGATCATGAATTCATACTTAGTAGAGGTTTAATTAGTGTTTGGGATGAAAAGGTATTGAAAGCCCTATGTTATTATGAAATTTAATTAGGGTTTGAAGTATAAATTAGGGGTTTTTGCATGTTAATTGATAATAGAATTGCAATTGATTAATTGGTGATATAAGAGTATGTTTAGTAAATAAATGTTGCTAATTAGAGAAGAAAATCAACTCCTTAACATTTATATAAAACCAGAAATTTATAGAATAATTAGGAGTTTATACGTGCTTGATATAAATGATGAATTGTTAATGGAATTATAATACAAATCATATTAGTTGATTATAGAAGTTAATTGGAATTTTTTTAAAAATGTTTAATGAAATGTAAGAGACTAAAATCACCTTATAAACTGAGTTATAAAGATGTTAAGATGTGTTTGCATGCACGAAAATGATTCAAGTTAGATATAGTTTAGCGTCGTAAAATTTGAACGAAAACCGACGACTTTTGAAAAATCGCGTAAGAGACGAATATCTAGTTGTAACTAATAATCGGGAAGTCGGATGAAAATTCTAACTTGATATTATTGTTTGTAATGAAATTTAAAACATCTTTCTAGTTGACATCATAAGCATCCGAGTCGATATAATATGGGTTATAGTTATAATCGAGAACTAGAATGCGTTTGGATTTTCTTTGTTGGTTTAGTAATTGATAGTTGAAATCCGACGTTAGAACGTCGTGCTTTTGAACAAGTTGAAAAGGAATTTGTCACGTACGGAGGTACGTGATGACTGCTTTAAGAATCCAGTTTCTAAAAAAGTTGAATACGAGAATTTAAAACGAACCTAAACGTTATATGGCGAACTTATCAATCAATTAGGGTTTCCACGGCAGTTTTGCGACCCTCGCCGGAAACTGTTATAACTTCCAGCTCGTTTATCGGATTTGTGATCCGTAAATTGGAGCGCGAACTAGACTTCCTAATATTTCTAATGGTATAGGTCTCACCCCCTGTTTCCAAGTCCTCTGTTCTGCACAGCCTCCAGAGTTACTGGACTGTACAGTGAATTTTCAGTTTCCTGTTTTCTAAGTTGTTTAGTTCACAACTTAGCTTCTTTCAATCGTTTAGGCCGTTTTTATCTATCGAACATCTACCTCCTGACCCTAAAGTCAAGTACAAGACCTCTAGTGATGGAGACCAATCGAAACCTTATATCTTATCTTTTCTTTAAAGAAGTAATAAACGAGAAATTCCTTAAATCGTTCAAAGAATTAAAGTAAATCACCTAAGTTCATTCCTTCCAACTTAGCTTCTCTTAATCTTTAAAGTCATATTAGGATATCGACTACCATCTCTACTGACCCGAGAGTCGAGTATGAGATCTTCCATGTTCTAACGAGATTGATACGAGTCTCGTTTTCCGTTTAAGTAAAACGAATCTAGTAAGCGTGCAAATGCCCAAAAGAATAAAATAACTAAATCTATAATCGATTATCGTTACGACCCATTTTTAAGTATATTTATTTTACGATGAAGGAGCAAGCCAACTATGAAGAAAGGACGAAAGATCCGAAGTTGGAAGCGTTTGCTTTAAGTTCTGTATTTACAAGGTGGGCTTTTATCTATATCAAATAAAATGTGGGTTATTCCACAACTCGAAAGTATTATTTATCGCTTTGATAATTGTGTTTTCAAAGTGATAATCTTGGCATAAACTGTTTCAACTATTTTATGTGAGTTCTCTTGTACCTATCTGAGTTAACATTCGTGTTTTCCAGATTTCTGAGTTAACCTTCGGGTTTTCCAGACTTTTAGAGTTAGTCTATTTTAGATTAACTAACGATCGGCTCTGAGTTAGCTGCTAAGTGCTTTCCAGAGTTAGTGCACTTTGTAACCTGTGGTGTATGTGGTATCCTGTTGAGGGGTAGCCAGCCACGGTGAATTAGTTTGGGTCAAGATTGAACATAGCATACTCTAAAAATGCTTGCGCAAGCTGCTTTATACAAATCAGTCAGAAAATGTTTAGTAGGCACGGGTCCTTTCAACAAAACCCCGATGCGCTACGGTTATAAAATGCCAGATTATTTATACTTATGATTATGATTTCGGCATCGTGCCCACTAAGTACGTTTGTACTTAGCCCTGCATTGTTTTCTAAATGTGCAGGTTGAAGCGACGGTGAGCGGCGACGGTTGATGTTGAGTTGAAAGATAGGATGCTTTAGTTAGAACTCTTCCGCTGCAGAACTCTAAATCTTTTTCAAACACACCTTTGAACAATACACTGTAGTTAAGTCTGAAATTTTGAACTTAGTCTCTTCTATGTATTTTTGTCGAGTAATCACTCGTGATTAACTCTTTCTTATTTATATTCAAGTCTTATTCATGGTTTAATGATGTCTTTTCATGTATGTTTAGTCAGTTAGCCCCCTTCATCCCCGTTTCTTTAATCCAACCCCAGTCGCACCCCGGCTTCTGCCGTCTCTCGGGATTTGGGGCTGTGACAAAAGGTTAACTTACTACTCAAATCGTACACTTTTCTCGTTCTAATTAATAACTTCATTGTTACAAATTATTACTCGAGCTTTCTTTCACAGACTTTAATTCTTTCTCAATTTAACAATCAATCATCTATCATACAAATTCAATCATATTTCACAATATAATACTATCATGCATTTAAACACATATTTAAACATATAATGAATTCAAATCAATCAAGCATACTTCAAGACACATTAACATGCATTCCATTTTGACTTTAAAATCTAACTCGATTATGCAATTCTTTTTATGAAGGCTTAAACTATTGATTCTATCTTTCTTATTTATATAGACAACGCTTCATTCTACATCCGCTATCTTATAAGGTATTTTATAACTCTTATTTATTTAACAAAAATTCTCTTAGCTCTTAATAAACTATTTTGAATTTATAAATTCTTGTTAAATTCTAACTTGATTCTCATTTCTTTACTCGAATATTATTCCTTTAATTATTATCTCGGTTTATCTTTTCTTCGCTTGATTGGAAATAACATATTCAATTAATTATCTAATTAATCTTCTTTCAACTTATTATTCGACATCTTATTTTATTCTCATTTTCTCGATCAACTTATACGAGTATCTATCTTAACTCGTCTAGCATCTTTTCTTTATTCAATTTAACTTCCTTGTTATTTCTTATTGATTAATTCTTCTTAACTCGGTTTTCTCTATTTTTGTTCATTTCTTTAATAATATCTTCTTTATTTGTTTTAAACCTTTAAGCTATTTCTTACTTAATAATTTCTTTATCTTTTGATAAACATTTTTATGAATTAACTTACTTTATTATAAAAGATATTTTTATTGTATTTTTAGTAAAATTTCAAGTCTTTAAAATTTTAATACAATGTATTTAATTAAGAAATCTTTTCATACATCTTTTATTTAATTAAAAGCTTTTCAATTTTAAGACTTTTTATCAATACTTCTATCTTTATTCTATATTCAAACTATCATTCATGCATATATTGAAATACTTAAACATTCAAATATTTTTATTATTTCTACACTTAATTTCTTTCAAAAATTTAACATGCAATCTCATTTTCTTCTCTTAAACACATGTATGATAATATCAACACAACATACAATCATTTCATAGATCAAAACATCACTCAATTCATCAACAAAATCAACAAAATAATTTCTCCATTTTTGCTTAAAACTCACGGCATTTATGCCTATTTTTATGCAATTTGTTTCTCAATTTTTCATGCATATAATCTCATTACTAACATGATAAAAATAACAATTCAAGCATCAAAATAACAATAACTCAAAGATTCACATTTTTCCTATTTTTACTATATTTTTCGGCTTTTATCATTTTTTTAGGGTTTTAGTTTCTTTTTCTTCTCTTAATTCATCGATTAACATCTAGTGCTCGATTCTCCTAATGAATTCTTCTCACTCGATTAGCACATGCATATCCTAAGTTTTCCTAAACATAAATTAAATAACATGCATGCATAGATCTTTCCTTTAGGACTTATAGACATACATTTTTACAACTAATCAAATGAAATCATACTTAAATAAATGGAAATTCTTCTCTTGGCTCTTGGGATTGAAATGGATGGAAATGGTAACTTCAAAGCTTGGATCTTGAAAAGAAGAAGGATGTCTTCTTGAATCCTCAAAGAAAAAGAAAGAATATAGGATTAATCATCCATAGGTTTTAGGAATCAAAATAAAGAAAAATATTGGAAAATTCTTGAATTCAACTTCAAGAACTTGGAAATTTGTACCTTTCTTTGAAAATATGGATGGAATTGATGGAGGATGGTGTTCTTTACTTCATTTCCATGGATGATAGGCTTGAATCCATGGTTGCATGTGAAGAAAAATCAAAGGAGGTGTGTAGAGAGGGAGTGCCGAGAGTAGAGAGATTGAGAGAGGTTTGAGAGAGTTTTTCTTTTTGTTTTTGAGAGAGAGAGATCGAATGGAGAGAGAGATGGAAATGTATGAATAAGTTTCTGCATTCCTCTCTTGTCTTAGATAAATAGGATTCAAAATTCAACAAAGTGAAAAAGAATTAAACTTGTTGGAAATTGTAAAAACAAGATTTGATGGTTTGATTTGAAGTTAACTTGTTTGTATAATTCAAGCAAGCCATGTACAAGACACCACTATGTCTTGTTGGTCTTGGAAATTGAGGGTTGTGAGGTGGCGAGAGAGGGAGAGAGGTGGTTGACACGTGTCGTCGTCATGTCGTTACGGGTATTAATTATTCGGTCGTAAAGGTTTTCCGGGTAAAACGATTCGTATTAATTCCGTTTTGTTCTATTAACGGGTCTACCCTCTTCTCGTTTCACTTTTGACACTAACTCGTCCCAATCCTATGTCACGTCTCAATTTAAAAGATTAAAGGCTTCGATCATTTTAGTCCTTTAATTCTTAAAAGAAATTAATCGGCTTATTTCTCTTCTCAATTCTCGGATAAGTTCTTATCCTATCTCAGTGATCTTAAAAGAAATTCTAAGTTCGAAGGTTCTAATTTAATTCTATTCTAAGTTCATCGGCGTAAACATATATTAAACAAACTTCTCGGGATTTTTCCGGAATTTAATCTCATACTCATTTTCATATAAACAACTCAACAAACATATCACATCATCATCATCTCAGATAATTAGAACAGATAAATTCACACAAGATTCACAAGGCAATGTAAACGTTTTATTCAAAACTCATCGATTAGAAAAGAAAAATTTTACTCCTAAATTCTCATCTTTGAACTTACTCGGTTAATTAGACGCTCTCTTAAAGGGATAAAAACTCGGGGTATCATAGCGACCCTCGCCGGAAACTGTAATAACTTTTAGCTCGTTTATCGGATTTGCGATCCGTAAATTGGAGCGTAAACTAGACATCCCAATCTTTCCAGTGGTACAGGGATCATCCCCTGTTTCCAAATCCTCTATTCTGGACAGCCTCCAGAGTTACTGGATTGCGCAGTGAAATTTCAGTTTCTTGTCTTCTAAGTTGTTTAGTTCGCAACTTAGTTTCTTTCGATCTTTTAAGCCGTATTATCTATCGAATATTTTCCTACTGACCCTAGAGTCAAGTACAGGACCTTGAGTGATGAAAACCAATCGAGATCCTATATCTTATCCTTTCATTAAAGAAGTAATGAACGAGAAATTTCATAAGTCGTTCAAGAACTAAAACGTAAATCGCCTAAGTTGATTCTTTCCAACTTAGCTCTTTATAATCGTTTAAGTCGTATTAAGTTATCGACTACCCTCTCTACTGACCCGAGAGTCGAGTATGAGACTTTTCGAGTTCTAACGGGATTAGTACGAGTCTCGTTCCCGTTTAAGTAAAACGAATCTAGTAAGCGTGCAAATGCCTAAAGAATGAAACAACTAAAACTTATTTCGATTCTCTTTGATCGATTATCTTTTACGACCCGTGTTAAAGTATTATTATTTTTTTACGATGAAGGAGGAAGCCAGCAGTAGAGACAGGACGGAAGATCCAAAGTTTGGAAGCTAGTGCTTTTAAGTTCTGTAAATCGAGGTGGGCTTTTATATACAAATAAAACGAGCAATGCTCGGAAAATCTTTCTTTATCGCTTTGATATCTGTGTTTTCAAAGTGATATTATGGCATGAACTGTTTTATGTTTTATGTGAGTTCTCTTGTACCTATCTGAGTCAACATTTGTGTTTTCCAGATTTAGAGTTAATCTATCTAGATTAACTAACGATCGGCTCTGAGTTAGCTGCTAAGTGCTTTCCAGAGTTAGTGCACTTTGTAACCTGTGGTGTATGTGATATCCTGTTGAGGGGTACCAGCCACGGTGAATTAGAATTGGTCAAGATTGAACATAGCATACCTGAAAATACTCGGCCGAGTAAATTGTGAAAATAAGTCAGAAAATGTTTAGTAGACACGGGCCCCTTTTCAATAAAAACCCCGATGTGCTACAATTATGAGATGTCATATTTATCTATACTTATGATTATGATTTCGGCATCGTGCCCACTAAGTACTTTTTGTACTTAGCCCTGCATTGTTTTCTAAATGTGCAGGTTGAAGCGACGGTGAGCGGCGATGGTTGATGTTGAGTTAAAGGATAGGATGCTTAGTTAGAACCCTTCCGCTGCAAAAATCTGAATATCTTTTGATATGTACCTTTTGAACAATACACTGTAGTTTAAGTCTGTAATTATGAACTTAGCTTCTACCGTGTACTTTTATCGAGTAATCCGTAGTGATTAACTCTTTCTTTTATATTCAAGTCTTGTTCATGGTTTGTTTGATGTCTTTTATGTATGTTTAGTCAGTTAGCCCCCTTCTTCCCCGCTTCTTTAATCCAACCCCAGTCGCACCCCGGCTTCTGCCGTCCCTCGGGATTTGGGGCTGTGACAAAATCATTCATCATCCATCAAAGTTCAAATCCAATCACATATTCATCAAGGTAATCACCTCCTCTATCATTCTATCCATTTAGAATTTTCATTCCTCTAATTTTATTATTACCGAAAATTTGAGGATAAAGTAGGATGTTGTTCTTCGATTAATTCATGTAATTAGATGGATAGAAATTGATTTCTATGGATGAATTGAAGAGAAAAGCAAGAACCCCCATGTTTAGGGTTTGACCAAAAATTAGGGGTTTTAATAGTAGGATGTTTAAAGCTTAAATAATTGGATGATTAAGCTTAGGATTGGTTTAATTGATGATTAATGCAAAGAAGAAATCGATTCCCCTAAAATTAATGTAGAAATCGAAATAGGGGTTAGGGTTTGAGATTGGGAATTCAATATATGATGGTGGAAGTGTTAGATGATTCCATAGCTTGGTAATTAATCAATTGGTGTTTAATTGTGAAGATTTAAATCGATAATTGACGAAATAGATCAAGTATGTGATGATTTGGAGTTTTAAGTAAGTAGTAGTTGATGAAATTGGTGATGACATACATTAATATAGTAGTGAATAAGGTTATTAAGTTGTGAATTAAGATTTTAAAGTTGAGGATTGATATAGAAATAAAATGGTTTTGGTTTAGTACATGGTTGGTTATAAGGCGAGTTTTTAAACGTCGAGTTGTTAGTCGAGAAATGAAAAGGAGTTCATCACGTTTGTTTATACGTATTGACTGCCTTAAGTTGTAAAATTCGTGAAAATAAAAGTGGTAAAGCATTAGTCGAACCTAGGAAGCCGTGTGTCGAGTTACAAGCATTAGGGTTAATCTCGGGCAGTTCTGCGACCTTTTACGGAAACTGTCATATCTCCTAGCTCGCTTAACGAAATCGAGATCCGCGAATTAGAGAGTAAACAAGACATCCGTGGCTTTCTTTTGGTTCAGGGCACGTCCCCTGTTTTGAAATGCCCTGTTCTGCGTGATGGTTACTGACCTGTACAGTGAATTTCCAAAACTCATTTTCACAAGTTGAATTCTTTTCAACTTAACTCCTTAAGACCTTTTAAGTCGTTATGAGTTATCGACTACCCTTTTTCACCGACCTCAGTGTCAAGTAAGAAACTGAGCTAGTTCTAAATGAGAAGTGTTCGAGTCTCGTTCTAGATTAACTAAAAGAATCTAGTTAAGCGTGCAAATGCCTAAAGCTTAAGAACTTAAAAGATTATTTCGATTTCAGTTTCGAATTCCATTTTCTTCTATCGACTCAACAACTTATCGTTGTTTTATTACTTGCGTTCAAAGGAGAACATTGAGGTTAGAAGACAGGACGGAAGATCAGAGACAGAAGCATGAGTAATAGTTCTGTAAACGAACGAGGTGGGCTTTTCGAAAGTGTATCAATTACTGCCTTATTTATATGCGAGCGTTGCTCGAAGGTGTTTACGTTTTGATTTAATAAATGAGTATTAAAGTATATATATGCGAGCGTTGCTCGAAGGTGTTTACGTATTGTTTTAATAAGTGAGTATTAAAGTTCCATCAGTGCTTTAGTGAATTGTTTATGTGAATTCTATTTTGTCTCTCTGCGTTAGCCCTCAAGTGCTAACCAGAGTATTGGATTCTGAGATAGCCCTTAGGCTGCTATCCAGATAATTCCAACTAAACGATCAGATTCTGAGATAGCCCACAGGTGCTATCCAGAGGGACAATTTCTGAGTTAGCCCACAGGTGCTTTCCAGACGATCGGTTGTAAGTTAAAACCCACAGTATGTTATTCAGTAAAATCACTATGCGAGTATTTATGAAAAGATGCATGATTTGATTTAATATTTGGTAAGCACGGGCCTTTTAAAGAAAAATCCCGTTGCGTTACTTATAAAATGTTTTCGGCAATGTGCCCACTAATTACTTTTGCACTTAGCCCTGCATGTTTGTTTTTAAATGTGCAGGTTGAGCGACGAACGCGGAGGAGGTTGAGTAAAGGTCGTCTTAAAGAAGTAATGTTGATTGAGCCTCGATTTCACATTCGATATGTGTTATCATTTTTTCTACGTTTTCTGCTGCCAATTCTGTAAACTAGTTTCTGTTAAAGTATAACTTAGAACTAAGTTTCATCCTTTGAACTTAGTCCCTTTTTAGAGTAGCTATGTCGAGTGATCCTCTGTGATTTACTCTTTCTTTCACTAAGTAAAGTCGGTTCTCTTATTAATGTAAATTCTTTCGGTTTAAGTTGTTTACACTTTAAACCTAGCTTTCACTGATCAAACTTTGTCGAGTGATCTTCCGAGATCGACTCCCTTTTTATTCAATGAAGTCAAATTCATAGTAGTTTATGTTACAAATATCGTTTATTCAGTAGTTTTCCCTTTCTTTCCCGTTTCTTTATTTCAATTCCTAGTCGCACCCCGACTTTACCGTCCTTCGGGAGCTGGGGCTGTGACAAGAACATCTAGTAGGTGTTCTAAGTGTTCTAAGTGTTCTTGAGCACAAACTTGAAGATTTGAGTTTTGATTAAATTAAAGTAATAAAAATAATAAAATATTCAAGATATTTTCCTTAAATAAAATTAAATAGAAAAATAAAAGAGAAATTTATTTATTGAGAAATGAGTCATAGAATTAGGAATTAATAAAGGAAACTAATTTCCTTAGTTAAATCATTAGAGTCGAGAAAAAGGATTAATTCAGATAATTAAACCGGGTTAAGAAAATTGAGTTAAATGAATCGAGAAAAATAGAGACGGTTGCAATTGCGAATTTAATCAAGGAGAAGTATAGGAGTTAATAAATGAAAAGTAGAAATCGAGATAAAATTTGAGAATAGAATCATTAAACAAGCATAATTATAAGTCGAGTTATTAAGAGTAGTCGTTTGAGTAATCGAGGAGTAATAAGGAAAATAACAAGTCATAAATATTGAGTTGAGTATAAATAGACGAAGATAAGACTTAATTGAGTTTAGAGGAAAAGATTTAGTCGAGTTAAGTTCGATTGCTCGTATAGTTTAATGGAGAAATGTCAAAATAAAAATAAATAATAATAAAGGTAATTTCTTTATTAATCGAGAAACGATAAAGTATGAGGATACTAAGTGAATCGAGCTTTGAGAAATAAATAATTTAAACAAATTGTTATGAATGAGATGACGAGTAGTAATTTATTGCAAATGCTCGATCAAATTAATCAAGTATGTTTTTCAAACCGTTTGAATTAGAGATAAAACGAGAAGTGTTGTCGAGTTAATAATCTAAAATTTAGTCTTGAGATGAGGATGCAAGTCGAGTTAAAAATAGAAAACGAATTTTCTCCTTAAGCGTTTATTAAAGTTAAAAAAGAAATGATAATAATAGTTGAGTAAGAAATAATAATATGTATGTGAATACGTATACATAGACGACGTATTTTGAAATAGTGTCGTATATTGAGTCGAGAAGTATAGATTTATTATTTAAGTTTTAATTCATATTATTTGAATTTAATTAAGAAAAGAGAAATTATATTAGAAATTTGAGACAAGTGTTTTCAAAAATTAAAAGTCGAGAATGTCTAATGTGTCTTGAAGTGTGTTCGTGAACGTGACAATGTGTTTGATTTTAAAATGTTGTGCTCGTGAGTATATGTGTTTCAGTGAAGCATTATCATTCGATAATGACATAAATGATTGATTAAGTATGCTTTGTATGCAAATGATTGAGTTAATGAGTTATTAATCAAACTAAAAATTGATTGAGAATTCGAGTAATAGAGCCTAGTTAGATGACGATTCATTAGTAAATCGAGAAACACTAAGATTGTTTAGTAATATTAACCAATTATCAAGTAGTAGTAATAACCTAGAAATGAAAATATGAGACTTGATAAAGGGTACCCGATCAGAGTGAGAACCGAGAATGAGAAAGCCGAGAGTCGAGACCAACATATTTTTCCGTCTTACGCCGTATCTTACTTTTTTTCGATATTTTTTAAAATTTTCAGATTTATTTTCCCCTATTTTTTTGTTTGCCTCTTCGTTTTTTAGTTTGCTGCTTTCTCTTTGGTCAAGATTCGAGCGAGGGGAGCCGAAAACCTCAGAGTGAGCTGAAAAGGTCCAAATTATTGCCCAACAATCATCCTTATATTACTAATCGGAGCGAAGGCGGAGCCGTAAAATTGGAGCCGAAGGCGGAGCCGGGAAAAAACATTTGTAAAAAAAAAACTGAAAAAAAATCTGAAAAAAATCGGACATGGACTACAATGTGTAACCAGATGCACCATATAGTGTAAGTAGATGCACCATATAGTGTAACTAGATGCACCACAGAGTGTAACTAGATGCACGTATTTTTACGAAAATTAAAAAAAACGAAAATAAAACTAGTGCATCTTAATGCACTTAGTGGTGCATCTCGTTATGTGGAGTGGTGCATCTGTAATACTCCGGATAATTCTTCCGTCGTCAAAATAAAAATTTAATTATTAATTAAGGATTTTCGATTCTAAGACTGACGATGAAATCCGTTTCTGAAAATCAATTTCAGAAGTTGGTCGAACGACTACTGTATTAGGGTTTTCGCGTCCGAAAAAATTTTCGTCCGAAAACTCAGATCGAAAAACCGTCAGACTTTACATTCACTTTTTCTTCGATACGAGTTCACCGGAGAAAATTAGTTTTTATTATTTTTCCGGGCGAATTTTGGACTGTCTTATCCCGACTTTTCATCGGATTTCGGAAAACGAAATATGCTTTCCGAGTATGTGATTTATTTCTAATCTAACGGTCGAATTAGATTTCGTCGAAAACGTAACCATCTAGGGTTTTAATTTCTCGATTTTATAATGTCGTATTAGACCCGTAAAACGCGATATTTCGGTAAAATAAAATCCCCTAAACCGCCTATTAAGGTGAGTCATCACCTTTATAGATCTTTTCTACTTTATCATCCTTCTCTCCCTCTCCCTCCTTACCGCCAACACCCCCCCTTCTCTCATTTCTCTCTCACTTTCTTCCATTAAAGAGTTCTTCAAGCTTTCTCAAGCTCCCCAAGTCATTCGTCAACCGATCAATCTTAGTTCCGATTCCATATTCGACAAGATAAGAGCTTCCTCTCGAGATTGAACCGAACAAAAATCCTTTTCCCTCAACTTTATTTTTTTCGAAATATTGGAGATGGAATAAGATGATGAATGTCACGCCCCGACTCTCGAGGTGCGACTTACGAATAACAACAAACCTAAACAACTAACTCAAATAAAGGGAACATGCTCGGGGAAAACAAAGATGAAATATAAGGCAATCGAATTTGGTTTTCAAAAGCATAAAGAATTACTAACCGAGCATCTTAACTTCACTTTAAACGGGAATTCAAACAAGTAATTCATGCTGATGGGAAAGGAATTCCAATAAAAGGGAAACATACGAATATATAAATCAAGAAAAGGGATCATGTTCAACAACAAATCAAGTTACGAGCCCATCGCTCGGGATTACAAGTTAAAGGGTTTACGAATTCAACAAGCATTCAAAGTCTTCGAGCACAACGCTCGGAATAAAAAACATGAATATTAGAGTACTGGCATCAACAGATATTAGATCAAAAGGATTGCAGCGGAAATTAGCATCAACTCCCAACACTTGCACGTATGAAGACGTACAAATGCCAGTCCGAAATTCTACTAAACTTAACCAACAAAACCAAACCACACTACCAAGTATCCACGCCATCACCATCTAGTCAACCTGCATGTTTAGAAACACACGCAGGGCTGAGTACTTCGTACTCAGTGAACACAAGCCAAAACATTTGAATAAAGATGCTTCTTAAAGCTATATTAATTGAACTTGCCTTGCCAAACACCCCAAGTATATAAGCAGTTTTAAAAACGGTTTTACTTGTGCATGTCAAAACATTTTTCTTTTTAAAACAGACTGTGCAGTCAAATATCATATAATATAACAGCATGTATCATCTATCACCAATAACTTCACTGTGCCGAGAAGTAGGTCTCCTTCTCAAATACTGTGACCGGCCTAACCGAAGCAAGGCTCACAGTCACCTCAACATATACCACACGTGGGTTCCTGCTTTCACAGGATAATCACATCTTCATATAAATAGATGATAACACATACTAACTTCAATAAAATGGCAAGTCAATCACATTTGAAAATCATATCATAATATTCAATAGCATAACTAATTTTCATCGATAGTTTTGGTTCAGAAAAGCCCACCTGACTTCCGAAGAACTAGCTAGGTGGTCTAGGGCTATTTGTCCTCGCTTAACGATCCGTCCGGCTCGATCCTTCACAGGTCGACATCGATAGATAAGATATATGAAAGACGGACACAAAGGCGTTGGACTTAATTGACGGACTTCTATTTGAGTCGTCGCTCTCTTCGTTCTAACTTTTCTAAAAGATCTCACGTTCTCGTCTTTATTTTATTAACTCTATTCGAAATAGTTAACTTACTACTTAACATCGTACACTTTTCTCGTTCTAATTAATAACTTCATTGTTATCATTTTATTACTTGAGCTTCCTTTCAAAGACTTTAGTTCATTCTCAATTTAACAACCAATCATCTAGCATACAAATTCAATCATCTTTCACATTATAATACTATCATGCATTTAAACACTTATTCAAACATATAATAAATTCAAATAAATCAAACATACTTCAAGATACATTAACATGCATTCCACTTGAACCTTAAAATCTAACTCGATTAAGCATTTCTTTTTATGAAGGCTCAAACTATTCATTCTATTTTATAAACAATGCTTTGTTTTACATCCGTTATCTTATAAGGTATTTTATAACTTTTATTCAATTAACAAAATTTCTCTGTAATTATTATTAACTCGTATAAAGTAGGATTTTCTTATTCATCTTTAATTTGATCCTTACTTCTTATCTCGACCATTGTTCCTCTAATTATTATCTCGGTTTATCTTTTTATTCGCTTGGTTAGAAACAACGTATTCAATTAATTATTCAATTAATCTTCTTTCCATTTAATTCTTGACATCTTATTTTACTCTCGTTTTCTCGGTTAACTTATACGAGTATCTATCTTAACTCGTCTAGCATCTTTTCTTTACTCAAATTAACTTCCTCTTTATTTCTTATCGATTAATTCTTCTTAAACTCGGTTTTCTCTATTTTTGTTTATTTCTTTAATAATTTCTTCTTTTATTTGTTTTAAGCCTTTAAGCTATTTCTTACTTAATAATTTCTTTATCTTTTGATACATATTTTTATGAATTAACTCACTTTATTAATCACATTATAAAAGATCTTTTTGTTGTATTTTTTGGTAAAATTTCAAGTCTTTAAATTTTAATGTAAGACATTTAATTAATAAATCTTTTCATACATCTTTTCATCTTTTATTTAATTAAAAGCTTTTCAATTTTAAGTCTTTTTTTATCAACACTTCTATTTCTATTCCATATTCAAATTAATCATTAATACATACTTAAACATCCAATCTTTTTATTATTTTTACAATTAATTTCTTTCAAAACTTCAACATGCCAACTTATTTTCTTAATTTACACACATGTATAATCATATTAACATAACATACAATCATTCCATTGATCAAAACATCACTCAATTCATCAACAAAATCATCAAAATAATTTCTCCATCTTTCTTTAAAACACACGGCACACATGCACATCCTTATACATTTTATTTCTCAATTTTTCATGCATATAATCTCATTCTCAACATGATAAAAATAATAAATCAAGCATCAAAATAATAATAACTCAAAGAATTTATATTTTCCCCATTTTTACTAATTTTTTCGGCATTTATTAAATTTTTAGGGTTTTAGTTTCTTTTTCTTCTCTTAATTCATCGATTAATATCTAGTGCTCGATTCTCCTAACGAATTCTTCTCACTCGATTAGCACATGCATATCCTAAGTTTGCCTAAACATAAATTAAATAACATGCATGCATAGATCTTTCTTTTAGGACTTATAGACATACATATTTACAACTAATCAAATGAATTCATACTTAATTAAATGGGAATCTTTCTCTTGGCTCTTGGAATTTGAAATGGATGGAAATGGTAGCTTCAAAGCTTGGATCTTGAAAAGAAGAAGGATGTCTTCTTGAATCCTCAAAGACAAAGAAATAATATGGGATTAATCATCCATAGGGTTTGAGAATTAAAATAAAGAAAAGTGTTGGATGATTCTTGAATTCAACTTCAAGAACTTGGAAGATTCTTACCTTTGTTTGAAAATATGGATGAAATGGATGGAGATTGATAACTTCTACTTCATTTCCATGGATGGAGAGCTTGAATCTATGGTTACATGTGAAGAAAAATCAAAGTATGTGTGGGAGAGGGAGAGTGCCGAGAGTGAGGGAGATTGGAGAGGTTGAGAGAGTTTTTCTTGTTGTCTTGAGAGAGAGAGATTTCGATGGAGAGAGAGAGATGGAATGTGGTGAATGAATGAGTGTAGTCTCCTCACTTGTCTTAGATGAGTGGAATTGGAAATCCAACAAAGGGAAAAGGTGTTCTTGTTGGAAGTTGTAGAAGACAAGATTTGATAGTTGATGTGAACTTAACTTGTATGCACACTTTAAGTAATCCATGCATAAGACATCATCATGGTGTGTTGGTCTTGGAATTGAGGGATGATGGGAGAGGAGTTGTGAGGTGGCGAGAGAGGGAGAGAGGTGGATGACACGTGTCATCGTCGTGTCGTTACGGGTATTAATTATCCAGTCGTAAAGGTTTTCCGGGTAAAACGATTCGTATTAATTCCGTTTTGTCTTCTTAACGGGTCTAACCTCTTCTCGTTTCACCTTTGACACTAACTCATCCCAATCTTATTTCACGTCTCAAATTAAAACATTAAAGGCTTCGATTATTTTAGTCCTTTAATTCTTAAAAGAATTTAATCGGCTTATTAATCCGTTTATTAATCCTTTTCAAGACTAATGCTTCATTTCTCTTCTCAATTCTCGGATAAGTTCTTACCCTATCTCAATGATCTTAAAAGAAATTCTAAGTTCGAAGGTTCTAATTTAATTCTATTCTAGGTTCATCGGCGTAAACATATTTCTCGGCGATTAACGTTATGTTATCTTAATTAAACAAACTTCTCGGGATTTTTCCGGAATTTAATCTCACACTCATTTTCATATAATTAACTCAACAAGCATATCACATCATCATCATCTCAGATAAATAGAACAGATAAATTCACACAAGATTCACAAGGCAATTTAAACGTTTTATTCAAAACTCATCGATTAGAAAAGAAAAATTTTACTCCTAAATTCTCATCTTTTAACTCACTCGGTTAATTAGACGCTTTCTAAAGGTATAAAAACTCGGGGTATCACAATGAATCTACGTTTAATATATGCTATAGTATGCTTAGGAATGTTTTTATGGATTGAAATCATGAAGAAATCATCCCTCCTAATTTATTTGATATTACCGAAATTTTTAAGAGAATTAGGGGTTTGATGTAGTTCGATTTTCTTGAGGATTGATTGATGGATTAGTGTTCTATATGATGATAGAGGATTTCTTGAATTAATTTAGAATTTTCTAAAAATAAAAATAAAAGTGTAAGAGAGAAAGAAGTAATGATTTGGTGTAGTATATGTTATGATTTGCATGTTATGATAATAGAAATGAGATGTAAGAGACGGAAACTCGTCGATAAGTTGAGACTCGTTAATAATTTGAATATGTGATTTACGTATTAGTAAATCTTGATAGATAATAAACGATATTGGAAAGTTTGAACAAAATCGGAGAACGTCGAAATTTTGTTAAGAGACGAAGAATCGTTGATGGTCCCGATACGAGTTCTGGTGTATGGAGGGGGGGGGAATACACCAGTTAGGAATTTTAAAAATAGCCCCCTGAAAAATACCACAACTGAGTAAGAGGACTCAGCTGGAATCACAACTGAGTAAGAAAACTCAGCTGGAAGAGTGGTACTGTGCGGAATGTGGTGGATACAAAAACAACTCGTATAAAACAACTCACGCTCAGATGCAAGGTCGGTCAACAACCAAATCAGTTGAAATGTAAAGATGCAGTTTTGAGTGCTGGTTAGTTGGACAGTTAGATATGCAGATAGTAACTGAACATAAAACACAACATCACAAAGGAATTATGTGGTTCGGAGAGAACTCCTACATCCATGGAGAGTTGTGAGTCCACACAACTCAGTCCAAATTCTTTAGGACAGCTACCACAAAGCTTACGCGGGCTTTGCAACCGTACAGATAAGTTTGCGGGTACTTATCAACCTTTCTACTCAATTTCGGGAAGAGCAGGATCCTAACAACCTTTTTAGGGGATGTGTATAAGGGTGAATTTTCCAACTACTAGCTCTAACAAAGAAGTGAGCTAGGATCTAGGTTTAAACGAATGAAGACTCAAACTAAGATCGAAAACACCAAGACAGATTCTAACTCTCTATGAACTCTCAGCTGGTGATGTTCTTAAAAAGAGAATAATTGCAGTTTAGCTTGTGCGCATTATATCTTCGTTCTTTCGCTCGTCTGTCTCTTATCTTGATGAATGAATGGATGCCTCTATTTATAGGCGGTAAGAATCAACTAGCCGTTGGAAGAGTCGTTGATCTCTGTTCTGTGAAAGCGATGGCTTGTCTCTCATCTCTACAGATTTTCCCGATTTGGCAACTGTGAACTTCTGCTTTCCTTCTGAGACAACCTTGTGTTGGGCCAAATGAGGTAATGACAGAACGTCAAACCTTCACGTGACTTCCTATTTGAAATTCAAATTTCAACCATTGTCTTTCAACATTGGTTAGTCGATTGAGACGTTTGATCTTTATCCGAGTGGTCTTCAGCTAATGTTCCATCTGATCGCTACCTTCATCTGACATTCTGTCTAAAGAGGAACAGATGAACTCTCAGCTGCCTTAAACTTTATGTTGTCGATCTATCAGATTGAGTCCTACAACTGATGTTCCATATGATCGGGTGGATTGTCACATCTGACAAACAGTTGATTACTCAGATGTTTTCTTTCATCCGATGTTCCACATCCGAACAGTTGGCTTGAACGCTCAGTTGTCTTTCTTACATCTGATGTTCCACATCCGAATTTCCATCTGAAGTTCTATCCGAGTATAGCCATGTTGCTGTCTTCAGCTGGAGTCTTGTAAAGATAAAATCTGAACATTGCTCAAATAGTGAGCCTAAATACTAACATTAGGATATGGCAACATCTACTCGGTTGGGGTCAGTTGGTTTTGGAATCAATCAAAACTTTACTAAATTTCCCAACAATTTCCCCATTTTTGATGATGCCAAAACCCTACTGATCTAAACCCTACTGACCTATCTATAATCTCAGCTGAAATTTTAGACAGTCTATAAGGTTAAACATCAAAAGGTTAGCACAGTTATAACATGGTATTGAAATAACTTTGCGATTCAGAGCTTGGACAACTGGAAAATTGTACGTCAAGATGAATCGGATATATGATGAAAGTTTTCATTACAACTGATGTGTTTACACAGATATTCATAGAAATCAATTACATCAGTGGCTCAAAAACTCTATCTCAGCTAATACTTTAGCCCATACTTGCCGAAAATCCTGACAAAAATTTCTCTCTTGGCATCTGATTCCTTCGAGATATCCACTCCATGTTCTTGACAGACTTTTCTGGCTTCAGCTGGATCCGGTTGAAGAGTTCATCTACAGCACATTCCACATCAACCTTCTTCGCCAGTTCCTTATCACGATGCTCTTGATCAGCTTTCTTCATCGCAGCGAAGGTCTCAGTGACTTCTGTTTGAAAAGCTACGAATTCAGCCCATTTTTGTTCGAACCGAGAATCCCATTCTTTGTCTTGCGTCTGTTGAGATTTTGCAAGATTGGATTCTGAGATGGACTTAAACACGTTCAGGTCTGATCTCATCCCAAGAATTGTTGTCTTCAAGTCATTGATGTCTTTGCTGGTGGATGTTGAGAAGTCATCCAGCTTCATCTTCATCGCATCATGTTCTTCCAGCAGCTTCCTATGTTTCTCATCCTGAGCTTCTATCATCCTCTGTTGTTCTTCGCGGTTGAGCTAGATGTTGGCGATCATCTCCTTCCTCAGCTGATTGACTCTCTTAGCGATCAGCTCGCATATTTCATCCAAGGAGTGTGCTGGCTGATCAGCTGGTGCTAGTTGTTCAACTGGTGCTAGCTGTTCAGATTGTGCTGGCTGTTCAACAGTAACCATGACTTGGCGATTGGCCAGGTACTGTTGGAGTTCTTCTTCCTCCTGTTTTGCTGCTGCTGCGGCTGCGTCAATATCATCCATGAATTCTGCAGACTTGGCCAGCATGTTGTCAAGGAAGGTGACACATTCTCAATATGTTGTCAATTCCCTTGTGTCTCTTCCTTCTGCCTTGCTGATATCCAGACGGCGAGTCAGTAGTGCGATCTTGTTGTTGTACGCAACCTCGAGGTTGGTATAATTGAAGTATTCCCTCAGACACGACTCATCTTCCTTGACATACCAATGATGTTGAATTGATACAACAGCTCAGTTCCGAGCGTGGCAAAGGTGGGCATGTCGCGCGCCTCGGGGAACATACCAAACAGCTTCTGAAAGCAATATGCCAACTTGCCTTCATGTTCCAGCGCGACAGCTCGACGATCAGCTTCTTCGTCAATGGGAGAAGGAGAGAGATTTTCATAGGGAATCGGTTCAAGAGTTTCCTCAACATTGACCAAAGAAGAGGTCGCAATGTTGGCATCGAATTGAGAGCTCGGAATTTCTGACTGGTTCGTAATGTTGGCATCGAGTGGGGAGCTCGGAATTTCTGACTGATGGTCAGTTGTGAGAACCTCTCTGTGCTGTACGGCATCAGCTTCTGCCGTGGGGGAGGATAGAACATCTTCAGATTCTTTGGATGAAGAAGCTGCATCCGAGGACATGTTCGGCTCATCTTCCGGATCGGTTTTCACCCCTTCTATCCGATCTTGATAGGGAGACCTCTCCTTCCTTGTTCCACTTTCGTGAGGAACAATTTCGAAAGTAGCCTCGTCAACTGAGTGACTCGACTCAGATGGTACCTCCTCAGCTGGTTTTGCAACTAACTTTTTGATACGAACCTTCAACCTTATCTGACTCATCTCTGAGTCGGCGTGCAGCTGTCGATTTGGAAGAGTGGCTGACAGCTGGAGGCAGCTCCTCAGCTGTATCTTTCTCCACAGCTGATTTCACAGCTTCCCTTTTATCTTTTGGAGTGTAGACACTCCGAATCACATCAAGAGCTTTCTTGGCTGTTGGGAACAACATCTGCCTTTTAACTAGTGTCTCCTCACTGTCTTTCCACACCATGTTCTGATCCTTCGTGGTGAGAAGTATCAGGGCAGAGATTTTGAGACCGCATCTCCCCTACCGTCACTTCCCAGCAGAGACCGAGCAAGAGCACCTAGACTTGGACCCAGAGTTTTCCGCCTTGTTGGAGATACCACTAGACTTTGTACCGAGTGAGGAGTCTGACGCGGAGTCAGAGCAGTTAGAGGAGGACGCGGAGCCCGCTGTTACACCAGAGTTACCGCCAGTTAGTACAGAGATCGAGGAGTTGATCCCAGACCGGGATTCATAGAGATCGACACCGAGACAGCCGCGTTGTTAGGATTATCTTCACCGTTCATACCTGACGTTTGTGTTAGAGTCAGAAGACCTTTAGAGACGGGACTGTTTCGGGCAGAGTCAGAGTACCGAGGGATTGACGCGGAGCTTGCCGCCATGTTAGAGTTACCATCTCCACTGACACCGCTTGAGGAGATCTGTGCAAAGTGGGAGGTAGTCAGAGGTCAGATGGAGGCAGGACCATCCAGGGTCCGTTCCAGAGAGGTTTTTGAGTCCGGTTCCGTTTCAGAGCACCTTCTTCCCCTGAAGAAGCGTGCAATACAGATGAGTGAGGACTACCTTATTTCAGACCTTGAGGAGACAGTTTCAGAGGCACCATCATCACCTCGGCTTACACTTTCCGACGGCTCTACTCTGAGGGAGGACGAGGCACTCCAGCTCGTCTTTGGTTCAGAGTCTGAGGAGGAGGACCTGCACGAGGATCCTGAGGAGGACCCAGATGAGGATCCGGAGGAGGACCCAGAGAAGGACTCTTAGGGTATTTTGGCCATAGAGGGCAGTTCCGACTCGACTATAGTCTGTTGAGTAGAGCGTCGTAGACGCATGTTAGTAGTAGTAGTAGTAACTCTTTTGTCCTGTACATAGTCGGATCAATAACTAGTTTTTGTAGTACTTAACGGATACGAAATTTTATGAATCGTTTTCGCTCTAGTACTTTTAGTAGGTACGGAGATGCAGCTTGTTTGTGCACCCGGTAAATAGTAGGCAGTCAGCCTAGTTTAGACTAGTAGTAGTCTAACTTTGTGTATAAGTCCTCGTTGGAGGCGGAATTAATATTCTTTTTGATGTATATATATATACATGACCCATGAGAGGGTTTTTAATCACAAGAAAAAATTCCTATGAAACGTGTAATTAAATCAGAATGTCAATGAATTCGTGTGACGAGAAATTTAAGTCTAACTTGAAAGTTAAAAGATTACGAAGTAATATCGGAACTATGTTCGATATGTCGTCCCGTGAACTTGATTAAGTTGGAAACAAGTTAGTAAGTACTAAGAGTAATTAACAGAAGGGACTAACGAGAATTTCTATTTCCTTTAGATCAAAGAAAATGCCGCCAAGAAACGTTAACAATAGGAGAGGTCGAGGATCTGGAAGGCCTCAAAGACGTGGGAGACATCAATCGGAGAACGACAGAGAACAAGAGCACGAACAGAATGATACCCTATCACCATCCCCATCACCATCCCCATCACCATCCCCATCACCACCACCTCCACCACCACCTCCACCATCACCCCGTAGGGATATTGAGGATTTATTTCTCAAGAGAAACCCCCCGATGTTTAATGGAACGGGCAGCCCTAGCGATGCTGAGCTATGGGTGAGATCTACAGAGAAGATATTAAAACTCCTCAGATGTACTGATGAGGAGAGAATGCTATGTGTCCCGTTCCAACTAACTGGATCGGCAGATTATTGGTGGGAAGCAAGGCAGAAGGTGATACCCGCAGAGCAGCTGGCTCGTTTCACGTGGGAAGAATTCAAGGAAATACTATTTGATAAGTACGTACACAAGACGTATAGAGCTCAGAAGGAAGCCGAGTTCTATAGTTTGAAGCAAGGGAAATTGACTAAAACAGAGTATGACGCCAAGTTTTGCGAGCTGTCTAGGTATGCGCCGACTTAGGTTGATACCGAGGAGAAATTATCGAAGAAATTCCAAGGGGGACTACAACATGAATTGGGGATTGCATTAGCTAGTCATGGGGGACTAAGCTACACTGACATTTTGGGAAGAGCATTGGAAATGGAGTTCGTAGTGCCTGACGAGAAGAAAGTTGTACCAACTGCACCAGCTCCAGCACAGAACCAGAACCGAGGCTATTATAACAACAATAATAGCAACTATCAGGGAAAGAAGAAGTGGAATGGAGGAGGTAGCGGAGGCTACAATCAGAGTTATAACAACCAGGGTAATCAGAAAAAGGGGTATTCAGCAGGGCTATCAGTAGCCTGGTCAGAACAATGACCACAACAACAACAGCAACAAAAGACCGTGGCAGGGAAACAACCAGTCGGGGTTGTTTATTCAGGGAAATAAGCAGAACACACCATGGAATGGAAACGGTAAACAGAACCAGCCGCAAGGGCAGCAACGAAACTTCAACCAGGGACGAACTAACCTAGGGAGGGTTACCATTCCTGTCTGCCCTAAGTGCAACAGAGCCCATCCCGGAGTTTGTCAGATAGGCACCCCCAACTGTTTCAACTGCGGACAGAAGGGGCATATGAAGAAAGATTGCCCGAAACCGCTGTAAGCCATACCTCTCAGGGCCATACAAGCACAGCCACAGCAGCAAATGAACCAACAGCAGTTCCAGCAGCATGCACAGCAGCAACAGAATGCGAGGGCATGCGCTATCAAACAGGGTGGCCAGCACAAGGGAAAAGGCAACCTAGCAGGTATGGGAAAACTTCACAACATCCCTATTAAGATATTGTTTGATACTGGCGCATCGCATTCTTTCATTGCTGGCTCGTGTGCCAATAACTTAGATATCAGACCTGTAAGAGCTGCACATTCTATGAGAGTAGCTACACCTTCAGGAGATATTACTACTTCCACGCATGTTTGCTCTAACCTAGATTTAGAAATCGGAACTCTTAAGGTTAAGGCGAACAACTTAAACGTTATGATAATGTGGGACGTAGATATAATCCTAGGAATGGATTGGTTGTCAGACATTTATGCCACGATTCTCTGCAACGAGAGAAAAATCTCTTTTCAACCCCGGGGTAAAGAACCAACCGAATTCCACGGAATCTCAATGGGTAGAGGCATACCAATTATATCAGCCCTTCAAGCCACGAAACTCATGAAGAAGAAAGGTACCACAGCTTATCTCGTGTACCTAGTCGGGGAGTCAGGAGCCAAGAAGACCATCCAAGACGTAAAAGTTATAAATGAATACGAAGACGTCTTTCCAGAAGTGTTACCAGGATTGCCACCAGATCGTCATGTGGACTTCACGATCGACTTAGAACCAGGAGCAGCACCTAAGTCTAAAGCCCCATATAGGATGGCACCGAAAGAACTAGAAGAGCTCAAAATCCAGTTACAAGAATTGCTAGACCTTGGTTTCATCAGGCCAAGTGTCTCACCTTGGGGAGCACCCGTGTTGTTTGTTAGGAAAAAGGACGGATCGATGAGAATGTGTATAGATTATCGAGAGCTGAACAAGATCACACTCAAGAACAAATATCCTTTGCCAAGGATCGAGGATCTGTTCGATCAGCTTAAGGGTGCAGGAGTCTTCTCCAAGATAGATTTAAGGTCAGGGTACCATCAGTTGAAGATCAAACCAGAGGACGTACCAAAGACCGTCTTTAGAACCCGATACAGCCATTACGAAGTCCTAGTAATGCCATTTGGTTTTACCAACACTCCAGCTGTATTCATGGACCTTATGAATAGAGTTTTCCACCTTTACTTGGACAAATTCGTTTTAGTGTTCATCGACGACATCCTCGTTTACTCTAAGAATGAAAAGGAGCACGAAGAACAACTACGGATAGTGTTAGAAACACTAAGAGCCGAGAAACTGTATGCCAAATTCAGTAAATGCAAATTTTGGCTGAAGGAAATAATGTTCCTTGGACATATAGTTTCGGCAGAAGGAATCAAGGTAGATCCCACCAAGGTAGAGACAGTGCACAACTGGAAGTCACCAACAAGTCCGAACGAGATCAGAAGTTTCTTAGGTTTGGCAGGCTACTACAGAAGGTTTATTGAGGGATTTTCTACGATCGCTCGCCCGATGACGCAGTTACTTCGGAAGGATACCAAATTTAAATGGACGGACGAGTGTGAAAAGAGTTTCCAAATGCTTAAGGAAAAGCTAACCACAACGCCAGTATTAGCTCTTCCAGACGCAAACAAGGAGTATGTGGTTTACACCGACGCCTCGAAAAATGGATTAAGTTGTGTCTTAATGCAAGATGGACGAGTGATAGCTTATGTTTCACGACAACTTCGACCTCACGAAGTGGAGTACCTAACCGACGACTTAGAACTCGCAGCCGTGGTGCATGCGTTAAAGATTTGGAGACACCATCTCTATGGTGTAAGGGTTGAGATATTCACTGATCATAAGAGTCTGAAGTACTTTTTCGAGCAGAAAGAACTGAATATGAGACAAAGGAGATGGCTCGAACTAGTAAAGGATTACGACTGCGGAATCAACTACCATCCCGGAAAGGCTAACGTGGTAGCAGACGCATTGAGTCGCAAGGCTCCAACGAAGTTAGGATGTCTCTTTGTAGAGGAAGAAACTTTAGTGCGAGAATTCGAGAAGATGGATATCAAAGTGCTCGACACGCCAGCTACGATAACAAGTTAGATAGCAGCATTAGAAGCTACACCAGATTTGAGAGAAGGATCAATGCTCAGAGGAAGGATGAATCAATGGAAAAGCTTCGATTAAAGATAAGAATAGAGAAACCAGACGGGTATTCCGAAGCACCAGATAATGCTATATTATTTGAAGACAGAATTTGTATTCCTGATGACGATAGCGAACTGAAGAATGAGATCTTGAGTGAGGCTCACGATACGCCTTATACAGCTCACCCAGGAAGTACGAAAATGTATCAAGATTTGAGAAGGAACTTCTGGTGGAATGGAATGAAACGAGACGTTGCCTCGTTTGTAGAAAGATGTTTGGCATGTCAGCAAGTTAAGGCTTTACAAAGATGACCGTTTGGATTGCTGCAACCATTGGACGTCCCAGAATGGAAATGGGAGGGCATAGCTATGGACTTTGTCACAGGCTTGCCTAAGTCAAGAAGAGGAAACACATCTATTTGGGTGATTATCGATTGACTTACGAAGTCAGCACATTTCTTGCCGATTAAGACTACCTATGGATCAGAGAAACTAGCTCAGTTGTACGTCAGAGAGATTGTACGTCTGCATGGAGTACCGAAGGTCATAATATCAGATAGAGACGCCAAATTTACCTCGAGATTTTGGATTACGATGCAGAAAGAATTGGGAACAAAGCTTAATTTCAGTACAGTGTTTCACCCACAGACAGATGGACATTCAGTCACAGCCCCAAATCCCGAGGGACGGCAGAAGCCGGGGTGCGACTGGGGTTGGATTAAAGAAGCGGGAAAGAAAGGGGCTAACTGACTAAACATACATGATAAACATCGATAAACTATGAACAAGACTTGATTATAGAAAAGAAAGAGTTAATCTCTAAGGATTATTCGACATAAGTACAAAAGATGAAACTAAGTTCAAATGTACGGACATAAACTACTGAGTTGTTCAAAATACATCTCAAAAGAAATACAGAGATTGACAGCGGAAGAGTTCTACTAAGCATCTTATCCTTAAACTCAACAACAACCGTCGCCGCTCACCGTCGCTTCAACCTGCACATTTAGAAAGCAATGCAGGGCTAAGTACAAAGGTACTTAGTGGGCACGATGTCGAAAACATACTTATAAGTATTGATAAATGGCATATCATAAGCATAGCACACGGGGTTTTATTGAAAGAATCCGTGTCTACTAAACATTTTCTGACCTTTTTCTCATAAATCGCTCGCGCGAGCATTTTCTGACTGATGTTACGTTCAATCTTGACCACTACTAATTCACCGTGGCTGGTACCCCTCAACAGGATATCACATACACCACAGGTTACAAAGTGCACTAACTCTGGAAAGCACTTAGCAGCTAACTCAGAGCCGATCGTTAGTTAATCTAAAAATAGACTAACTCTAAAAGTCTGGAAAACCCGAAGGTTAACTCAGAAATCTGGAAAACACGAATGTTAACTCAGATAGGTACAAGAGAACTCACATAAAAACTTAAAACAGTTCATGCCATATTATCACTTTGAAAACACAGATATCAAAGCAATAAAGAAAGATTTTTCGAGCATTGCTCGTTTTATTTGTATATAAAAGCCCACCTTATTTTACAGAACTTAAAACAAACGCTTCCAACTTGAGATCTTCTGTCCTTTCTCTACAGTTGGCTTCCTCCTTCATCGTAAAATAAAATATACTTAAAAACGGTTCGTAAAAGATACTCGAAGAAAGAGAATCGAAGAAGGTTCTAGTCATTTTATTCTTTTGGCATTTGCACGCTTACTAGATTCGTTTTACTTAACGGGAAACGAGACTCATATCAATCTCGTTTAGAACTTGAAAGATCTCGTACTCGACTCTCGGGTCAGTAGAGAAGGTTGTCGATGTCTTAAAATGACTTTAAGGATTATAAGAAACTAAGTTGGAAAGAACCAACTTAGGCGATTTCATTTATAGCTCATTTCACAACTTATGAATATTTCTCGTTTATTACTTTTTAAAGAAAAGATAAGATATAAGATACGATCTCGACTGGTTTTTATCATTAAAGGTCTGATCCTTGACTCTAGGGTCAGATAGAAGGTATCCGTTAGATAAAACGGCTTAAACGATTAAAAGAAACTAAGTTGTGAACTAAACAACTTAGAAAATAAGAAACTGAAATTTCTACTGCACAGTCCAGTAACTCTGGAGGCTGTCCAGAACAGAGGACTTGGAAACAGGGGGTGAGCTTTGTACCACTAGAAAGCTTAGGAAGTCTAGTTTCTGCTCCAATTTACGGATCACAAATCCGATAAACGAGCCAGAAGTTATTACAGTTTCCGGCAGGGGTCGCAAAACTGCCGTGAAACCCTAGCTTATTGATAAGTTCGCCGTATAACGTTTTAGGTTCGTTTTAAATCCTCGTATTCAACTTTTTTAGAAACTGAACTCTCAAGGCAGTTATCACGTTCCTCCGTACGTGTCAAACCCCTTCTCACTTACTCAAAGGCACGACGTTCTAACGTCGGATTTCAACTATCAATTACTATACCAACAAAGAAATTCCAAACGTTTTCTATTTCCCGATTATCACTTTAACCCATATTATATGAACTCGGATGTTTACGATGTAAACTAGAAAGATATTCCAAATTTCATTATAAACAATAATATCAAGTTAAAATTTTCATCCGACTTCCCGATTATTAGTTACAACTAGATATTCGCCTCTTACGCGATCTTTAAAAGTCGTCGGTTTTCGTTCAAGTTTTACGACGTTAATCTACGTCTAATAGGAATCGTTTTCATGCATGCTAACATGTCTTAACATCTTTATAATTCAGATTATATAGTGATCCTTGTCTCCTACATTCCATTAAACATTTTTAGAAAATTTCCAATTAATTCCTATTATCAATTAACATGATTTGTAACAATAATCAACTAACAAATCATCACTTTAAATGATCATGTGGAAAACTCCTAACTACTTTAAAATTTCTGGTTTTGAACATATGTTTATGGGATGATTTTCTTTTTAAATTAATAACATTTATATACTAAACATGCTCTTATATCACCAATTATTCACTTGCAATTCCAAAAACAACTAACATGCAAAAATCCCTAATTTCATACTTCAAACCCTAACTAAATTTCATAATAACATAGGGCTTTCAATCCTTTTTCATCTCATACACTAATTAAACCTCTACTAAGCATGAATTTGCAATCAAAAGAAGAAAAACAAAAATCCTACAATTTTCCAAAAAATTCTGCATTGACCTAAATGTTAGGTTTCTTATTTTTGATCATTTTTAATCCATAAATATCATGTCTAGCATATCCAATTACATTATTCTAAGATCATTTCTTCCATTCCAATACCTTTAAAAATTCGAACATGAGGGAAAGGAGGAGAAAAGAAAATCTAATTGGATAGGGTTGAAGAGAATGAAAATACCTTAAGATTTAATGAAGGAAGTTATGGAATTGAATGTATGGATGGATGGTTTGTGTGAGTTCTTCAAGTTCTTGGTGAAGTCTTCAATGGAGGATTGAAGAGATGAAGAAGATGAAGTTGAGGGAGAGATGGAGAGAGTGGCCGAGAGAGAGAGAGTGGAAAGAGAGAGAAAGATTTGTTTTGTCTAAGCTTGTGAAATGATTAATGGTTGACCATGCAAAAAGATAAGTTTAGGTGTCATTAGCTTAGGGTGTATTAACATGCATGTTAACAACTAACATGGTGAGATGGCGGCTGCCATGCAGCATTTTTAGAGGTTTTACGGGTTTTTCCGGCGTGATCCGACGTTACGGAAAAACGAACGACGAAGACGTTGTTCGATACAAAAATCATCGTGATTCGATTTGATTTACAAATTCTAACGTATGAACTTAATTAGAAAATGAATTTCTAAAATTTATTTTGACAAAAACTCGGAACGACAAGTCCAAGTTTCGTCCGGAAAAACGTAAAAACAAACTTTTTCGGCGTGTTCGTATTCGCGATTTGTTTTACCGTAAAATTAAACGGTTTCTCGTTCTAAGCTTACGATATAAAAACTTTTTGCATGCGGTAACCCTTAATATGGTAGTCGTCTAGCCGACTTCTGTAAATTATTTTCTTTTAGTAACGGATTCGACCGTTAGCTTTAGAATTAAAAATTCCAACTTAGGCGTGCAAAGCCATTAATTAATTAACTTAAAACTTCTTAGAACGTAAGGATTTTTACGGGGCATTACATCCTACCCCCCTTATGAAAAATTTCGTCCCGAAATTTGCTTACTTTCTGCAAAAAGATGAGGATATCGCTCCTTCATCTTCTCCTCGAGTTCCCACGTGGCTTCTTCTTGCCCGTGATGGTTCCATAACACTTTAACTATTGGTATCAATTTAGTTCTTAATTCTTGAATTTTTCTATCCAAGATTGATATCGGCTTTTCTTCATAGCTTAGGTCAGATTCAAGAGTTACGTCTTGTTGACTAATAACGTGTTTAGGATCGTAAACATATTTTCTCAACTGAGAAACGTGAAAAACGTTATGAACGCTTCCTAGACTTGGCGGTAAGGCCAATCTATACGCGACTGATCCTATTCTCTCGAGGATTTCATATGGTCCTATAAATCTGGGTCTTAATTTACCCTTAACTCCGAACCTAAGGATTCCTTTGGTCGGGGATATCTTAAGAAAGACTTTATCTCCTATTTCAAACTTAAGGTTGGTACGACGGTCGTCTGCATACGATTTATGTCGGCTCTGGGCCTCTTTCATTCTATCTCAAATCTGTCGAACTATCTCAATCATCTCGTTAATCGCATCTGGACCTAGGTTCTTTCTCTCACCTACTTCGTCCCAATAAAGCGGTGATCTACATTTTCTCCCATACAAAGCCTCAAACAGTGCCATTCCTATTGTGGCCTGATAGCTGTTGTTGTAGGCAAACTCAATTAAGTGTAGAATTTCTTCCCAATTCGTGCCTCGGTCCAAAACTACTGTTCTTAACATATCGACCAAAATCTGAATCGTTCTCTCTGACTGTCCATCTGTCTGTGGGTGAAAGGCTGTACTAAAATTTAGCTCTGTTCCCAATTCTTTCTGCATTGTAATCCAAAATCTCGAGGTAAACTTAGCATCTCTGTCTGATATTATGACCTTCGGTATTCCATGCAGACGTACAATCTCTTTTACATACAACTGAGCTAGTTTCTCTGATCCATATGTAGTCTTAATTGGCAAGAAGTGAGCTGACTTCGTAAGTCTATCAATTATTACCCAAATTGCTGTGTTTCCCCTTTTCGACTTAGGCAAGCCTGTGACAAAGTCCATAGCTATGCCTTCCCATTTCCAATCTGGGACATCCAACGGTTGTAGCAATCCATATGGTCGTCGGTGTAAAGCCTTAACTTGTTGACATGCTAGGCATCTTTCTATAAACGAGGCAACGTCTCGTTTCATTCCGTTCCACCAAAAGTTTTTTCTCAAATCTTGGTACATTTTTGTACTTCCTGGATGTGCTGTGTAAGGCGTGTCGTGAGCCTCACTCAAGATTTCGTTCTTTAACTCGTTGTTGTTGTCGGGAATACAAATTCTGCCTTTGTAAAGTATCGCATTGTCTGGAGCTTCAGAATATCCTTCTTGCTTATCCGTCCTTATCCTTACTCTTAACTTTTCCATTGACTCGTCTTTTCTCTGAGCACTAATGATCCTTTCTCTCAAATCTGGTGTAGCTTCTAGTGCTGCTATTTGACTTGTTATCGTTGCTGACGTGTCAAGCACTCTGATATCCATCTTCTCGAATTCTCGTACTAAAGTTTTCTCTTCTACGAAAAGACATCCTAATTTCGTTGGGGCTTTGCGACTCAATGCATCTGCTACCACATTAGCTTTTCCTGGATGATAGTTAATTCCACAGTCATAATCCTTGACTAATTCGAGCCATCGTCTTTGTCTTATGTTCAATTCTTTTTGCTCGAAGAAGTATTTTAGGCTTTTGTGATCTGTGAATATCTCAACTCTTACACCATAGAGATGGTGTCTCCAAATTTTTAGCGCATGTACTACTGCTGCAAGTTCTAAATCGTGGGTTGGGTACTCAACTTCGTGGGGTCGAAGTTGTCGTGAAGCATAAGCTATCACTCGTCCGTCTTGCATTAAGACACAACCTAATCCATTTTTCGATGCGTCGGTGTAAACCACATATTCTTTATTTGCGTCTGGAAGTGCTAACACTGGCGCTGTAGTTAGCTTTTCCTTAAGAGTTTGGAAACTTTTCTCGCAGTCATCCGTCCACTTAAACTTGGTATCCTTCCTGAGTAGCTGCGTCATCGGGCGAGCGATTGTAGAAAATCCCTCGATAAACCTTCTGTAATAACCAGCTAATCCCAAGAAACTTCTGATCTCATTCTAATTTGTTGGTGCTTTCCAGTTTTGCACTGTTTCTACTTTGGCTGGATCCACCTTAATTCCTTCTGTCGATACTATGTGTCCAAGGAACATTACTTCCTTTAACCAAAATTCGCATTTACTGAATTTGGCATAGAGTTTTTCAGCTCTTAGTGTTTCCAACACTATCCGTAGATGTTTCTCATGCTCCGTTTCATTTTTAGAGTAAATAAGGATGTCGTCAATGAATACTAGAACAAATTTGTCCAAGTAGGGGTGGAAGACTCTGTTCATGAGGTCCATGAATACGGCTAGAGCGTTGGTCAAACCAAATGGCATCACTAAAAATTCATAATGGCCATATCGAGTTCTAAAAGCGGTCTTAGGTACATCTTCAGGTTTAATCTTAAGTTGATGATACCCTGATCTCAAATCTATTTTGGAAAAGACTCCTGCACCCTTAAGTTGATCGAACAGATCCTCGATCCTTGGCAAAGGATATTTGTTCTTGAGAGTGATCTTTTTCAGTTCTCAGTAATCGATGCACATTCTCATCGATCCGTCCTTTTTTCTAACAAACAGCACGGGTGCTCCCCAAGGTGAAACACTTGGTCTGATAAAACCAAGGTCTAATAATTCCTGCAACTGGATTTTGAGTTCTTCCAGTTCCTTCGGTGCCATTCTGTAAGGGGCTTTAGACTTAGGAGCTGCTCCTGGTTCTAAATCGATCGTGAAGTCCACAAGACGATCAGGTGGCAATCCTGGTAGCACTTCTGGAAAAACATCTTCGTATTCGCTCACGACTTTTACGTCCCGAATGGTCTTCTCTGCTCCTGGTTCTCCAACTAGGTATACAAGATATGCTGTGGTACCTTTCTTCTTCATAAGTTTCGTGGCTTGAAGGGCTGATATAATTGGTACGCTTCTACCCATTGAAATTCCGTGGAATTCGGTCGGTTCTTTACCCGGTGGTTGAAAAGAAATTTTTCTCTCGTTGCAGAGAATCGTAGCGTAATTTTATGATAACCAATCCATACCTAGGATTATATCTACGTCCCACATTATCATAACATTTAGATTGTTCGCTATAATTTTATGAGTTCCAATTTCTAGTTCTAAGTTAGAGCAAACATGTCTGGAAGTAGTGATCTCTCCTGAAGGTGTGGCTACTCTCATAGATTGTACAGCTCTTACAGGTCTAATGTCTAAGTTATCGGCACATGAGCCAGCAATGAAAGAATGCGATGCGCCAGTATCAAACAATATCTTAATAGGGATGTTGTGGAGTTTTCCCATACCTGCTAGATTGCCTTTTCCTTTGCGCTGACCGCTTTGTTTGATAGCGCATGCCCTCGCATTTTGTTGCTGCTGTGCATGCTGCTAAAATTGCTGCTGGTTCATAGGCGGCTGTTGCAGTTGTGCTTGGATTGCTCGGAGAGGTACTGCTTGAAACGGTTTAGGGCAGTCCCTTTTCATATGTCCTTTCTGTCCACAGTTGAAACAGTTAGAGGTACCCATTTGGCAGACTCCAGGATAGGCTCGGTTGCATTTCGGGCAGACAGGAATGGTAACCCTCCCTGGGTTATTCGCTCCCTGATTAAAATTCCTCTGTTGCCCTTGCGGCTGGTTCGACTGATTATTGCCTTTCCACGGTAGGTTCTGCCTGTTCCCTTGAATGGACAATCCCGGTTGGTTGTTTCCTTGCCACGGCCTTTTTCCACTATTGTTGTTGTTGGCAGGTTGCTGATAACCTCTTCTCTGCCCTCCTTGATTGTTATAACCCTGATTGTAACCTCCGCTACTTCCTCCACTCCATTTTCTCTTCCCCAGGTAGTTGCTGTTGTTGTTGTTGTTGTAGTAGCCTCGATTCTGATTCTGCACTGGTGCTGACGCAGTTGGTACAACCTTCTTCTCATCAGGCACGACGGCCTCCATTTCCAGTGCTCTTCCTAGTAAATCTGAATAACTTAGTCCTCCATGACTAGCTAAAGAGATTCCCAACTCATGACGTAAACCACCCTGGAATTTCTTTGATAATTTCTCCTCTGTGTCGACCAGTGTCGGCGCATATCTCATTAATTCGCAAAACTTGATGTCATATTCCGTCACAGTTAGCTTTCCTTGTTTCAAATTGTAAAATTCAGCCTCTTTCTGCGCCCTATACGTCTTGGGGACGTATTTGTCAAAGAAAATTTTCTTAAATTCTTCCCACGAAAAACGAGCCAGATGCTCGGCAGGTATTACCTTTTGTCTTGCCTCCCACCAATAGTCTGCCGACCCCATTAGTTGGAATGCGACACACAGCATTCTTTCCTCATCAATGCATCTGAGGAGTTTAAAAATTTTCTCGGTCGATCTCACCCATAGCTCAGCATCGCTAGGGCTTCCGGTTCCATTAAACATTGGAGGGTTTCTTTTGAGGAAAAGATCCTCAATATCTCTACGGGGCTGTGGTGGAGGTGGTGGTGATGGTGACGGGGGTGGAGTTGGGGATGGAGTAATATTCTGCTCATTTTCTTGTTCTTGATCATTTTCTGGTTGACGTCCTACACGTCCTCTTGGTCTTCCAGGTCTTCGACCTCTCCTATTGTTTACATTTCTTGGCGGCATTTTCTTTGGTCTAGAGAAGAATTGATAACTCTCATTAGCTTCCTTCTGTTAATTATATTTGGCACTTACTAGCTCACTCTTACTCAATCAAACTCGTGGATCATCATATTGGACCTAGCTTGATATCATTTTTATTAATCTTTTAACCTTCGAGTTAAATTCATTTCTTCGTTACACTAGTTTATTTAACATTCTATTTTTCAATTACTTGAATCATAAGAAATTTTTACTTGATTAGAACCCTCTTTTACGGGTCATAAATATATATACGTCCAAAAGAATATTACTTTTGCCTCCAACGAGGACTTACACAAAAGGGTTTAGACTACTATTAGTCTAAACTAGGCTGACTGCCTACTATTTACTGGGTGCACTAACAAACTGCACTCCACATCTATCAAAGTACTAGAACGGAAACGATTCATAAAAAAAATTTCGTATCCGTTAGAGTACTACAAAACTAACTAGTTACTGATCCGACTCTATATAAGACAAAAAGCTATCATTACTACCAATATTTACCTATATCTACACAGCACTGCCTAGCTAAACCACAAAAGGAACCAAAAACTACTCCAAGGTCTACAAAACCTAACAACCCTCCACTGGGTCTTCCTCCGGATCCTCCTCCGGGTCCTCCTCCGGATCCTCCTCCGGGTCCTCCTCCTCGGACTCCGAACCATAAACCAGCTCGAGTGGCTGGTCCACTCTCAAAGTAGAACCGTCGTCAAGTATAAACACGGTGGGTGACGGTGCCTCAAAAACAGTCTCCTCTAAGTCGGAGATCAAGTAGTCCTCACTGATCCTCCTCGCACGCTTCTTCAGGGGAAGAAGGTGGTCGGGAACTGAATCTAAACCCGTCTCAAACTCCTCCCTAGAACGGACCCTAGACGGTCCTGCCTCCCTGTGCCTCCAAGGTACTCCCCACTTCGTGCAGATCTCCTCCAGTGGTGTAAGTGGAGAAGGCAACTCCAACATGGCGGCGAGCTCCGCATCAATCTCTCTGCAGTCTGGTCCTTCTCTGTACAGTCTCGTCTCCGACGGTCCCCTGACCCTAACACAAACGTCTGGCAAAAACGGTGTAGACAATCCCAACAACGCGGCTGTCTCAGCGTCAACCTCTACAAAACCAGAACCCGGGATCAACTCCTCAATCTGCTGTGCAGCCGGTGGTGACTCAGGTGGAACTACCGTCTCCTCGTCCTCCTCAGGCTGCTCTAACTCAGCCTCAAGCTCTTCCTCTAGTACCCCGTCTGGTGGCAATTCTAATAACTCTAATATATCTGGGTCTAGGTCAAGCTCCTCAAGCTCTGTCTCGGCTGGATAGTGATTGTAAGGGATGTGTGGCTCCAAAGGAAGCGCAATCATATGCCTGTTCTCAAAGAAACGCTTGTGTACACACAAGGCAAAACCAGCGTAGTTGCCTGTTGGCTCTGTGTCGTCGCCGAGAATCCCCAAGTAGTACCAAGCTGCCCGGTGCGCCCATCCGCGCCACTCATCCGGTAGGTGCACGATCAGATCTAAAATTGCCTGACTCTCCTTGATCAGGTGTCTCACTGGGTAATAAGCTGATGAAAAATTACTGACAATCTGTCCCACATCTTCTTCTCCGTGGTCTACCTCAAACTCGTAATATTCATCCTTTAATATATCCACTATGGTGCGCTTGCACGAGGCCAAGGGCTGACTCTTCCGAGCCGTGACACGGGTCCTAGCCATCCTACAAAAGGTTTAAGGTAACATGGATCAGTAACAGGTAGAAAAAGAAAATAACTTATCTTAATCAAAACATAAATTACAAAGTGAATATCCCTTATTCAAATTGTAACATCAACATCTAAACCAACCACTTAATAAAACTTCTAGCAATTCAAGAAATTGCACTCATTCATCATATATATATTACATACATAAAGGATTTTATTTTCATTCTTTTTATTTCACTATACCATCATTCATTTTAATTCTTCTATTTCCTTTTTTTTCTTAACTAACTCTTAACGGTTTTTCACTTATTAAAACAAAGTGTTTTTACTTCGTTCATGTTACTTATTCAAAAGTAACATCCATTTCAAAAGAATTTATCGCTTACGACTCTTAATACTCGTGCTAATTGTAGTCGTTGCTCAAGACGAAAATATGGAATTTAATTCCATAAAAAGAAAAGGAAATATAACTTAAGAAAAACTCCCTGGAAAACTAAGTTCCAGTGTCGTCTCGTTCATATCTTTCTTGACTCGAAGCCGACAGCTTCTCGAACGTTCTATCGCTTCTTTCCTTTTTCTAATACGATTTATCGAATTATTTTTATTCATTTTATTTCTTTTCCTCGCAAGAAATATTTTTAGACGGCAAGTTCGACTTTGCCGAATCTTTATTCGTGTCACTAAGCGCACGTGACATCCATCAGAGAGAGTCATTCTCGCGTTAGAGATCTCCTTTCGAAATCATTTCGAAACAACGTTTCTTAAAAACGTCTAAGTTCTCGAAGAACCGGAAAGCTCTTAAGTTTCACGTCTATGTTCTCATTGAACCGGGAAAATTCCCTTAAAATCCGTCTATATTCTTGTATCCGCATACTTTTTCATAAAAAGGAAAATCATTGCGCACATATTTTCACATAAGATAGTACTTGTACTATCGCATAATCATGTAAGTATAAAGATTATACTTCTGTAAAATTCTCATTCTTAAAACACAACTCATTCTCGTTTTCACATTTTCACTGAATACTTGCTCATAACTTTTCTTATTTAAAAGAAATCTCCTTATAAAATTCTTTTATTTCTCCTTGTTGAGTCGACGTAGCGGGCGGTTGAGTTGACTTCTACGTTCTCAATCTTAACATCATAATCTAACTCTTATCTCATACTTGGAAAAACGACTCCGATCCAAAGTATATACAAATACTATGTCTCATGACTTGAAAGAAGACTCGATATAGAGTACGAACGAATACTCTATATTACTTCTCGAAGAAAGACTTGCATAAAAATACCACTTTATGATATTACTTCAAAGAATGACTCGTACTTGAAAGAATGATTCACATTAACTCATACTAGAAGGAATGACTCATAATTAGAGCAGGAAGCCCGTTCTGACACCACTCTGTGGTATCACTTAAAAGAATAACTTATACTAGAAGGAATGACTCAGAAGCAGAGCAGAAAATGAACACTGCTCTGATACCACTCTGTGGTATCACTAAAAGAATGACTCATACTAGGGAAATGACTTATGACCAGAGCAGAAAACGAACCTCTGCTCTGATACCACTCTGTGGTATCACTAAAAGAATGACTCATACTAGGGAAATGACTTATGACCAGAGCAGAAAACGAACCTCTGCTCTGATACCACTTTGTCACAGCCCCAAATCCCGAGGGACGGCAGAAGCCGGGGTGCGACTGGGGTTGGATTAAAGAAGCGGGAAAGAAGGGGGCTAACTGACTAAACATACATGATAAACATCGATAAACTATGAACAAGACTTGATTATAGAAAAGAAAGAGTTAATCCCTAAGGATTATTCGACATAAGTACAAAAGATGAAACTAAGTTCAAATGTACGGACATAAACTACTGAGTTGTTCAAAATACATCTCAAAAGAGATAAAGAGATTGACAGCGGAAGAGTTCTACTAAGCATCTTATCCTTAAACTCAACAACAACCGTCGCCGCTCACCGTCGCTTCAACCTGCACATTTAGAAAGCAATGCAGGGCTAAGTACAAAGGTACTTAGTGGGCACGATGCCGAAAACATACTTATAAGTATTGATAAATGGCATATCATAAGCATAGCACACGGGGTTTTATTGAAAGAATCCGTGTCTACTAAACATTTTCTGACCTTTTTCTCATAAATCGCTCGCGCGAGCATTTTCTGACTGATGTTACGTTCAATCTTGACCACTACTAATTCACCGTGGCTGGGACCCCTCAACAGGATATCACATACACCACAGGTTACAAAGTGCACTAACTCTGGAAAGCACATAGCAGCTAACTCAGAGTCGATCATTAGTTAATCTAAAAATAGACTAACTCTAAAAGTCTGGAAAACCCGAAGGTTAACTCAGAAATCTGGAAAACACGAATGTTAACTCAGATAGGTACAAGAGAACTCACATAAAAACTTAAAACAGTTCATGCCATATTATCACTTTAAAAACACAGATATCAAATCAATAAAGAAAGATTTTTCGAGCATTGCTCGTTTTATTTGTATATAAAAGCCCACCTTATTTTACAGAACTTAAAACAAATGCTTCCAACTTGAGATCTTCTGTCCTTTCTCTACAGTTGGCTTCCTCCTTCATCGTAAAATAAAATATACTTAAAAACAGTTCGTAAAAGATACTCGAAGAAAGAGAATCGAAGAAGGTTCTAATCATTTTATTCTTTTGGCATTTGCACGCTTACTAGATTCGTTTTACTTAACGGGAAACGAGACTCGTATCAATCTCGTTTAGAACTTGAAAGATCTCGTACTCGACTCTCGGGTCAGTAGAGAAGGTTGTCGATGTCTTAAAACGACTTTAAGGATTATAAGAAACTAAGTTGGAAAGAACCAACTTAGGCGATTTCATTTATAGCTCATTTCACAACTTATGAATATTTCTCGTTTATTACTTTTTAAAGAAAAGATAATATATAAGATACGATCTCGACTGGTTTTTATCATTAAAGGTCTGATCCTTGACTCTAGGGTCAGATAGAAGGTATCCGTTAGATAAAATGGCTTAAACGATCAAAAGAAACTAAGTTGTGAACTAAACAACTTAGAAAATAAGAAACTGAAATTTCTACTGCACAGTCCAGTAACTCTGGAGGCTGTCCAGAACAGAGGACTTGGAAACAGGGGGTGAGCTTTGTACCACTAGAAAGCTCAGGAAGTCTAGTTTCTGCTCCAATTTACGGATCACAAATCCGATAAACGAGCCAGAAGTTATTACAGTTTCCGGCAGGGGTCGCAAAACTGCCGTGAAACCCTAGCTTATTGATAAGTTCGCCGTATAACGTTTTAGGTTCGTTTTAAATCCTCGTATTCAACTTTTTTAGAAACTGAACTCTCAAGGCAGTTATCACGTTCCTCCGTACGTGTCAAACCCCTTCTCACTTACTCAAAGGCACGACGTTCTAACGTCGGATTTCAACTATCAATTACTATACCAACAAAGAAATTCCAAACGTTTTCTATTTCCCGATTATCACTTTAACCCATATTATATGAACTCGGATGTTTACGATGTAAACTAGAAAGATATTCCAAATTTCATTATAAACAATAATATCAAGTTAAAATTTTCATCCGACTTCCCGATTATTAGTTACAACTAGATATTCGCCTCTTACGCGATCTTTAAAAGTCGTCGGTTTTCGTTCAAGTTTTACGACGTTAATCTACGTCTAATAGGAATCGTTTTCATGCATGCTAACATGTCTTAACATCTTTATAATTCAGATTATATAGTGATCCTTGTCTCCTACATTCCATTAAACATTTTTAGAAAATTTCCAATTAATTCCTATTATCAATTAACATGATTTGTAACAATAATCAACTAACAAATCATCACTTTAAATGATCATGTGGAAAACTCCTAACTACTTTAAAATTTCTGGTTTTGAACATATGTTTATGGGATGATTTTCTTTTTAAATTAATAACATTTATATACTAAACATGCTCTTATATCACCAATTATTCACTTGCAATTCCAAAAACAACTAACATGCAAAAATCCCTAATTTCATACTTCAAACCCTAACTAAATTTCATAATAACATAGGGCTTTCAATCCTTTTTCATCTCATACACTAATTAAACCTCTACTAAGCATGAATTTGCAATCAAAAGAAGAAAAACAAAAATCCTACAATTTTCCAAAAAATTCTGCATTGACCTAAATGTTAGGTTTCTTATTTTTGATCATTTTTAATCCATAAATATCATGTCTAGCATATTCAATTACATTATTCTAAGATCATTTCTTCCATTCCAATACCTTTAAAAATTCGAACATGAGGGAAAGGAGGAGAAAAGAAAATCTAATTGGATAGGGTTGAAGAGAATGAAAATACCTTAAGATTTAATGAAGGAAGTTATGGAATTGAATGTATGGATGGATGATTTGTGTGAGTTCTTCAAGTTCTTGGTGAAGTCTTCAATGGAGGATTGAAGAGATGAAGAAGATGAAGTTGAGGGAGAGATGGAGAGAGTGGCCGAGAGAGAGAGAGTGGAAAGAGAGAGAAAGATTTGTTTTGTCTAAGCTTGTGAAATGATTAATGGTTGACCATGCAAAAAGATAAGTTTAGGTGTCATTAGCTTAGGGTGTATTAACATGCATGTTAACAACTAACATGGTGAGGTGGCGGCTGCCATGCAGTATTTTTAGAGGTTTTACGGGTTTTTCCAGCGTGATCCGACGTTACGGAAAAACGAACGACGAAGACGTTGTTCGATACAAAAATCATCGTGATTCGATTTGATTTACAAATTCTAACGTATGAACTTAATTAGAAAATGAATTTCTAAAATTTATTTTGACAAAAACTCGGAACGACAAGTCCAAGTTTCGTCCGGAAAAACGTAAAAACAAACTTTTTCGGCGTGTTCGTATTCGCGATTTTTTTTTAACGTAAAATTAAACGGTTTCTCGTTCTAAGCTTACGATATAAAAACTTTTTGCATGCGGTAACCCTTAATATGGTAGTCGTCTAGCCGACTTCTGTAAATTATTTTCTTTTAGTAACGGATTCGACGGTTAGCTTTAGAATTAAAAATTCCAACTTAGGCGTGCAAAGCCATTAATTAATTAACTTAAAACTTCTTAGAATGTAAGGATTTTTACGGGGCATTACACATTCAGAGAGGACGATTCAGATTTTAGTTGATATGTTAAGGACAGTGGTATTGGACCGAGGCGCGAATTGGGAAGACATTCTACATTTGGTCGAATTCGCGTACAACAACAGCTATCAGGCCACGATAGGAATGGCGCCGTATGAGGCTTTGTATGGAAGAAAATGTAGATCACCACTTTATTGGGACGAAGTAGGTGAGAGAAAGAACCTAGGCCCTGATGCGATTAATGAAATGATTGAGATAGTTCGGCAAATACGAGATAGAATGAAAGAAGCCCAGAGCCGACAGAAGTCTTATGCCGATGATCGTCGAACCAATCTTGAGTTTGAAATAGGAGATAAAGTTTTTCTTAAGATATCACCGACCAGAGAAATCCTTAGATTCGGAGTTAAGGGTAAACTAAGACCCAGGTTCATAGGACCTTATGAAATCCTCGAGAAAATAGGACCCGTCGCTTATAGATTGGCCTTACCGCCAAGTCTAAGAAGTGTCCACAACGTATTTCACGTTTCTCAATTGAGAAAATACGTCTATGACCCTAAGCACGTCATTAGTCAGCAAGACGTAGTTCTTGAATCTGACTTAAGCTACGAAGAGAAGCCGATATCGATTTTGGATATGAAAGTCCAAGAATTAAGAACCAAATCGATACCAATCGTTAAAGTGCTATGGAACCACCACGGGCAAGAAGAAGCCACGTGGGAGCTCGAGAAGAAGATGAAGGAGAGATATCCTCATCTTTTTGCAGAAGGTATGCAAATTTTGGGACGAAATATTTCGCAAGGGGGGTAGGATATAATACCCCAGAAATTTCGTACTGTCTTAAAAATTTAAAGTTATTAATAAAAATGGTTTTGCACGCCTAAGTTCATAAAATTTAATTCTAAAACCAACGGTGAAATCCTTTTCCGAAAATAAATTACGGAAGTCAGTTAGATGACAACTGTATTTAGGGTTATCGCGTACGAAAACTTTTTAGTTCTAGAACTCAGAACGGAAAACCGTCTGATTTTTACATTCACGAAATCGCGATACGAACTCGCCCGAGAAAGTTCGTTTTTTTTATTTTTCGGACGAAACTCTGACTGTGACGTCTCAAGTTTTTGTCGGAAATTAGTCTTTAAATATTATTTTCCTAATAAGTTAAATACGTTAGAAATTATGGTAGAATCGGAATTTGACGATAATGTGCCGAGATACGTTTTTCGATTATCGTTTTCGTAACGTCATATCGCGCCGTAAAAGCGCGTATTTTTCTCCTATTTTTCTACCCATTGCCGACCTCCCCCTCTCTCTCTAAGCTTGATATTTTCTTTTTATACTCTAAAGTATTAGCCACCTAATGTCCTTTTTTTCTTTCCACCTAATGTTGTTACTATTTTATTAGTACTAGTCATCACCATCATCCTCACAACTCTCTCTCCCATTTCCGGTCACACACACAAACCTCTCTCTCAAATTCTCTCATCACCATTGTTGAAGCTCCAAGTTCAAGCAAGGTTTTCATCTTAGATCATCATCCATCCATTAATCTCACTTATTCCTTCACTAAAGTTCAAGGTAATTACCTCCTCTCTTATTCTATCCAATTAGTTTTCCTTTCTTCTAATTTTTCTTGAGGATCGAAGTATAGATGATGATGTAGTGATGTTTTGATCTTTAATTCATGACATAGAAGGTGTTAGTAAGTGATTTCTATGGATAAAATTGAAAGAAAATCAATAACCCTAAAGACTAGGTAAAACCGAAAATTTGGGGGTCTAGATGTAGGATGTTTTGATTCATAAATTGTTTGGTTAATTTGACTTAGGAGTAGTTTAATTGGGGAAAATTTTGGTTAATGAAAAGCCCTAAAATCTAATTGATGACCGAAAATTTAGGTTAGGGTTTCACTTTTTGATTGTCAATTGATGATGTATTGATATAGTAATTGATTAATAAGTGTTGTACTAGTATAATTGTTGGATTAATGGAGTTAATTAAAGAAGAAATCCACCTCCTCTACTAATTGGTTGAAACCGAAAATGAGGAAAAATTAGGGGTTTATGTTGTTTGATCTTTAATGGATGAAATGATGATAGATTATAGATTCTAATGATAATAGTTGATGATAGAAATTAATTGGATTTATTCTAAAATTATTATAGAAATCCTAAGAGACTAAGAACTCGAATTAAGTTGATATTAATTGAAGTTATAATGTAATGATATACGTAATAATGTGTGATACCCCGAGTTCTTATTTCTTTAAAGAGCGTCTAATTAACCAAGTAAGTTCAAAGATGAGAATTTAGGAGTAAAATTTTTCTTTTCTAATCGAAGAGAATTGAATAAAACATTTAATTTGCCTTGTGAATCTTGTGTGAATTTATCTGTTCTATTTATCTGAGATGATGATGATGTGATATGCTTGTTGAGTCGTTTATATGAAAATGAGTATGAGATTAAATTCCTGAAAAATCTCGAGAAGTTTGTTTGGTTGAGATAACATAACGTTAATCGCCGAGAAATATGTTTACGCCGACGAGACTAGAATAGAATTGAATTAGAACCTTCGAACCTAGAATTTCTTTTAAGATCACTGAGATAGGGTAAGAACTTATCCGAGAATTGAGAAGAGAAATGAGGCATTAGTCTTGAAAAGGATTAATAAACGGATTAGTAAGCCGATTAAATTCTTTTAAGAATTAAAGGACTAAAAAGATCGAAGCCTTTAATCTTTTAAGTTGAGACATGAAATAGGATTGGGATGAGTTAGTGTCAAAAGTGAAACGAGAAGAGGTTAGACCCATTAAGAAAATAAAACGGAATTAATACGAATCATTTTACCCGGAAAACCTTTACGACCAGATAATTAATACCCGTAACGACACGACGACGACACGTGTCATCCACCTCTCTCCCTCTCACGCCACCTCACACCTCCTCTCCCATCATCCCTCAATTTCCAAGACTAAAACATCATGATTATGTCTTATGCATGGTATTACCTAAAGTATGCATGCAAGTTAAGATCACATCACCTATCAAGTCTTGTCTTACTCCAACTTCCAACAAATGCACTTTATTCTCTATGTTGGATTTCAATTTCACTCATCTAAGACAAGTAGGGAGACTACACTCATTCACTCCATCTCTCTCTCCATTTCGATCTCTCTCTCTCAAACAAGAAAGAAAACAATCTCTCAAACTCTCCCAAGCTCTCTCTCTCTCGGCAATCTCCCTCTCTCCCTCATACCTTGATTTTTCTTCACATGCAACCATGGATTCAAGCTCTCCATCCATGAAAATGAAGTAGAAGTTATCAATCTCCATCCATTTCATCCATATTTTCAAAGAAAGGTAAGAATCTTCCAAGTTCTTGAAGTTGAATTCAAGAATTATCCAACACTTTTCTTTACTTTAATTCTTAAAACCTATGGATGATTAATTCCATGTTATTTCTTTTTCTTTGAGAATTCAAGAAGATTTCTTTCTTCTTTTCAAGATTCAAGCTTTGAAGCTACCATTTCCATCCATTTCAATTCCAAGAGCCAAGAGAAGGATTCCCATTTAATTAAGTATGAAATTCATTTGATTAGTTGTAAATATGTATGTCTATAAGTCCTAAAAGAAAGATCTATGCATGCATGTTATTTAATTTATGTTTAGGCAAACTTAGGATATGCATGTGCTAATCGAGTGAGAAGAATTCGTTAGGAGAATCGAACACTAGATATTAATCGGTGAATTAAGAGAAGAAAAAGAAACTAAAACCCTAAAAATTTAATAAGTGCCGAAAAAATTAGTAAAAATAGGAAAAATATGAATTCTTTGAGTTATTATTATTTTGATGCTTGATTTGTTATTTTTATCATGTTGAGAATGAGATTTTATACATGAAAAAATTGAGAAATAAAATGCACAAGGTTGTGCATGTGTGTGCCGTGTGTTTTAAACAAAAATGGAGAATTTATTTTGTTAATTTTGTTGATGAATTAAGTGTTGTGTTGATCAATGGAATGATTGTATGTTATGTTGGTATAATCATACATGTGTTTAAATTAAGAAAATAAGTTGGCATGTTGAAGTTTTGAAAGAAATTAATTATAAAAATAATAAAAAGATTGGATGTTTAAGTATGTATTAATGTTCATTTGAATATGGAATGAAGATAGAAGTTTTGATAAAAAGACTTAAAGTTGAAAAGCTTTTAATTAAATAAAAGATGAAAAGATGTATGAAAAGATATATTAATTAAATGTCTTGCATTAAAATTTAAAGATTTAAAATTTTACTAAAACTACAACAAAAAGATCTTTTATAATAAAGTGAGTTAATTCATAAAAATGTGTATCAAAAGATAAAGAAATTATTTAGTAAGAAATGGCTTAAGTTAAAGACAAACAAAGAAGAAATTATTAAAGAAATAAACAAAAATAGAGAAAACCGAGTTTAAGAAGAATTAATCGATAAGAAATAAAAAAGGAAGTTAAATTAAGTAAAGAAAAGATGCTAGATGAGTTAAGATAGATACTTGTATAAGTTGATCGAGAAAATGAGAATAAAATAAGATGTCGAGAATTAAATGGAAAGAAGATTAATTAAATAATTAATTGAGTACATTATTTCCAACCAAGCAAATAAAAAGATAAACCGAGATAATAATTAAAGGAACAATAGTCGAGATAAGAAATAAGGATCGAGTTAAAGAGGAATAAGAAAATCCTAATTTTTATACGAGTTAATAACGATTAAAGAGAAATTTTGTTAATTGAATAAAAGTTATAAAATATCTTATAAGATAACGGATGTAAAGTAAAGCATTGTCTATATAAGTAAGAAAGATAGAATTAATAGTTTGAGCCTGCATAAAAAGAAATGCATAATCGAGTTAGCTTTAAGACCAAAATTGAATAAATGTTAATGTGTCTTGAAGTATGTTTGATTTATGTGAGTTCAGTATATGTTTGAATAAGTGTTTAAATGCATGATTGTATTATAATGTGAAAAATGATTGAACTTTTGTATGCAAGATGATTGGTTATTAAGTGAGAATAACTAAAGTCTTTGAAAGGAAGCTCAAGTAATAGAATGATAACAATGAAGTTATTAATTAGGACAAGAAAAGTGTACGATGTTGAGTAGTAAAGTTAACCTTTTCAAATAGAGTTAATAAACTAAAGACGAGAATGCGAGATCTTTTAGAAAAACTAGAGCGAAGAGAGAGACGACTCAAATAGAAGTCCGTCAGTTAAAGTCCAACGCCTTTGTATCCGTCTTTCATATATCTTATCTATCGATGTCGAACTATGAAGGATCGAGCCGGACGGATCGTTAAGTGAGGACAAATAGCCCTAGACCACCTAGCTAGTTCTTCGGAAGTCAGGTGGGCTTTTCTGAACCAAAACTATCGATGAAAATTAGTTATGCTATTGAATATTATGATATGATTTTCAAATATGATTGACTTGCCATTTTATTGAAGTTAGTATGTGTTATCATCTATTTATATGAAGATGTGATTATCCTGTGAAAGCAGGAACCCACGTGCGGTATATGTTGAGGTGACTGTGAGCCTTGCTTCGGTTAGGCCGGTCACAGTGTTTGAGAAGGAGGCCTACTTCTCGGCACAGTGAGATTGTTTGTGATAGATGATACATGCTGTTATATTATATGTTATTTGACTGCACAGTCTGTTTTAAAGAAAATGTTTTGACATGCACAAGTAAAACCGTTTTTAAAACTGCTTATATACTTGTGATGTTTGGCAAGGCAAGTTCAATTAATATAGCTTTAAGAAGCATCTTTATTCAAATGTTTTGGCTTGTGTTCACTGAGTACGAAGTACTCAGCCCTGCGTGTGTTTCTAAACATGCAGGTTGAGTTATTAAATGTTGAGAATTTTCTTTAAAGTTATTTCGTTGAGTTATGATGTTTTGAGATAAATTTGTTAAGTTGTTTAATAACTAGATTGCTTTAAAATGTCTACCCCTTTGCGAGTGCGTGTGAAAAGATCGGAAAGAATAAGACGTGTGTGCGATTGGTTACGTGATTTGGAATTACCCAAAAATCCCTCTTTGGAACGCAGAAATGAGTATGTAGTAGAATTCGTAATATGTTCGATAGTTTGTTAAGTATGCTTATGCACTTAAAATTCGTATAGGATGGACAACATCGATTGGATGCAAGAGTATTTGCATGCGAGAATGGAAAATAACGAATCTTTATCAGAATTCTTAGCACGATACCATACGATTTGGGGAAAAGTTCAATATATGGACGTAGGACCGTTAGAAGGCATGACGCACCTGATTCAAGCGCTACCACAAGAATGGAAGGACTGGGCAGCATCTCTTGTCTCTCGATTTCTAGGCTACCGTTACTTCGACCGAACCCTTTACGGAGACGTAAATGCTTTTATCTCCGCGATTTCAGCTCGTTTTATGTCCTATGGTGCTCCTCCGCCCGAACCTTATGAAAATGATACCCCAAGCTTGTTGAATGACTTTGTTCGTAATCCTTCACCAATTCCTCCAAGTGGAACTGTTTCTCTCCACATCAATTCGCCGCCACGAACTAATCTTCAACCTCAGAATCCTCTTGCAGATTACCCATTTGTAAGTGGTGTGCTTTTTAACTTAATTTTCTTGATTCCTTTGTTTTCTGACCTGTCAACATTGCAGCCAAATGGATGTGATGAAAATTCTTCTTCAAATGAAAACCAAATAGCTGCTTATATGAATCATCCGCAAGCAACCTTTGTAAGCCATCCTAGGGCAGAATCCTCTAGCCAAACCCGCTCAAGCGACGATAAAGCGAATGGAAGTGAAACCGTTGATGCAGCGACTGTAGGAACCGGATATCTTCAGCCTCTACCTAACAATGTTTTTCCTACCCAGCCACGGATTGAATCTGAGCTAATTGCGATGAATTATACCCTAGAAGAGTGTGAAGAAGCCTTGAGAGAAGCCGAACGTGAGTGTTTCGCCATAGAAGATGATAATGTCGAGGAAGATGACGTGCTGTTTGAAGGACAAATGCATGAAGAAGAAGAAGAGGAGGAATAAGACCCGGAAGAAGATGAGGAGATTGTAGAGCACTACGGAGTGGATTCCGAAGCAGAACAGTATGATGATAGCGGACCAAGTGAAGATGACTCCTACGTGTAGGAATGTTCCAAGAAAGTTGTCGATTTCAATCGTTTTAATTCGAGTGTGTTGAGAGTTGAACTCTTTTTTTTTTTTTTTTTAGTTGTGTTGTAACCTATGAGGAAGACTATCATAATTTGACTAGGAAAAAGGGAAATGTTTTCCAACGTAAATTCCCTAAGTGTTATAAATCCTAGAGAATGCCGCTGTTAAGCGTTTGGAAGTTGAAATATTTAGATCTTTGAATATGAAGTGATGATATTTGCTCTGTGATTATGATTGATTGATTTGAGAATATATGATGATATGAATATATAATGATATGAGTATGTGACAATTATTGGAAACTGAATGTGATGCATGTATATATGAGAAATTGAAGTGATGAATTGCTTAAGAAAGTTTTAAATTGTTGTTATTTATCAAAGTACCGATTAGAATCGTGTTCCTCCCAAAAGAGAAATGTGTTCAGAATCGAGAAAGGTTCCCTGTAAGCTAAAAATCTAGAGTGGTTAAAGTTTTTCCCTCGTTTTAAATCTTTAGAATGCCGCCAAGACGTAGAAATGTCAGGATTCCCGAAAATAAAGAACAATATTGGAATCAAAATAAAGAAAAATAAAGAAAAATATTGGAAAATTCTTGAATTCAACTTCAAGAACTTGGAAATTTGTACCTTTCTTTGAAAATATGGATGGAATTGATGGAGGATGGTGTTCTTTACTTCATTTTCATGGATGATAGGCTTGAATCCATGGTTGCATGTGAAGAAAAATCAAAGGAGGTGTGTAGAGAGGGAGTGCCGAGAGTAGAGAGATTGAGAGAGGTTTGAGAGAGTTTTTCTTTTTGTTTTTGAGAGAAAGAGATCGAATGGAGAGAGAGATGGAAATGTATGAATAAGTTGCTGCATTCCTCTCTTGTCTTAGATGAATAGGATTCAAAATTCAACAAAGTGAAAAAGAATTAAACTTGTTGGAAATTGTAAAAACAAGATTTGATGGTTTGATTTGAAGTTAACTTGTTTGTATAATTCAAGCAAGCCATGTACAAGACACCACTATGTCTTGTTGGTCTTGGAAATTGAGGGTTGATGGGAGAGGGTTGTGAGGTGGCGAGAGAGGGAGAGAGGTGGTTGACACGTGTCGTCGTCATGTCGTTACGGGTATTAATTATCCGGTCGTAAAGGTTTTCCGGGTAAAACGATTCGTATTAATTCCGTTTTGTTCTATTAACGGGTCTAACCTCTTCTCGTTTCACTTTTGACACTAACTCGTCCCAATCCTATGTCACGTCTCAATTTAAAAGATTAAAGGCTTCGATCATTTTAGTCCTTTAATTCTTAAAAGAAATTAATCGGCTTATTAATTCGTCTATTAATCCTTTTCAAGACTAATGCCTCATTTCTCTTCTCAATTCTCGGATAAGTTCTTATCCTATCTCAGTGATCTTAAAAGAAATTCTAAGTTTGAAGGTTCTAATTTAATTCTATTCTAAGTTCATCGGCGTAAACATATTTCTCGGCGATTAACGCTATGTTATCTTAATTAAACAAACTTCTCGGGATTTTTCCGGAATTTAATCTCATACTCATTTTCATATAAACAACTCAACAAACATATCACATCATCATCATCTCAGATAATTAGAACAGATAAATTCACACAAGATTCACAGGGCAATGTAAACGTTTTATTCAAAACTCATCGATTAGAAAAGAAAAATTTTACTCCTAAATTCTCATCTTTGGGCTTACTCGGTTAATTAGACGCTCTCTTAAAGGGGTAAAAACTCGGGGTATCACATTTTGAAAAACCAAACTCGATTGTCTTATATTCCATCTTTGTTTTCCCCGAGCATGTTCCTTTTATTTGAGTTAGTTGTTGGTTGTTTAGATTTGTTGTTGTTCGTAAGTCGCACCTCGAGAGTCGGGGCGTGACATAATGATCTACGTTAGATGATGATTAATGTTGTAGAAAATGAATGAATTCCGATAACTTTGGAAAATTTGTAAGAGACGAACTAGTGAACATAAGTAATAATCGAGAAGTCGAGTAAGGATTCTAACTAGATAATAATGATTATAATGGACTAAGGCACGACTTTGTAGTTGATGACATGAGCATCCGGATTATTATATAATGAGTTGTAGTTATAATCGAGAACTAGAAACGAGAAATGTTAACTTGATTTTGGTATAGTACTTGTTAGTTTAAAAGCCGATGTTTAGAACGTCGTGCTAATAGACGAACGGCAGAAAGGAGTCCTTCACGTACGGGAGTACGTGTTGACTTCCTTGAAGTGTTAAAATCGTGAAAACGTAGGTTCGATAACATAGAACGAACTTAGGAAGTTATACGACGATTTGTATCGAGCAACTAGGGTTAGCCGCGGCAGTTTTGCGACCCTTCCCGGAAACTGTAATATCTTTTAGCTCGTGTATCAGATTTGAGATCCGTAAATTGGAGAGTAATCTAGACTTTCCAAGCTTTCTAACGGTACAGGGCACGTCCCCTGTTTCCAATTGCTCTGTTCTGGGAAGTTCCCAGAACTACTGTAATGCGCAGTAAATTTTCAGAACTTGTTTTCCTAAGTTGTTTTCTTCGCAACTTAGTTTCTTTCGATCGTTTAAGCCGTAATAAGTTAACGACTATCCTCTCTACTGACCTAAGAGTCGAGTATGAAACCTTTCGAGTTCTAAACGAGATTTGTTCAAGTCTCGTTCCCTTTTAATTAAAAAAAGAAACTAGTAGCGTGCAAATGCCTAAAGAATAAAAAAAAGACTAAAACCTAATTCAAATTTCCATGTTCGATTATCTTTTACGACCGAATTTAAAGTGTGATTATTTTACGATGAAGGAGGAAGCCAGCACTAAGGAAAGGACGGAAGAACAGAAGAACGGAAACCTATTTAGTAGTTCTGTATCATCGAGGTGGGCTTTTATATATGAAACAAAACGAGCAATGCTCGAAAACCTTTATTTATCGCTTTGATATCCGTATTTTCAAAGTGATAATTATGGCATGAACTGTTTTATGTTTTATGTGAGTTCTCTTGTACCTATCTGAGTTAACATTCGTGTTTTCCAGAATTTATGAGTTAACTGCTAGGATGTTAACTATCGATCGGCTTTGAGTTAGCTATATGCTTTCCAAGGTTTGTGCACTTTGTAGCCTGTGGTGTATGTGGTATCCTGTTGAGGGGTAACCAGCCACGGTGAATGAGAATTGATCAAGATTTGAACGTAACATCTATGAAAAGTGCTTGATCAAGTCAAATTATGAAAATGAGTTAGAAAATGTTTTAGTAGACACGGGCTATTTTTAATAAAACCCCGATGTGCTACAAATTATGAAATGCCAGATTATCTATACTTATGAATATATTTTCGGCAACGTTCCCACTAAGTACTTTCATACTTAGCCCTGCATATGTTTTCTAAATGTGCAGATTGAAGCGACGAGAGCAGCGGTGGTTGAAGTTGAGTTGAGTTGTTAGGAAGGCTTTAGCTTATGACCTACTTTCCGCTGCAAAACTGTAGACCTTTTTGTTGTTATATGCATTAAACAAATCACTGTAGTTTAAGTCTGTAATCTTTAACTTAGATACTTTGAGTACTTTCTGTCGAGTAATCCTTCGTGATTAACTCTTCCTTTTGATAGTAAAGTCTTGTTCATTGAATGTATGATGTCTTTTATGTATGTTTATTTAGTCAGTCCCCTTCTTCCCCGCTTCTTTAATCCAATCTCAGTCGCACCCCGGCTTCTGCCGTCCCTCGGGATTTGGGGCTATGACAAATTATTTGAAGCATTATGGAATGTCGAATCGTTGAATTTGGATTCCTATGTAACAAGCCCCAAACATTTCGAATGAAATAAGTACAAAAATTGGGATTTTTGATATTTGAGCATGTATGATGAAATTGAAGATGAATTTGTTCAATTAGAATTTTTCTAAGCATGATAGAACTTGAAATTTTTGAAAAAGTTCAAGTATAATTTTTTTTTCTTTCATGCAGAAAATTTTAAAGGAAAATATGGTATAATTTTGATTCCAAATGATGGAAATGATGATTCCAAGATGAAATTGAGATTAAAACAAGTATGTTAGCCTTTTGAATTTCTAAATTCGAAGATCGTATGAAAAAGTTATGTTAAAACGAAGATTTTGTGCACTAAGAGTTGATTTTCTAAAATTTAAATAAAGTTAACTGAGATTATGAGTTAAATAAGCTTTTATAATTAAATTGAGTATGTTAGAACTTGAATCGAATAAAAACGAACCCTTATGCATGAAATGGAGTAAAAGTCGAAGATTAAGAGAAATTGAATTTAGGAGTTTTCGACTTATAAATCGGAAGTTAAAATTGATTGAATAAATGTTCAATTAAATTTATTTTGAGCTAATTATGAAAATTTAAGAATTTTTGGAGCATGTGCACGTACTTCAAGAAAATAGTGTCTTACGTTATTCCGAGAATTTTTGCATGAGGTATCGAATTTCAAATCTGATTCCATATTTGAATTCCTTGAATTTTTATATGAGAAATGAAACTGTTTTCATTCAAAACCGAGAACTTTCGTTTTTACGTTAAAAAGTTGTGATACCCCGAGTTTTTATCCCTTTAAGAGAGCGTCTAATTAACCGAGTAAGTTCAAAGATGAGAATTTAGGAGTAAAATTTTTCTTTTCTAATCGATGAGTTTTGAATAAAACGTTTACATTGCCCTGTGAATCTTGTGTGAATTTATCTGTTCTAATTATCTGAGATGATGATGATATGATATGTTTGTTGAGTTGTTTATATGAAAATGAGTATGAGATTAAATTCCGGAAAAATCCCGAGAAGTTTGTTTAATTAAGATAACATAGCGTTAATCGCCGAGAAATATGTTTACGCCGATGAACTTAGAATAGAATTAAATTAGAACCTTCGAACTTAGAATTTCTTTTAAGATCACTGAGATAGGATAAGAACTTATCCGAGAATTGAGAAGAGAAATGAGGCATTAGTCTTGAAAAGGATTAATAGACGAATTAATAAGCCGATTAATTTCTTTTAAGAATTAAAGGACTAAAATGATCGAAGCCTTTAATCTTTTAACTTGAGACGTGACATAGGATTGGGACGAGTTAGTGTCAAAAGTGAAACGAGAAGAGGTTAGACCCGTTAATAGAACAAAACGGAATTAATACGAATCGTTTTACCCGGAAAACCTTTACGACCGGATAATTAATACCCGTAACGACATGACGACGACACGTGTCAACCACCTCTCTCCCTCTCTCGCCACCTCACAACCCTCTCCCATCAACCCTCAATTTCCAAGACCAACAAGACATAGTGGTGTCTTGTACATGGCTTGCTTGAATTATACAAACAAGTTAACTTCAAATCAAACCATCAAATCTTGTTTTTACAATTTCCAACAAGTTTAATTCTTTTTCACTTTGTTGAATTTTGAATCCTATTCATCTAAGACAAGAGAGGAATGCAGCAACTTATTCATACATTTCCATCTCTCTCTCCATTCGATCTCTCTCTCTCAAAAACAAAAAGAAAAACTCTCTCAATCTCTCTACTCTCGGCACTCCCTCTCTACACACCTCCTTTGATTTTTCTTCACATGCAACCATGGATTCAAGCCTATCATCCATGAAAATGAAGTAAAGAACACCATCCTCCATCAATTCCATCCATATTTTCAAAGAAAGGTACAAATTTCCAAGTTCTTGAAGTTGAATTCAAGAATTTTCCAATATTTTTCTTTATTTTGATTCCTAAAACCTATGGATGATTAATCCTATATTCTTTCTTTTTCTTTGAGGATTCAAGAAGACATCCTTCTTCTTTTCAAGATCCAAGCTTTGAAGTTACCATTTCCATCCATTTCAATCCCAAGAGCCAAGAGAAGAATTTCCATTTATTTAAGTATGATTTCATTTGATTAGTTGTAAAAATGTATGTCTATAAGTCCTAAAGGAAAGATCTATGCATGCATGTTATTTAATTTATGTTTAGGCAAACTTAGGATATGCATGTGCTAATCGAGTGAGAAGAATTCGTTAGGAGAATCGAGCACTAGATGTTAATCGATGAATTAAGAGAAGAAAAAGAAACTAAAACCCTAAAAAAATGATAAAAGCCGAAAAATATAGTAAAAATAGGAAAAATGTGAATCTTTGAGTTATTGTTATTTTGATGCTTGAATTGTTATTTTTATCATGTTAGTAATGAGATTATATGCATGAAAAATTGAGAAACAAATTGCATAAAAATAGGCATAAATGCCGTGAGTTTTAAGCAAAAATGGAGAAATTATTTTGTTGATTTTGTTGATGAATTGAGTGATGTTTTGATCTATGAAATGATTGTATGTTGTGTTGATATTATCATACATGTGTTTAAGAGAAGAAAATGAGATTGCATGTTAAATTTTTGAAAGAAATTAAGTGTAGAAATAATAAAAATATTTGAATGTTTAAGTATTTCAATATATGCATGAATGATAGTTTGAATATAGAATAAAGATAGAAGTATTGATAAAAAGTCTTAAAATTGAAAAGCTTTTAATTAAATAAAAGATGTATGAAAAGATTTCTTAATTAAATACATTGTATTAAAATTTTAAAGACTTGAAATTTTACTAAAAATACAATAAAAATATCTTTTATAATAAAGTAAGTTAATTCATAAAAATGTTTATCAAAAGATAAAGAAATTATTAAGTAAGAAATAGCTTAAAGGTTTAAAACAAATAAAGAAGATATTATTAAAGAAATGAACAAAAATAGAGAAAACCGAGTTAAGAAGAATTAATCAATAAGAAATAACAAGGAAGTTAAATTGAATAAAGAAAAGATGCTAGACGAGTTAAGATAGATACTCGTATAAGTTGATCGAGAAAATGAGAATAAAATAAGATGTCGAATAATAAGTTGAAAGAAGATTAATTAGATAATTAATTGAATATGTTATTTCCAATCAAGCGAAGAAAAGATAAACCGAGATAATAATTAAAGGAATAATATTCGAGTAAAGAAATGAGAATCAAGTTAGAATTTAACAAGAATTTATAAATTCAAAATAGTTTATTAAGAGCTAAGAGAATTTTTGTTAAATAAATAAGAGTTATAAAATACCTTATAAGATAGCGGATGTAGAATGAAGCGTTGTCTATATAAATAAGAAAGATAGAATCAATAGTTTAAGCCTTCATAAAAAGAATTGCATAATCGAGTTAGATTTTAAAGTCAAAATGGAATGCATGTTAATGTGTCTTGAAGTATGCTTGATTGATTTGAATTCATTATATGTTTAAATATGTGTTTAAATGCATGATAGTATTATATTGTGAAATATGATTGAATTTGTATGATAGATGATTGATTGTTAAATTGAGAAAGAATTAAAGTCTGTGAAAGAAAGCTCGAGTAATAATTTGTAACAATGAAGTTATTAATTAGAACGAGAAAAGTGTACGATTTGAGTAGTAAGTTAACCTTTTCGAATAGAGTTAATGAAATAAAGACGAGAACGGGAGATCTTTAGAAAAGTTAGAACGAAGAGAGCGACGACTCAAATAGAAGTCCGTCAGTTAAAGTCCAACGCCTTTGTGTCCGTCTTTCATATATCTTACCTATCGATATCGAATTATGAAGGATCGAGCCGGACGGATCGTTAAGCGAGGACAAATAGCCCTAGACCACCTAGCTAGTTCTTCGGAAGTCAGGTGGGCTTTTCTGAACCAAAATCTATCGATGAAAATTAGTTATGCTATTGAATATTATGATATGTTTTTCAAATGTGATTGACTTGCCATTTTATTGAAGTTAGTATGTGTTATCATCTATTTATATGAAGATGTGATTATCCTGTGAAAGCAGGAACCCACGTGTGGTAGATGTTGAGGTGACTGTGAGCCTTGCTTCGGTTGGGCCGGTCACAGTGTTTGAGAAGGAGGCCTACTTCTCGGCACATGAAGTTATTTGTGATAGATGATACATGCTATTATATTATGTTATTTGACTGCGCAGTCTGTTTTAAATAAAAATGTTTTGACATGCACAAGTAAACCGTTTTTAAAACTGCTTATATACTTGTGATGTTTGGCAAGGCAAGTTCAATTAATATAGCTTTAAAAAGCACCTTTATTCAAATGTTTTGGCTTGTGTTCACTGAGTACGAAGTACTCAGCCCTGCGTGTGTTTCTAAACATGCAGGTTGACTGGATGGCGATGGCGTGGATACTTGGTGGTGTGGTTTGGTTTTGTTGGTTAAGTTTGGTAGAATTTCGGACTGACATTTGTACGTCTTCATACGTGCAAGTGTTGGGAGTTGATGCTAATTTCCGCTGCAATCTTTTTGAGCTAATGTCTGTTGAAGTTAACACTTTTATATTCATGTTCTTGATTCCGAGCGTTGTGCTCGAAGACTTTGAATGCCTATTGATTTCGTAACCTCTTTAACTTGTAATCCCGAGCGATGGGCTCGTAACTTGGTTGTTGTTGTTGAACATGGTTCCTTACCTTGATGTATATATTCGTATGATTCCTCTTTTTGTTGGAATTCCCTTCCCATCAGCATGATTTTCTTGTTTGAATTCTCGTTCAAAGTGAAGTTGAGATGCTCGGATATTATTTTATTATGCTTTTGAAAACCAAATTCGATTGCCTTATATTCCACCTTTGTTTTCCCCGAGCATGTTCCCTTTATTTGAGTTAGTTGTTAGTTGTTTAGGTTTGTTGTTGTTCGTAAGTCGCACCCCGAGAGTCGGGGCGTGACAAAAGTTGAGCAGTATCGAGTTAGCATTAGGCAGTGTTTTAAGTCTTGAATAAGTTTCTGAGTTTGAAATTGAGCTGGTTTGAATAGATGTGAATTTATAGAATTTTTCTAGAATATTTCAAGAAAATTTAGAAAATTTTTCTTTTTCCGGCTATTTATTAAAGTCAGTCGTTTACCTATTTGTGAATACTTGATTTGAGATGTGACGACTTGAATATGAATGAATTGTGTTTAAAGTGATCGAGATTTAATCTCGTAATTTTCTGAAGTCGTTTGATATGTGAAATCGACAAAATTTGAGTTTATGGAATGAATAGTGATTTCTCGATTTTGATTATTTGATTAAGTTCAAATTGTCTATGTTTATTGAGTATGAATGTTCGAGTATGAGGGAAGTCTATTGGTATAGTACTTGAGTAGAGTCAAGAGTAGAGAAATTCGATTAGTCGAGCGGAGAAAAGTTAGAAATCCTGAGTCAATTAGAAATCCGAGTAATTGAGTTTAGATTTCATTTTCATTCAAGAAAGTAGTACTCGTCCTTATAAGAATGTTATCCTTGAAGGAACGAGTGAAGTTCGATAGTAAGAAACGAGTGGAGTCCAAAAGTAAGGAGCGAGAAGAAAAGAGGTATTCCGAGCAAGCCACTGGATGACAGGTGGGCTTTCTAACCGAAACAAATCGATGAATGCGATATTATAAGATATTATGATTATCGTATTATGTGAGTTTTTAAATTAATTGACTTGCCAATGTTTAAGTTTTTATGTATGTTACCATCTACTTGAGGAGAACGAATTCGGTCCTGTGTGAGATAGGATTTTTGTGTACACATAAGAGGTGATCGTGTGCTTCCCTTTGGGTGAGCCGGTCACGGTGTTTGAGAAGTAGGCCTACTTCTCGACATCCATATTTGATTGTAGAACTCGTACATACATGTGTTATATATTATTGTCTGCGCAGACATTTTCAAAAGTGATGATTTTTTCTGGCATGCACAAGTTAACTATTTAATAACTCTAACACTTGTAATGTAGCAAGAAAAACAAGTTCAATTTATAGCACTATCGAGCAAGCTTTAAATTATTTTGGCATGTGTTCACTAAGTACGAAGTACTCAGCCCTGCATGTTATTTCTAAAATGTACATGTTAGCTCGGATGATGATGGTGCAATGTGCTTGGCGGCGTTCTTTGTTTTCGAGTCGAGTTTTTGTTTATGCTTGAGTTATATGTCTTCATACATATAACTTTGGGACCTAATGTAATTCTCTGCTGCAACACCGATATTTAATCGTGTTTTGAATTCTTTCAACCCTGATATTTAATTAAAGAGTTTCGTGCTCGACACTTTATTTTGATTTCCTCTCGACTCTTAATTAATAAACTTATTTCATTGAGCCTTTGAAGTGGGTAATTGAAAGCAAATTGATTAAATGTTACTGCTTAAAATAAAGGTTCCTTTGTTCTCGAACATGTTTCTTTGTTTATTTTCCATTGTTTCACCCTCACTGTCCAATGGTTTCTAGTCGTTTCGTACGTTAGAAATCAGGATGTGACACTTAGACTCTAGATAATTAATAGACTTAAACCATGACACTTTGACACTCTAAATATTAAATAGACTATAACCAACTTAGGAATATGATAAAAAAAACAATAAATTATAACAGAAACTGAAAGGACAGCTTAAAAGATAAGAAAATTATGAGTCGTACTTGAGATTAATGTACAACTTGTTATCTTCCATCCGCAACCCTTTTTCATTCACCACATAGCCAAGAAACACAACTTGATTTGTCAAGAATGAACACTTCTTGAGATTAACGTACAAATTCTTATCTTCCAAAGTTTTGAATACCATAGGCAAGTGCTCAAGATGTTGAGCTCTATCTTTGCTGTACACCAAAATGTCATCAAAATAAATGACCACAAATACTCCAATAAAGCCCTTCAAAACATGAGTCATAAGTCTCATGAAAGTACTCGGGGCATCAAAAAGACTAAATGGCATTACCAGCCATTCATATAGACCGTATTTTGTTTTAAAGGTTGTCTTCCACTCATCGCCTTCTCTAATTCGAATTTGGCGATATCTGCTGCGAAGGTCTATTTTAGAACAAACCTTTGCTCCTACAAGCATGTCAAACATATCATCCAATCTTGGAATAAGAAGCATGTACTTGATAGTAATTTTATTCACAGCCCTACTATCAGTACACATTCTCCAAGTTCCATCTTTCTTTGGTGCCAAAAGTGCAGGAACAACACAAGGACTTAGAGACTCTCTAACTTGACCCTTTCCAAGCAATTCATCAACATGTCTTTGTAATGCAGCATGTTCATTAGGAGTCATTCTATAACGAGGTAAGTTGGGAAGAGTAAAACTTGGACTTAAGTCGATTTGATGTTGAATATCTCGAAGCGGAGATAGACCAGCAGGTAGTTCGCCAGGAGCTATGTCTAGAAAACTTTCTGGAAGCCTCTGCACTTCATCTGGAATGTTGGAATTTGTATCCTCGTTTGTTGGAACAGCCACTAAAGCATACACAAATTCCTCTTGCTTGATATCTTCGTAGGACATCAATGTTACTTGTTTGTTTGAATGCACGCTACTCTGCGCATCCTTCAGTAGCAGCAACACATACTTGGTTACATCTTTTAAAATGGAATAAGTATTCTTCTTCCCATCATGTTGAACACGCCGATTATACTGCTAAGGTCTTCTTAACAGAAGATGACAAGCCTCCATAGGTAGAATATCAAAGTACGCTTCATCTTCAAACTTGCCAATAGAGAGTTTGATGCCACTTCTTTGAGGGACAAGAACTTCTTCTCCCTTCTTAAATGTGCTCCACTTTGCTTTTTCTTCGGCTTTGAGAGCCATTTGATAAGATTCTTCAAGGGAATGAATAGAGTGCATGTATAGTTCTCCACGAATTGAGTTTTTCAATCCCAGCATATATCGAGAAACTAGTTGATCATAAGTTTCATTTAGCTCTATTCGACTCATCAATTTGTCGAAGTCCTATGTGTAATTTCCAATTGATTGATCAACTCTTTGTCGCAAAGTGTGGAATTTCTTGTACAAAATTTGTTTGTAACCCAACAGGAGAAATTTTTCATCGAATTTCAGCCTCATCTTGATCCAAGAATTGACTCGAGGCTGCCCTCTTAGTTCTCTATGCCACAGGTATTGTTGCCACCAAATGAGTGAGTGACCTTTTAACTTTGTTGCAACAAATTAAAATTTCCTCTCGTCGGTGAGTGATGAGACTAAATTTCATATGATTTTTTAGTCTTGTTTTAGGTCTGTATTGAGTCATTTTGTGTGTTTTTATTTGTCTTTAGTGTCTGGGATGACACATTGTGAAGGCAGGGACGTACAAGGCAAACTATAACAAAACTGGGCAGAAAAGGGCAAGAAATGACCAAATTCCGCCAAAGATATTTTGGGTACAGATACGAAGCACTTTGGCCAAGGAAGCAGACATTCTGAACTAAAGTTGCTCGCTTCAAAACCTGACCAAATCAAGTACCGTGCGAGATCAAGTCATTTGGGCAAGAAGAGATGTAAAAAGGCCAAGGCGTAAGGCAGAGCACAGAAAAGAGGCAGGTGTACACGTGTTGGGCATGGAGATCTACGACAGTCCAACCTATAAGGAAGGAGTGCAGAGCAAGAAATAGATTAACTTACAAGGGAAGAGTGCGGACCAAGTAAGAGATCAACCTTATCCAAGTAGCCAACAAGGAAGGAATTATTTCCTTCTTTATCCATGAAGATTCGCCCATATCAAATCTGCTAAATAAGAAAGTCTCTTGGTCAACAGAAGCTGCTGGAAAGATTGACAGCTGGCAGACAACACGCCCAAACCTAGCTGCTACCGACTTACCTAATGGGCGGAGCCTCCAAGATCCACGAATTTCACAACTATGAATACTCCTAGATAGCAAGCATTATAGATGATCTTATATCTTCTTAGTTTGTAAACTTCTTTCAATACTTAGTCTAGGGTTTTCTTTATTTTGTTCAAGAGTTTTTTGTACTTTGTTTCCAGCGATGTTGGAGTCGTCCGGATTTATTTTAATTAAAGTTCTTTTCCTATTCTGTTCTTTCTTTTCTTGATATTTACTTTATGCCTAGGTAGTTATACAAATCTGCGTTTGGGCAAGATGATGCTGCAGAAGCATTAAATCGTGATGTTGATTTGGACAAGGGAAAAGCTATAAATATGTGTTTTCCCGAGGTGTAAGGCAATGATTTCAAAGAAGTCTGTTTGTGCCAAGAGACCATACTATAGATGGGCAATTGGAGGGTGGCAGATTCCTTAAAAGGAAGGTAGCTTAGACCAACATGGACCGAGAGAGGTTTGCCTCATGCTCCTTGAGGGCGGCAAATCTCAGGTTGAACTTGGGCGGAGCTGAACGAAGTACACTGACGCTGGTGAAAAGTCGGAGCGGGATCCTCGTATGTCATAGGGCTGGAACGGGTTCGTCTAGTGCCCAAAGCTGCTTGTTTTAATCTTTAACCCTTGAGGAATGCTCGGGGGTGAGTTAGGCAAGTTAGGAATGCTTAGGAATTTCACGCAGGATTCACAAGTAAGGACGAGCTAGGCAGATCGTGGTTGTGGGTGTGACAACACGACAGTAGGACCACGACGCGATTGCCTATAACTGTTGATATACATACGTACCATATATCATTGCATCGACGAAGACGTCTTGTTTATGCAATCGACTCAACACCTAAATCCAAGTTTGTCTTTATCTTTTATTTATGTCTTAATTTAGATTTTTTTTTCCTGTTTGGCCAAGACGAGTTTGTGCATAACCCAAAACCTTTGGATGACCAGTGACCAAAGAGCAAGCTACACCAACTCCTCGTACGATCGACCCTATACTTACTGCTAGCTGATCGTGGTAGTGGGAAATAGGAAAATTATAAGTGTATTTTGTACGTGAGTAAACGACGGTCGCGTCAAAATTGGTGCCGTTGTCGAGGAGTTGTGTTTCCAATAGTTTTCTCTTTTGTTTGTTTGTTTAGTCCTTTTCATATGTGTTCTGAACTAACCGTGCAGGACAACTTCGTGAATGACTTCGGGATTGGAGAACGAATGCACAGTGACCAAGGTGCATCTGTAAAGAGGGCAAGACAAGTGGACATGAGCCCATCTGCAAGTCAAAAAGACAAGTCTAGCCTACTCTGGGCATGACACGGAATGAATGAACGGAGTTTTGTAAGCTCCAATATCCAGTCGACGACTAAAAAATGGAGGCCATGTCGTGCCCACAACGTAAACTAAGGCGCTTGCCATGAGGCAACCTGGTACCTATCGTTTTTATTTTCTTTTTCTTTTTCTTTTTGTTAAAACCCTAGACTAGGTAGTATTTTTGTTGGAGGTATGGTTTGTTCATGACGTGCAGGAGCTAGGGCACGGAAGCAATGATGGAAAACCATTCTGAAGCGAGGGCATGACCACCACTAAGACCCTTTCTCTCTAAACTTTGGTACGGGGCAAGAAGAGTCTGAAATCCCTGAGTTAAAAGGCAATTACGTTTACCAGCTTGGGCGAGTTGGAGGAGGATGTTGTCGCACACAACGAGATGTTGCTGAGGGTCCCTTGCCCGAGCTGAAGAACATGAAGCTGCTCGATGAGTTTAACATGATGAAGAAGGAAATTCCTTCAACTAGCTGCCAGCGAGGGACGACATGCCTGCAAAGACTTCCTCTCCAAAATAATCAGTGGCGGGCAAGACGTTGCCATGCCCAAACAGCAAGGAGTTGCAAATCCTTGGGGACTTGACCAGACTAGACGAAGAAAGTTGTTTCTGCATGAAAGAAGACCCTCTAAGCCATTCACAATGCCCAAATTGCCCACGTCAGGTGCCATGCTATTAGTCCTCCTTCATAATTGTTTCCTCCCAGTTTTTGTTAGTTTTTTTTTAGGTTTCTTGTTTTGAGTCTTGTTGAGCTGGTCCTTTGATCGACCCACTTTACCAAAAGTAAAGTGTGTGGGTGGGAGGACCGTAGTCTTTCTTTGAGTCTGTTGTTGGTGTGCCCTTATCCTCACTGACTTTGCCCAAGGTAAAGTGTGTGGGCATGGGGTTTGATGTTGTTTTGTTTTTGAGTCTGTGCCTCTTGCCCACTTTGCCAAAAGTAAAATGTGTGGGAGGAACGTCTTCTTGTGTGTATAGGTATGCATGCTTAGGGTAATATGATGATGTTGAGCATAATCCAATTCTGAGTTATATGATGTAAGCATGTTTGTATTTCAGTTTAAGCATGTCCTTGTGAGGTTTTGAGACTATACTGCATATCATAACCAAGCAGTTTTCTTTCTTGTGAGTTATTTGATGTGTTCATTTGGAAGTCACTTAAAACTTGTCTGCTTACTACTTGAAATCTCATTGACTTAGGTTAAAAAGAACTTAGATGAATTAGGCATTTTTCTTTCATAAGCCCAAACTGAGCCAAATAGCCTACCCGAATAAATTTCCCCTTGTCAAGCCCTTTTGAGCTTTAAATTTCTTTGATCATATATGCAACCTAAACACTATTTTCTACTCGGTCAATAAGGAATTAGGAGCAGAAAATATAAAAAGGGAGAAGGAGAAAAATAAAAGGGTCTGAAACGAGAAGAATTGGGCAAGACACCTGTACTAAAGGCAGAAACTGCCCAACTAAGGAGTGTCAGAAAGAAAAAATTAAGGACTTGAAAAGATGAATAACAAAAAAACAAAAAGTCCTAGGTTGAATTTTGTGCAAAGACCCGTAAGCGAAGGCAAGGAGATCCGAAGAGATGGGAAACGAATCACCCAACTAGGGGCAACGTATCGCCCACTTACCAGTTCAGAAAGAGATGGACAATGAATCACCTAACCAACATCGACGTATCGCCCAGTCCCAAGTCCTTAAGACCTTAGCCTCGTTCCATAAATTCCTACCCATGTCTAAAGCTGAGTTACAACCTGCAAAAGACATAAAGATAGTGCTTTAAACCTAGTCTAGATGATGAAGAGTTTAGAAGGCATGCAAGCCTATAGTGTGGCTAAGAATGACATGTCCCGAGCGTATACACTAGCCCAAACACAAGAGTGAAAGTGTTGGTGAGGAATAACCTTGAAAATGCTCGAATGTTCATTTTTGACATATTTGATGATTGTGTAGACTGATTTATTTGCCTAACATTGTGTGTGAATTTTATTATGCTCACATTCATCTGTTGTATTGGGCATTGCTTACCTTTACCTAGTTGTTTCTTTTCGGTCAACTTGTACTTACATGCTTGATGACAAGCATGATTCAAGTGTGTAGGCATGATGAGACCAAATTGTATATGATTTTTTAGTCTTGTTTTAGGTCTAGATCGAGTCGTTTTGTGTATTTTTGTTTGTCTTTAGTGTCTGGAAGGATATATTGTGAAGGCAGGGACGTACACGGCAAACTATAACAAAACTGGGCAGAAAAGGGCAAGAAATGACTAAATTCCGCAAAAGACATTTTGGGCACAGATACGAAGCACTTTGGGCAAGGAAATTATGCTCGTAGCTTGGCCAAAGAAATGATGCTCGCATCTTGGGCAAGGAAATGATGCTCGCAGCTTAGGAAAACTAACTTTTGTACTTTGTTGCCGGTGATGTTGGAGTCGTCCGGATTATTTTAATTAAAGTTCTTTTCCTATTCAGTTCTTTCTTTTTTGCTATTTACTTTATGCCTAGGTAGTTATACAAATCTGCGTTTGGGCAAGATGACGCTGTAGAAGCATTAAATAGTGATGTTGATTAGGGCAACGGGAAAACTATATATATGTGTGTTCCTGAGGTGTTAGGGAATGATTTCAAGGTAGTCTGTTTGTGCCAAGAGACCATACTGCAGATGGGTAATTGGAGGGCGGCAGATTCTTTAAAAGGGAGGTAGCTTAGACCAACAGGGATCGAGAGAGGTTTGTCTCACGGTCCTTGCGGGTAGCAAATCTCAGGTTGAACTTGGGCGGAGCCGAAGAAGTACGCTGACACTGGTGAAAAAGTATAGGGCCGGAACGGGTTCGTCTAGTGCTCAAAGCTGTTTGTTTCAATCTTTACCCCTTGAGAAATGCTCGGGGGTGAGTTGGGCAAGTTAGGAAGCCTGAGGTGGGAATGCCACGCAAGATTCACAAGTAAGAACGAGCTGGGCAGATCGTGGTTGTGGGCGTGACAATGTGATAGTACGACCACGACGTGGTTTGCCTATAACTGTTGACATACATACGTACCATATATCCTTGCATCGATGAAGATGTCTTTTTTATGCAAACGACTCAATACCTAAATCCAAGTTTGTCTTTACCTTTTATTTATGTCTTAATTTAGATTTATTTTTCCTATTTGACCAAGACGAGTCTGTGCAAAACTAGTCACAATACTCATCATCATTTAGAGTTCTATCAAAAATCTGGGACAGTAACTTGGATACTATGATGACTTCCTTCAATAGCTCTAGCTAAGCGATCCATTGCTAAGTCATTTTGCTCGGCATAAGGATTCTCAAATCTACTTCGTGAACTTGATGAAGAACCATCAACTTCACTAAATAAATCATCATTGTGGTCTTGAGAATTATTTTCTCAACTTCGAGTAAGAGATGGTGGTCTCCTAGCAAGAAGCTCAGTCATCATTTGGCGAAGCTCAGCAACTTCTGCTCGTAGGTTGACAACTTCAAAATTTTGTGCACGTCGGGAAGGCACGATTGAGAGATTGACTATTGATAATAATGTCTCTAGCTTTTGATACCACTTGATGTAGGCCGGGACCTGCAAGGAAATAAAATAAAGGAAAGAGGCAGTAGCGGATTCACTCGACGTTACTGATCACGGAATCGCTCAACGTGACCAAGTTGATCGCTTGATAAAAGAGGAATCACTCACTCTAATTGCAAGAACACTTGCTAGAATATATATTCTCTATTTAGATTTCATCAAAGTTTCCGGAAACTTACAAAATACTAGACTTAAATAGAGGTTTTGGAACAACCCTCTAAGATAAGAATACGAAAGATGACTCTTAGACTTTAGATAACTAATAGACTTAAACCATGACTCTTTGACTCTCTAAATATTAAATAGACTATAACCAACTTAGGAAAAAATCAATAAATTATAAAAGAAACTGAAAGGGTAGCTTGAAAGATAAGAAAATTATGAGACGACATCACAAAGCCATCAGTTCTTTTTCGTACGCTGATTTGGCCAACAAATGCGGAGACAAGCTTTTACTAAAATAAGCAACATGTTGCTTATGTTGCATTAATATTGCTCCACTGCATGTTCCCAATGCATCACATTCCACCACAAAATCTTGAGAAAAATCAGACATATGTAGTAATGGGGCCATAGTCAAAGTGGACTTCAACGAAACGAAGGCTGAGGCTACCTCCGGTGTCCACTGCCACGGAGTTGACACATCCTTCTTGAGCAAGGCTGTTGAAGGTGCAACCATCTTTCCATAATCTCGAATAAAACAACGATAATACCCGGTGAGACCGAGGAATCCTCGTACACTACGTTGACTTTTTGGAGTTGGCCACGTGAGAACTCCAAAAACTTTGGCGGGATCCATGCGAACTCCATCCCAAGAAACAACGTGACCCAAGTATTCCACCTCCGAACGTCCTAGGGTGCATTTTTTTGGATTAATAACCAAAAAATGTGTCTGAAGAAGTTGAAATACCACTCGGAGATGTTCAAGATGTTCCCACCAAGTCCGACTGTAAATCAAAATATCATAAAAAAAATAACACAAACTTGTGCAAGTGAGGGCGAAAGATATCGTTCATCAGACTCTGGAAGGTTGCTGGGGCATTAGTCAAACCAAATGGCATGACCAGGACTCATAATGGCCCGAATGAGTATAGAATGTTTGCAACTGCCACTCGAATTTGATGATAGCCGACACGAAGATTCAACTTGTTGAACCATTTAGCTCCATGTAATTCATCCAGAAGCTCTTGGATAATTGGAATAGGATATTTATCTGGAATGGTACGTTTATTGAGTTGGTCATATCGGACCGCATAATTAATTTTTAGCTCGATCAGGCTCACTTTTGTCCTTCTATTGCCTAATTAGAAACATATTATCTTTAAATTGCACAAAAAAACTTCGGTGCAACCGATTGCATTGTATGCAACCGGCTGCGTCCAGTAATCATCCAAATATAAAGTAGCATAGTTTATACAACAAAGTGGTCTGGTAGCCTAGCGGTGTGGAGCGGCGCCTTTGTGCTTATTTTGCAAGGATGTTATGGGTTCGAATCTCAGTAGGCGCAAATGTTAATTAACTTATAGCGCGTGCAAATCACGTTCCAAACATATATAAATTTTATTTCAAGACCTTATTAGGACACTTCAAAGTGTACTAATATCCCTCTTTTTTATTCTTTTACATATTTTTCGATTTTTTGTTTTTTTTTTTATTTTTCTTTTTGATTAAGAAATTTCCTAGGATTTATTAATTCACAATTAGATTTTATTAATTCAATTAGTGTTTATTAATTTTCAATCAATATTTATTTTCATTTTCTAAGATGAATTATATTTTTGAAAAATTATATTTTATGATGAATTTTAAAACAAAAATACAATTATTCATTTGAATAATTACTTTTAATTATAACACTAATTACGTGACCAAATAAATAAAAGTACAATTTATCATGAGTGAAAAATAAATATTATCGTGACGAAAAGTAATGATTGTGAAACATTATCTTTCTTAACGACAATAATTACTTTCTCGATCTACTAAAAGTAGAAGTTGTCATGAATAAAAGTAAACATTGTCGTGAAAAAAGTAATATTTTGAAACATTACATTTTTTAATATCAATAATCACTTTTCTTTACGACAATAATAACTTAAAAAAGAACTAAAAGTACAGGTTCTCGTGAACAAAATAAACATTATCGTTAAGAAATGTAATTATTGTGAAACATTACATTTCTTCATATCAAATAATTACTTGAATTATTTTTCGTTACAATAATAATTGCTTGAATTATATTACATTATCGTGAAGAAAAGTAATGATTATGAAACATTACCTTCTTTAACGATAATCATTACTTTTCTCAACGACAATAATTCCGTTCACGATTTACTAAAAGTACAAGTTATCATAAATAAAAGTAAATATTGTTGTGAATAAAAGTAATATTTTTAAACATTACCTTCCTTAACAAGAATAATTACTTTTTTCAACGACGATAATTACGTTCACGATCTACTAAAAGTACAAGTTGTCATAAATAAAAGTAAATATTATCGTGAAGAAAAGTAATATTTTTGAAAAATTAATTTGTTAGTATCAATATTCACTTTTCTTAACAACAATGCCCTTAGAATTTGTTAATTTTTAAATAGGGTTTATTAATTCCCGATTAGGGTTTATTAAATCTCATGTATAATTTATTTTTAATTTTGTAGACAATTTTTTTATTATTTTAACTAATAATTCGAAAAAAGTGAAAAAAAAATGAAAAATTTATACAGGGATATTAACACACTTTTTTATGTGTCCTAACAAAGTGAGAACATAAATTCACACGCGACTTAATTAAAATATGAAATGTGGCTGTGGAGTTTCAAACTTGTAACCTCTGCTTAGTAAAGCGGAGGTCCACCCGCTGGGCTATCAACCATGATTGGCATATGTTACCGCATTTAGAAACTTATTCGTTTGCCTTCTGAAAAGAAAAAAAAAAACAAAATTAAAATTAAATGCATGGATCTTGGATCCGGGTCGAATCAAACTGATTGCATTGTATGCAATCAGTTGCATGGAAGTCTACCTCTCGTGAAACTTTGTCCTGATATTGCAAATCATCCAAAATTATTATCCTGAAATAACTTTTGACTCAATATTGATGTATGAAATGCTATTTTGTCCTATTGATTATAAGTTACAAGAATAAACCATGAAAAGTGAAAGTCGAAAGAAAAAAAAAAATGATTAAATGTTGAATTAAGCAATGTAAAAAAAAATGTGAAGAAATAGCACGCGTTGTAGCTGTTGGTGGTACGTAGCATCACGCAATCCTTTTCCCACAATTTTACTAATTAATGTCACATGAAAATGAGTAATAAATTTTCCATTGATGGCATCAGCATGTAAGTAGTAAAATTTTGTCTAGATACAAAAGATATAAAAGGGAAAAATGAGAACAGTGCACCCAATTTTTGTCTTTATGTTAATTAACGCATTAGCAATTAGCTAAGATCTAGATACTCCCTCTTTAATAATTCATCAAGAAAGTGTATATTAGTAGTTTTGGAAATATTACTATAAAGGACTGGTTATCATTACAATATTTTTTCTGCAAAAGATTATCTTATGTCACGATCGATTTTGTTTCATTATATATTTTGACAATTTGGTTGAGTAATGAATATGTGACCCCATTTTTCTGCTTTACTCAAGAATGAAGAGAAGCTAGCTAGGGCTGGCTAATTATGAGAAGATTATATTTTTCAAAAGATTATGATCTGTGTTACACAATGAACTCCCCGATTTTAAATTTTTGCAATTATATATTTTGATCTTACATAGAATCTATAACTTCAAAGAGCGTAACATTATTTGTTTCATACAGTGTTAGTTGATGACCCTACAATTTTTGCGAATCTCGCCATCATTACCACTCAAAACTCCAATGTTTCCCATATTGACCATCGCAGAAGCAAACTTTGTTTTCCAAAGCAGCGGATTCTGAGCATAGAGAGAGACTAATGTTGCTGTGTTTTGGTCGGTCAATAAGGTCTGATCGGACGTGAAGAGGCCTCTATTGATCGGCAAGCCGCTGTAGTATGCGACGTCGAACGTGGCCGGGCTGGGGTCCATCTCCACCACCTGATTGGCGTCGCCGCCTTTTGGACACTGCTTCTCGAGCTGGCTCGCGTAGGTGGGATCCAAGGTCGGGTCTGACCTCGAGCTCGAGTTGAAATCGTAGAGGCGCCTGCGGAAAGATGTGCAGTGGGACCGCCCCAACGTGTGCGCCCCTGCACGTGTCAACAAATATATATAATTCAGCTTCATCTCGTCTCGTGTTTCACTTCACTATCATCACCACGTATATATACACACACACATATATGGGCCTCAATAATATATACAACATGCAAGCTTTTGAAAGCTAGCTGACAATTAAGTTTAGGGCCAATTAAGATTAGTGTTTGTTGTGATGAGAAATATGTATATTTTACCAGAAAGAGCGACCATTTCCTCTTGTGTTAAGCCCTTGTTCGCAAATGCTTGAGTTAGTTGATTTAGATTGGAACTGGGAGCTGGTAGTTTTACATCTTCTCCCGGCAGGGACATCATACCCTAGTCCTCCCGTCTACAACCAGAAAGGATAAAATTAGTTATTTCGTGAGTTGAATTATGACTGAATGCAGAAAATAGAGATCGATCAATATTCTTACAATCTCAATGCTGTCCCGAGCTGCAAATGCGAGTATATCGGCACAGGAGACTACACCGGGGCACGTGGCCTCAAGCCTAGTCTTTATGCTGTCAATGGCCTCGAAACCTCTAAGGCTTGGTTTGTTGGCAATCGCCTCCTTCTCTGCTGGGTTTTTAGGATCGACGGTGTCTATCAGCACCGACCCATCACAGCCCTGCACAAAGATTCATAGGAAATTCATGATATTATCATGGAAGGGATTATGAACAAAACACAGAATCAAGAAAAATATAGTACTATAATTATCTTACCCTTACAAAACAGTCGTGAAAGTGAAGCCTAATAAAGCCAGCTGCAACTCCAGTATTTTTTATGAATGCAGCTTCCACTTCTTCTTTCACGATCGACTCAGCAGAACCGCACGAATCTTTGTAGAAGCCTACCTTAAGCTGCGCTGTAGCAGTTTTCACAATCAAACATACCACTGCAGTAACGAAAATTTGAACTACTTTCGAACTCATTATGCTGGCCTTTTTTTTCTTTTTTTTTTCTTTGAGATTGTAGATGCTTGCTTAATTGACTAGCTTAATTGCTTTTATGGTTTGTTAATCTGTTCATCCATTATAACAAGGAAAGCAATATATATAGACGAAAATTCGCTGCATTATTAATTCTCATTTTTTTCCTTCTATATCTTTTTTCCACTTTTATTATTTGATTATCATTCTGAAGAACAACCAAATAAAATAATATCAGTAATAGTAATTACTACATACGTGCTGATGCGATCAATTTAGAAAAATTGGAAATAATAATGTAATTAAAAGCCTCTATTATTAAAATTAATTTTATGCATACATACTACTATCAAAGCTAAATGCCGCTGTTTTCATTCAACCCGTGACTTAATTTGTTATTAATTTTACAGCTAACAAATAGGTCAACCAAAATTGCAGAATTCTCGTTATAGTACTGTTTGCTAAAAAAAGAATTAAAAAGAAATACTATGAATTAGGACCAACCCCCGAAAAATAATAAGTTGCCCGTATAATCAACAAAATAAACGGAAAACGACAATTAATTTCAAACTTTACCAACAGAAGCAAAAGAAAAAAGGATTACAAAATTTATATATATGAATATTCATTACTCATTTTCAATGTGACATTAGTAAAATTCTGGAAAAAGGATTGCGTGATCTGCCACCCAACAACAACGCGTGCTGTTTTTTTCACTATTAATATTGTTTTTTTCTTTCGAATTTCACATTCAAAGTTTTATTTTTGAACTTATAATCAATAAGGGAATATATCATTTTATACCTCAATACTTACACTGATTACTACAATGTCTAGCAAATGATGATTTATTCTCTTTTTTTTTTTCGTTCTCAAATATATCTTACTATTTAATTCCCAACGATTACAAGGTTACTCAACATGCAAAAATCAGCTAGCGTGGAATCCGTCGAGCCACTTTACTTCTATTGTATGATAGATTTGGAAAAAAAGTTGTGTTCATTAATAATTGTTAGAAAATGAAGGTGATTATATTGTGATTTGTGTGTAGTGGGTGATTTTGATGAAGTGGTGAAGATGAATATTGTAAGTGTAGTGTGTTGAATATAGAGATGAATTTTGGAATGGAGCTCTTGTCTCCTAGAAGGTTATAAAGAGTATGAACTTGTTAGAAAACTTAACTTGATTGCTAAATTTGCTCTTGGCTTTTTGGCTTTTGGCTTACATTACAAATGGTACAAACTCCTATTTATAGCTGTTGAGAGAATTCTCTAGATCCTCATAGAATCTAGAATTCTCTTCTAATTACTACTAAATTCATCTAATCTAGATTATACATTCTCTAATCATGAATATTCTAGAATATTTCTAGATCCTACATTAATATCCTATACTTTGAATTCTCTAGAATATTTCTAGATTCTACATACAACTCATATAATCTTGATTATTTTAGAATATTCTAGTTTATATTTATTTAGATAATTCTAGATAAATGCATCATCTTTCAATACTCCTCCTTGATGCATTTGTCGATAACTCCAAGCATCCTTCATAGGAACTGGAATCTATCTCTTGGTAGCTCCTTGGTGAAGATATCTGCTAGTTGTTCCTCCGTTGGACAATACATCATCTCGATAAGCCCTTTTGATTGGACATCTCTTAAGAAATGATACTTGATATCAATGTGCTTTGTGCGATTGTGCTGAACTGGATTCTTGACCATTCCGATAGCTGACTTGTTATCGCAGTAAATCTCGGTTGCCGAGTTTTGTAGTTCTCCCATGTCTTCTAATACTCTTGTTTCTTCGATCCCCATGAGAAAACTCCTGATCCGAGCTTAAATGCGTAGCCAGCGGTGCTTTTCATATCATCTTGTGATCCAACCCAATCACTGTCACAATATCCAACGAGTTGTGAGTCAGAACTTGACTTATATCAAATACCGTGGTTAAGTGTTCCTTGCAGATATCTGAGGAGTCTTTTTGCTGCTCCGTAGTGCGTCTCCGTTGGATGGTCCATGAATCTGGATAGAAGACTTGTGGCGTACATGATGTCTGGCCTCGTCGTCGTTAAGTAAAGTAGACTCCCAATTAAGCTCCGATAATCGGTAGCATCTGCAGGCCTTGCTCATCTTCTTTCTTTAGCTTTCATTTGGAATTAGAGGAGTGATGACGTGCTTGCAATCTTGCATCTTGAACTTCTTAAGTATATCCTCGATATAATTCTTTTGTGATAGGAAGATGCCATCTTCTTCTTTACTTATCTCCATTCCGAGGAAATAATGCATCAAACCCAAGTCACTCATCTCAAAGGTATTCATCATGTCTCTCTTGAATTCCTCGATTAGTATGGCATTGTTGCCTGTGACGATTAAGTCATCAACATAAAGAGAGACAATTAGGATGTTCGTACCTTGGGTTTTGATGTATAGAGTGGCCTCTCTTGCTCCTTTTGAAGTCTTGACGAGTGAAATATCCATCAATCTTACTGTACCAAGCTCGTGGCGCTTGTTTGAGCCCATAGAGTGCTTTCTTTAAAAGAAGAACTTTGCCTTCTTCTTTTATAAATCCCTCTGGTTGCTCCACGTATACTTCTTCTTTCAGATCTCCATTGAGAAAAGCTAACTTGACATCTAATTGAAAAAGATGCCATTTCTTCTGAGCTGCAAGAGCTATGAGTGCTCGAATTGTGTCCATTCGAGCAATTGGAGTGAATGTCTCTGTGTAGTCAACTCCTGGTATTTGAGCATATCCCTTTGCGACAAGCCTTGCCTTATGATTTTGGATTGAGCCGTTAGGATTCATCTTCGTCTTGAATACCCATTTGACTCCAATAACTTTCTTGTTACTTGGAAGATCCACTAACTCCCAAGTATCATTCTTTTCAATCATTTGTATCTCCTCCTCCATTGCTTTAATCCAAACTTTTTCTTTTGAAGCTTCTGCATAATTACTTGGATCCAAAGAACAAAAGTTGCATATTTCATAAGTATTAGTAGATTCATATAAATCTGCTAAAGTTCTTACTCGGCGAGGTGGAGATTCTGGTGAAGAGTCAGCTTCACTTGATATTTTAGCTTCTGAGGAGGATTTTGGCATAGATGTGGGGCCTTCTTGAACTTGTTCTTCTTTATCTAGAATTTCTTCGAGTTGTGTAGTTGTGGTCATCCTTTCGACATCTTCTGTCTCCCAATTCCAAGAAGCTTGCTCATCAAACTCCACGTATCGACTTGTCACCAGCTTCTTAGTCTCGAGATTGTAGATTCTATATCCTTTGGACTTGGAGCTGTAGCCGAGGAAGATGCCTTTCTCCATCTTATTCTCCAGTTTATGCCTTTTGACGGAGGGGATGTGAATGTAACAAATACTTCCAAAGACCTTCAAGTGTTTGGCTGAAGGTTTCTGTCCCGACCATGCCTCGATTGGAGTCTTGTTTAAAACTGCCTTAGTTGGACATCGATTTAGCAGGTAGACTGATGTATAGACTGCTTCTGTCCAGAACTTTGTTGGCATTCCTTTCTCTACGAGCATGGACCTTGCCATCTCCATGGCAGTTCTATTTTTCCTCTCTCACACTCCGTTTTGTTGTGGAGTGTACGCTACCGTTAGTTGATGCTCCATGCCTTCGTCTTCACAAAACTTGTCGAATTCTCTAGAATTATATTCTGTACCTCGATCACTTCTCAGCCTCTTGATTTTCCGACCACTTTGATTCTCCACAAAGTTCTTGAATCTCTTGAAGATTCTAAAGACTTCTGATTTTTCTTGAAGGAAATATACCCATGTCATTCTAGAATAATCATCAATAAAGAGGATGAAGTACCTGTTTTAATTTATTGAAGGCGTTCTCATTGGCCCACAGACGTCGGTATGGACAAGTTCCAATATTTCCTTTGCTCGCCATGTTTTCTCCTTTGGAAATGGTTGTCTGTGCTGCTTTCCCAACATGCATCCTTTACAAACGTGATCTCTTTTGTTGAGAAGAGGGAGGTCTCTCATCATATTTTTATGATGAAGTAGCCTTAAGGCATTGAGATTAAAATGCCAAAATCTTTGATGCCAGAGACTTGTATCATCGAGTTGAGCCACCATTGCATTTTGTGGATATCCCCAGAAAATGGGAAAATTTCTATTTTATCCGGTGGCGCATGGTACTTCTCGACCCTGTCTCCGAGGGATAGTTGAACGAGCGACTCATGAATGCTGCCGGGTTGGACGAGCCAATAACTCGAAGGCGTTCGGTCTTTTTTTTTTGAGCAAGAATCATATCCTTACCTTATCTTCACCATGATACGGACTTTTACTTCTGCGATTTCTTGATTATTTTTTATGTTATAAATTTGACAATAATCTCTTTCAAAATGAAGGGCATATCTATTTTCCATCATTTGGCCTACACTTAGTAGATTTTGTGCAAGACGTGGTACGAGGAGAACATCTTTTATAAATCGCGTACCTTTCTTAGTTTCTATAGCAATGGTACATTTTCCTTTTATCTCCACCAGCTCTCCGTTTCCCATCTTGACCTTTGTTGTGATGGAATCATCGAGCTCGCGAAAGATGTTCTCGTTGGATGTCATGTGGTTGCTGCATCTGTCACAGCCCCAAATCCCGAGGGACGGCAGAAGCCGGGGTGCGACTAGGGTTGGATTAAACAAGCGGGGAAGAAGGGGGCTAACTAACTAAACATACATGAAAAAGGCATCGTTAAAACATAAACAAGACTTGAATATAGATAAGGAAGAGTTAATCGCTAAGGATTACTCGACAGAAATACATAGAAGAAACTAAGTTCCTAATTACAGACTTAATTACAGAGTTGTTCAAAAAGTACATCTCAAAAGATATTCAGAGTTTTGCAGCGAAAGGGTTCTAACTAAGCATCCTATCTTTTAACTCAACACAAATCGTTGCCGCTCACCGTCGCTTCAACCTGCACATTTAGAAAACAATGCAGGGCTAAGTACAAACGTACTTAGTGGGCACGATGCCGAAATCATAATCATAAATATAGATAAATATGGCATTTCATAAGCGTAGCACATCGGAGTTTTATTGAAAGAATCCGTGTCTACTAAACATTTTCTGATTTTTTTCTCATAAATCACTCGCGCGAGCATTTTCTGACCAATGTTACGTTCAATCTTGACCAATTCTAATTTACCGTGGCTGGTACCCCTCAACAGGATATCACATACACCACAGGTTACAAAGTGCACTAACTCTGGAAAGCACTTAGCAGCTAACTCAGAGTCGATCGTTAGTTAATCTAGTTAGATTAACTCTAAATCTGTAAAACACGAATGTTGACTCAGATAGGTACAAGAGAACTCACATAAAACATAAAACAGTTCATGCCATAATATCACTTTGAAAACACAGATATCAAAGCGATAAAGAAAGATTTTCCGAGCATTGCTCGTTTTATTTGTATATAAAAGCCCACCTTGATTTACAGAACTTAAAGCAAAAGCTTCCAACTTTGGATCTTCCGTCCTTTCTCTACAGTTGGCTTCCTCCTTCATCGTAAAATAAACATACTTAAAAACGGGTCGTAAAAGATAATCGATCATAGAGAATCGAAATAAGTTTTAGTTGTTTCATTCTTTAGGTATTTGCACGCTTACTAGATTCGTTTTACTTAAACGGGAAACGAGACTCGTACCAATCTTGTTTAGAACTCGGAAGATCTCATACTCGACTCTCGGGTCAGTAGAGAAGGTAGTCGATATCTTAATACGACTTTAAAGATTATATGAAACTAAGTTGGAAAGAATCAACTTAGGCGATTTACGTTTTAGTTCATTAAACGATTTATGAAATTTCTCGTTTATTACTTCTTTAATTAAAGGATGAGAGATAAGATCTCGACTGGTTTTCATCACTCAAGGTCCTGTACTTGACTCTAGGGTCAGTAGGGAGATATTCGTTAGATAAAAGGGCTTAAACGATCGAAAGAAACTAAGTTGTGAACTAAACAACTTAGAAAACAAGAAACTGAATTTTTCACTGCGCAGTCCAGTAACTCTGGAGGATAAACGAATCACAAATCCGATAAACGAGCTAAAAGTTATTACAGTTTCCGGCGAGGGTCGCAAAACTGCCGTGAAAACCCTAATTGCTTGATAGGTTCGACGTATAACGTCTTAGATTCGTTCTAAGCTCTAGTATTTAATTTCTTTAGAAACTAGACTCTCAAGGCAGTCATCACGTACTTCCGTACGTGACGAACTCCTTCTCAAAACTCGCTCAAAAGCACGACGTTCTAAACGTCGGATTTCAACTAACAATTACTAAACCAACAAAAATTCAAAACGCGTTCTAGTTCTCGACTATAACTATAGCCCATATTATATCAAGTCGAAAGCTTATGACGTCAACTAGAAAGTTGTTCTAAATTCCATCATAAACAATAATATCAAATTCGAATTCTCATCCGACTTCTCAATTATTAGTTACGACTAAATGTTCGTCTCTTACGCGATTTTCAAAGTTGTCGGATTCCGTTCAAATTTTACGACGTTAAACTACGTCTAACGTGAGTCACTTTCATGCATGCAAACATATCATAACATCATTATAATTCAACTTATAAGGTGATCTTTGTCTCTTACGTTTCGTTAAACATTTTTAGAAAATTCTCAATTAAATTCTATATTCAACTAACATTATTTGCAACATAATTCAACCAACAATTCATCAATTAAATCAAACATGTGGAAACCCCTAATTACTCTATAAATTTCTGTTTTCATAAAGATGTTAAGGGGGTAATTTTCTTCTCAAATTAACTACATTTATTCATTAACCAACCTCTTATAACAACTATTAATCAATTGCAAATCAATTTCCAACTAACATGCATCAAACCCCTAAATTCAATTCAAACCCTAATTGAAATTTCACAAACACATAGGGCTTTTGATTCCTTTTCATTCTAATCACCAATTAAACCTCTATTAAACAAGAATCAATCATCAAATGAAGAAAATTAAAAATCCTACCCATGCCTTAGAATTTTCGGTATTAACCATAGAATTAGGGTTCTTATTTTTGTTCAATTTTAATCCCTAATTATCATATCTAATACATCTAATTTCATTACTCCAAGATCAAATTATCCATTCCAATACTCAAAATTTTCGATCAAGAAGAAAAAGTAAAGAGAAGAAATCCAATTGGATAGAGTTATAGAGAAGGGAATTACCTTAAGAATTAATGAAAGATGTATGGAGTTTGAATGGAAGGATTGAGACTTGTAAGATTTCTTCTTGTTCTTGGAGCTTCTCTTCAATGGAGGTTGATGAAGTGAAGAAGATGATGGAGTGGAGAGTGCTGCCGTGTGTGTGTGTATTTGGGAGGAAGAATTGATTTTAAATTTTGAATTAACTATATGTTGTAAACTAATAGGTGTAAAGTTCAAATAGGTGTCACTTTCATGCATGAAAAAAAAAGTCGGCTGCCATATACGACGTTACGGAAAACGTTCGACGAAAAACATCGCTCGGTACAAAATCGTCACGATCCGATTTGACCTAAAATTTTAACGTACGGAACTTAATCGGAAAAAAAAAAAAATTACAAAAAAAATCTTGACAAAAACTCGGGACGACACAGTCCGAGTTTCGTCCGGAAAAACATAAAAACGAACTTTCTCGGGCGTGTTCGTATCGCGATTTCGTGAATGTAAAAATCAGGCGGTTTTCCGTTCTGAGTTTACGAACTAAAAACTTTTCGTACGCGCTAACCCTAAATACAGTAGTCGTCTAGCTGACTTCTGTAATTTATTTTCAGAAACGGATTCGACCGTTAGTCTTAGAATTAAAAAAACATAAACTTAGGCGTGCAAAGCCATTTATTTAATTAACTTTAAATTTTAAGAACGTAAGGAATTTACGGGGCATTACAGCATCCGCTATCGATGTACCACTCATTGTCTTTCACTTCTGTTGCAGAGTGACATGCGTAGAATAGATGTTCTTTCTCCTTTTGATCCCTCGATAACCCTTTTGTAGTAACCAGCTAAACCCAATAAACTTCTGATCTCATTCTGACTTGTTGGTGCCTTCCAGTTGTGCACTGCTTCTACTTTGGCTGGATCCACCTTGATTCCTTCTGTCGATACTATGTGTCCAAGGAACATTACTTCCTTCAGCCAAAATTCGCATTTACTGAATTTGGCGTAGAGTTTCTCAGCTCTTAGTGTTTCCAACACTATCCGTAGATGTTCCTCGTGCTCCGTCTCATTCTTAGAGTAAATGAGGATGTCATCGATGAATACTAAAACAAATTCATCCAAGTAGGGGTGGAAGACTCTGTTCATAAGGTCCATGAATACGACTGGAGCGTTGGTCAAACCAAATGGCATCACTAAAAATTCGTAATGGCCATATCGGGTTCTAAAAGCGGTCTTAGGTACATCTTCAGGTTTGATCTTGAGCTGATGATACCCTGACCTCAAATCTATCTTGGAGAAGACTCCTGCACCCTTAAGCTGATCGAATAGATCCTCGATCCTTGGTAAAGGATATTTGTTCTTGAGAGTGATCTTGTTCAGTTCTCGGTAATCGATGCACATTCTCATCGATCCGTCCTTTTTTCTAACGAAAAGCACGGGTGCTCCCCAAGGTGAAACGCTTGGCCTGATAAAACCAAGGTCTAGTAATTCCTGTAACTGGATTTTGAGCTCTTCCAGTTCCTTCGGTGCCATTTTGTAAGGGGCTTTAGACTTAGGAGCTGCTCCTAGTTCTAAATCGATCGTGAAGTCCACATGACGATCTGGTGGTAATCCCGGCAGTACTTCCGGAAAAACATCTTCATATTCGTTCACGACTTTTACGTCCTGAATGGTCTTCTCGGCTCCTGGTTCTCCAACTAGGTACACAAGATAGGCTGTAGTACCTTTCTTTTTCATGAGTTTCGTGGCTTGAAGGGCTGATATGATTGGTACGCCTCTACCCATTGAAATTCCGTGGAATTCGGTCGGTTCTTTATCCAGTGGCTGGAAAGAAATTTTTCTCTCGTTGCAGAGAATCGTGGCGTAATTCTCTGACAACCAATCCATACCTAAAATTATATCTACGTCCCACATTATCATAACATTTAAGTTGTTCGCTATAACCTTATGAGTTCCGATTTCTAGTTCTAGGTTAGAGCAAACGTGCGTGGAAGTAGTGATCTCTCGTGAAGGTGTGGCTACTCTCATAGATTGTGCAGCTCTTACAGGTCTGATGTCTAAGTTATCGGCACACGAGCCAGCAATGAAAGAATGTGATGCGCCAGTATCAAATAATATCTTAATGGGGATGTTGTGGAGTTTTCCCATACCTGCTAGATTGCCTTTTCCTTTGCGCTGACCGCCCTGTTTGATAGCGCATGCCCTCGCATTCTGTTGCTGTTGTGCATGCTGCTGAAATTGCTGCTGGTTCATAGGCGGCTGTTGTGGCTGTGCTTGGATGGCTCGGAGGGGTACTGCTTGAAGCGGTTTAGGGCAGTCTTTTTTCATATGTCCCTTCTGTCCACAGTTGAAACAGTTGGGGGTACCTATTTGGCAGACTCCAGGATGGGCTCGGTTGCATTTTGGGCAGACAGGGATGGCTCCCTGGGTTATTCGCTCCCTGGTTAAAGTTCCTCTATTGCCCTTGCGGCTGGTTCAGCTGATTATTGCCCTTCCACGGCTAGTTCTGCTTGTTCCCCTGAATGAACAACCCCGATTGGTTGTTTCCCTGCCACGGCCTCTTGCCATTGTTGTTGTTGTTGGCAGGCTGCTGATAGCCCATTTTCTGTCCTCCCTGGTTGTTGTAACCCTGACTGTATCCTCCGCTACCTCCTCCGTTCCATTTTCTCTTCCCCTGGTAGTTGCTACTGTTGTTGTTGTAGTAGCCTCGATTCTGACTCTGCGCTGGTGCTGACGTAGTTGGTACAATCTTTTTCTCATCAGGCATGACGGCCTCCATTTCCAGTGCTCTTCCCAGTATGTCCGCATAACCTAGTCCTCCATGACTAGCCAAAGCGATTCCCAATTCATGACGTAAACCTCCCTGAAATTTCTTTGATAGCTTCTCCTCAGGTCGACCAATGTCGGCGCATACCTCGACAACTTGCAGAACTTGACGTCATATTCCGTCACAGTCAGCTTTCCCTGCTTCAGATTATAAAATTCGGCCTCTTTCTGTGCCCTATACGTCTTGGGGACGTACTTATCAAAGAAAATCTCCTTAAACTCTTCCCACGAAAAACGAGCCAGATGCTCAGCAGGCATCACCTTCTGTCTTGCCTCCCACCAGTAATCTGCCAATCCCGTCAGTTGGAATGCGACACATAGCATTCTCTCCTCATCAGTGCATCTGAGGAGCTTGAAAATTTTCTCAGTCGACCTCACCCATAGCTCAGCATCGCTAGGGCTACCAGTTCCATTAAACAGTGGAGGGTTCCTCTTGAGGAAAAGGTCCTCTATATCTCTACGGGACGGTGGTGGAGGTGGTGGTGATGGTGACGGGGGTGGAGATGGGGATGGAGTGATATTCCGCTCATATTCCTGTTCTTGGTTATTTTCTGGCTGACGTCTACCACGTCCTCTCGGCCTTCCAGGTCTTCGACCTCTCCTGTTGTTAACATTTCTCGGCGGCATTTCTTTAGTCTAGGGAAAAAAATTGAAAATTCTCATTAGTTTCCTTCTATTAATTACACTTAGCACTTACTAGCTCGTTCTCAACTTAATCAAATTCATGGAACAACATATCGAACATAGCTTCGATATCATTTCATTAATCTTTTAACTTTCAAGTTTAACTCATTTCCTCGTTACACGAGTTCATTTAACATTCTGATTTTAATTACTTGATTCATAAGAGATTTTTACTTGATTAAAAACCCTCTTTACGGGTCATGTATATATATATACATCCAAAAAGAATATTACTTTTGCCTCCAATGAGGACTTATACAAAAAGGTTTAGACTACTATTAGTCTAAACTAGGCTGACTGCCTACTATTTACTGGGTGCACTACAAGCTGCACTCCGTATTTACTAAAGTACTAGAACGGAAACGATTCATAAAATTTCGTATCCGCTAGAGTACTTCAAAACTAACTAGTTACTGATCCGACTCTATACAGGACAAAGAGCTACTACTACTACTGATATTTACCAATGTCTATAATACACTGCCTAACTAAACTGCAGTCGAGTCCAAAAACTACCCCGAAGTCTGCAAAATCCTAACAACCCTCCTCTGGGTCCTCCTCAGGGTCCTCCTCCGGATCCTCCTCCGGGTCCTCCTCCGGATCCTCCTCCGGGTCCTCTTCCTCGGACTCCGAACCAAAAACCAGCTCGAGTGCCTCGTCCACCCTCAGAGTAGAACCGTCGTCAAGTGTGAGCAGGGTGGGTGAGGTGCCTCAGAAACAGTCTCCTCCAAGTCGGAGACCAAGTCGTCCTCGATGACCTCTCCTGCACGCTTCTTCAGGGGAAGAAGGTGCTCGGGAACTGAACCTGAACCCGACTCGAACTCCTCCCTAGAACGGACCCTGGACGGTCCAGCCTCCATCTGCTCTTGGACTACTCCCCACTTCGCGCAGATTTCCTCGAGTGGCGTAAGTGGAGAGGGCAGCTCTAACATGGCGGCGAGCTCCACGTCGATCTCTCGGTGGTCTGGCCCCTCTCTGTACAGTCTCGTCTCCAACGGTCCCCTGATCCTAACACAAAAGTCAGGCACAAACGGTGAAGACAACCCTAACAGCGCGGTTGTCTCAGCGTCAACCTCTACAAATCCCGGGCCTGGGATTAACTCCTCAATCTGCTGTCCAACCGGTGGTGACTCTGGTGTAACTACCGTCTCCTCGTCCTCCTCTGGCTGCTATAACTCAGCGTCAGACTCCTCCTCCAGTACACCGTCTGGTGGCAACTCTAACAAAGCTGAGTACTCCGGGTCTAAGTCAAGCTCCTCAAGCTCAGTCTCGGCTGGAAAGTGACTGTAGGGGATGTGTGTCTCTAATGGAAGAGAAATCATAAACCTGCTCTCAAAGAAACGCCTGTGCACACACAGGGCGAATCCGGCGTAGTTGCCAGTCGGCTCCGTGTCGTCGCCGAAAATCCCCAAGAAGTACCATGCCGCACGGTGCGCCCATCCGCGCCACTCGTCCGGTAGGTGTACGATCAAGTCTAGTATCGCCTGACTCTCCCTGATCAGGTGTCGCATTGGGTAGTAGGCTGAAGAAAAGTTACTAACAATCTGTCCCACATCCTCCTCTCCATAGTCTACCTCAAACTCATAGTACTCGTCCTGCAACATATCAACTATGGTGCGCTCGCACTCTACCAACGGCCGGCTCTTCCGAGCCGTAACACGAGTCCTAGCCATCCTACAAAAGTTGTAAGGAAACACGGATCAGTAACAGGTAGGGAAAATAACTTATCTCAATCAAAAACATAAATTACAAAATGAATATCCCTTATTCAATTGTAACATCAACACTTAAGTTAACCACTTATTAAAACTTCTAGCAATTCAAAGAATTGCACTCAACAACATATATATATTTATATACATAAAATTAAAGATTTTATTTTCATTATTTCATTTTACCATATTATTACTCATTTTAATTCTTCTATTTCTTTTATTTCTTAACTCATTAACTCTTAACGACTTTCATTTATTAAAACAAAGTATATTTACTTTGTTCATGTTACTTATTCAAAAGTAACATCCATTTTCAAAAGAATTTGTCGTTTACGACTTTTGATATTCGTACTAATTGTAGTTGTCGCTTAAGACAAAAATATGGAATTTAATTCCATAAAAAGAAATGGAATATGTATAACTTAAGAATAATTTTCTGGAAACTAAGTTCCAGTTGCCGTCGCTAGAATCGGGCGATCGATGGAAAAAAAAAATTAATCAAGCTTCGCGCTCGACTTCTAATAAACTCTACGATTTTTTTTTCTTTATAAAGTTCGATCAAGGGAACCCTATTGAAACTCGAAACGAGAAGAAAAAGAAATGACGTGTCGCGAACTGACGTCATTTACATTACTTACACGTAAGTAATGTTCACTTATTTCGCTTAACTTTGATTCCAAATTACTCGATTTTCGTCGTTTCGTTCATATACTTCTTAACTCGAAGCCGAAAAGTTCTCAAACATCTACTCACTCCCTTCGATTACTAACACGATTTATTGAATCATTTTTATTCATTTTCCCCGTAGGATATTCTTAGAAAACAAGTTCGACTTTACCGAATCTTTATTCATGTCACTAAGCGCACGTGACATTCATCAGTAGGAGTCCTTCTCGCGTTAGGGATCTCCTTTCGAAAATATTTCAAAACAACGTTTCTTAAAAACATCTAAATTCTCGAAGAACCGGAAAGTTCTTAGGTTCCAAGTCTACGTTCTCATTGAACCGGGAAAATTCCTTAAAATCTGACTATATTCTCGTATCCGCATAATTTTTCATAAAAAAAGGAAATCATTGCGCAAACAATTTCACATATGATAGTACTTGTACTATCGCAAACAATTCCTTAAAATCTGACTATATTCTCGTATCCGCATAATTTCTCATTTTTAAAACACAACTCATTCTCGTTCTCAAATTTTTATTGAATACTTGCTCATAAATTTATTTAAAAGAAATCTCATTATAAAATTCTTTCATTTTTCCTCGTTGAGTCGACGTAGCGGGCGGTTGAGTTGACTTCTACATTCTCAATCTTAGCATCATAGTCTAACTCTTATCTCATACTTGAAAAGACGACTCTGATCCAGAGTATACACAAATACCATGTCTCATGACTTGAAAGAAGACTCAATATAGAGTACAAACGAATACTCTATATTATTTCTCGAAGAAAGACTTGTATACGAATACCACTTTATGATATTACTTAAAGGAATGACTCGTACTAGAAAGAATGACTCACACTAACTCATACTAGAAGATTGACTCAGAAGCAGAGCAGAAAACGAGCACTGCTCTGATACCACTCTGTCACAGCCCCAAATCCCGAGGGACGGCAGAAGCCGGGGTGCGACTGGGGTTGGATTAAAGAAGCGGGGAAGAAGGGGGCTAACTGACTAAACATACATGAAAAAGGCATCGTTAAAACATAAACAAGACTTGAATATAGATAAGGAAGAGTTAATCGATAAGGATTACTCGACAGAAATCCATAGAAGAAACTAAGTTGCTAATTACAGACTTAATTACAGAGTTGTTCAAAAAGTACATCTCAAAAGATATTCAGAGTTTTGCAGCGGAAGGGTTCTAACTAAGCATCCTATCTTTTAACTCAACGCCAACCGTTGCCGCTCACCGTCGCTTCAACCTGCACATTTAGAAAACAATGCAGGGCTAAGTACAAACGTACTTAGTGGGCACGATGCCGAAATCATAATCATAAATATAGATAAATATGGCATTTCATAAGCGTAGCACATCGGAGTTTTATTGAAAGAATCCGTGTCTACTAAACATTTTCTGATTTTTTTCTCATAAATCACACTCGCGCGAGCATTTTCTGACCAATGTTACGTTCAATCTTGACCAATTCTAATTTACCGTGGCTGGTACCCCTCAACAGGATATCACATACACCACATGTTACAAAGTGCACTAACTCTGGAAAGCACTTAGCAGCTAACTCAGAGCCGATCGTTAGTTAATCTAGTTAGATTAACTCTAAATCTGGAAAACACGAATGTTGACTCAGATAGGTACAAGAGAACTCACATAAAACATAAAACAGTTCATGCCATAATATCACTTTGAAAACACAGATATCAAAGCGATAAAGAAAGATTTTCCGAGCATTGCTCGTTTTATTTGTATATAAAAGCCCACCTTGATTTACAGAACTTAAAGCAAAAGCTTCCAACTTTGGATCTTCCGTCCTTTCTCTACAGTTGGCTTCCTCCTTCATCGTAAAATAAACATACTTAAAAACGGGTCGTAAAAGATAATCGATCAAAGAGAATCGAAATAAGTTTTAGTTGTTTCATTCTTTAGGTATTTGCACGCTTACTAGATTCATTTTACTTAAACGGGAAACGAAACTCGTACCAATCTCGTTTAGAACTCGGAAGATCTCATACTCGACTCTCGGGTCAATAGAGAAGGTTGTCGATATCTTAATACGACTTTAAAGATTATATGAAACTAAGTTGGAAAGAATCAACTTAGGCGATTTACGTTTTAGTTCATTAAACGATTTATGAAATTTCTCGTTTATTACTTCTTTAATTAAAGGATAAGAGATAAGATCTCGACTGGTTTTCATCACTCAAGGTCCTGTACTTCACTCTAGGGTCAGTAGGGAGATATTCGTTAGATAAAAGGGCTTAAACGATCGAAAGAAACTAAGTTGTGAACCAAACAACTTAGAAAACAAGAAACTGAATTTTTCACTGCGCAGTCCAGTAACTCTGGAGGATAAACGGATCACAAATCCGATAAACGAGCTAAAAGTTATTACAGTTTCCGGCGAGGGTCGTAAAACTGCCGTGAAAACCCTAATTGCTTGATAGGTTCGACGTATAACGTCTTAGATTCGTTCTAAGCTCTCGTATTCAATTTCTTTAGAAACTAGACTCTCAAGGCAGTCATCACGTACTTCCGTACGTGACGAACTCCTTCTCAAAACTCGCTCAAAAGCACGACGTTCTAAACGTCGGATTTCAACTAACAATTACTAAACCAACAAAAATTCAAAACGCGTTCTAGTTCTCGACTATAACTATAGCCCATATTATATCAAGTCGAAAGCTTATGACGTCAACTAGAAAGTTGTTCTAAATTCCATCATAAACAATAATATCAAATTCGAATTCTCATCCGACTTCTCAATTATTAGTTACGACTAAATGTTCGTCTCTTACGCGATTTTCAAAGTTGTCGGATTCCGTTCAAATTTTACGACGTTAAACTACGTCTAACATGAGTCACTTTCATGCATGCAAACATATCATAACATCATTATAATTCAACTTATAAGGTGATCTTTGTCTCTTACGTTTCGTTAAACATTTTTAGAAAATTCTCAATTAAATTCTATATTCAACTAACATTATTTGCAACATAATTCAACCAACAATTCATCAGTTAAATCAAACATGTGGAAACCCCTAATTACTCTATAAATTTCGGTTTTCATAAAGATGTTAAGGGGGTGATTTTCTTCTCCAATTAACTACATTTATTCATTAACCAACCTCTTATAACAACTATTAATCAATTGCAAATCAATTTCCAACTAACATGCATCAAATCCCTAAATTCAACTCAAACCCTAATTGAAATTTCACAAACACATAGGGCTTTTGATTCATTTTCATTCTAATCACCAATTAAACCTCTATTAAACAAGAATCAATCATCAAATGAAGAAAATTAAAAATCCTACCCATGCCTTAGAATTTTAGGTATTAACCATAGAATTAGGATTCTTATTTTTGTTCAATTTTAATCCCTAAATATCATATCTAATACATCTAATTTCATTACTCCGAGATCAAATTATCCATTCCAATACTCAAAATTTTCGATCAAGAAGAAAAAGAAAAGAGTAGAAATCCAATTGGATAGAGTTATAGAGAAGGGAATTACCTTAAGAATTAATGAAAGATGTATGGAGTTTGAATGGAAGGATTGAGACTTGTAAGATTTCTTCTTGTTCTTGGAGCTTGTCTTCAATGGAGGTTGATGAAGTGAAGAAGATGATGGAGTGGAGAGTGCTGCCGTGTGTGTGTGTGTATTTGGGAGGAAGAATTGATTTTAAATTTTGAATTAACTATATGTTGTAAACTAACAGGTGTAAAGTTCAAATAGGTGTCACTTAATTAGGCATTATCAACATGCATGTTTTCTAATTAATTAAAAAAAAAGTCGGCTGCCATATAGATTTAGGAGGGATACGTGTTTTTCCGGTGCGATCCGACATTACGGAAAACGTTCAACGAAAAATGTCGCTCGGCACAAAATCGTCGCGATCCGATTTGACCTAAAATTTTAACGTACGGAACTTAATCCGAAAAAAAATAAATTACAAAAAAAATCTTGACAAAAACTCGGGACGACACAGTTCGAGTTTCGTCCGGAAAAACATAAAAACGAACTTTCTCGGGCGTGTTCGTATCGCGATTTCGTGAATGTAAAAATCAGACGGTTTTCCGTTCTGAGTTTACGAACTAAAAACTTTTCGTACGCGCTAACCCTAAATACAGTAGTCGTCTAGCTGACTTCTGTAATTTATTTTCAGAAACGGATTCGACCGTTAGTCTTAGAATTAAAAAAAACGTAAACTTAGGCGTGCAAAGCCATTTATTTAATTAACTTTAAATTTTAAGAACGTAAGGAATTTACGGGGCATTACAGCATCCGCTATCGATGTACCACTCATTGTCTTTCATTTCTGTTGCAGAGTGACATGCGTAGAATAGATGTTCTTTCTCCTTTTGATCTTCAGAATAGTTGGCCTGATGGTTCTTTGTATCTCTGCAATCTTTTTCTGTATGACCGAACCTCTTGCAGTTTTTAAATTGTGGCTTTCCTCGATGATAGCAGTCCTTCTCCATATGATTTGTATTCTTGCAAATCCCGCATGGTGGAAAGTTGCATTTGTTCTCCTTATTGTGGGATCTTCCTTCCTTGATACGATTCTTGTAGTTTCCACCATTTCTTTTGACGTTGAGCTTAGATTGGAAGGCGCTTTCAAGTGAACTTTCATGTCGCCTACTCAATCTTTGCTCGTGAGCTTCAAGCGAACCCATAAGCTCCGCAACGGACATTGTCGACAAATCTTTTGATTCTTCAGTGGTAGCTACTATTTGATCGTACTTCTCCGTAAGATCTCATTTGATTGACTATTTCCGTTATTCTTGAGAAATAGTCTTTTGCAGCCTCAGAATCTTTCATTTTTAGATTCTCAAGTTCACGCCTTAAACTTTGTAGTTTAATGGTTCGAACTTTAGTATTTCCTTGGAACTCATCTTTAAGGATATTCCAAGCTTCTTTCGCCGTAGCAGCTTGAATAATTCTAGCCATGATGGAATCACTAACTGATTGTTGAAGAAGATAAAGAGCTTTAGCATTTTGTTGCTTTAATTTCTTGCATACCTTGGATGATGATGCCTCTTTGCTTTCTCCTTTAGGCGTGGTTTCTCCTTCTTCAATGACATCCCAAAGATCATGAGATTGAAGGCAAGTCTTCATACAGACACTCCAATAGTCGTAGTTTTGTCCGTTGAATATTGGAGTCGATATTGAGAGACTTGATGTTGTCATGACGCCCGCTTATGATCGAACAGGCTCTGACGCCACTTGTTAGAATATGAAGGTGATTATATTGTGATTTGTGTGTGGTGGGTGATTTTGATGAAGTGGTGAAGATGAATATTGTAAGTGTAGTGTGTTGAATATAGAGATGAATTTTGGAATGGAGCTCTTGTCTCCTAGAAGGCTATAAAGAGTATGAACTTGTTAGAAAGCTTAACTTGATTGTTTGATTTGTTCTTGGCTTTTTGGCTTTTGGCTTACATTACAAATGGTACAAACACCTATTTATAGGTGTTGAGAGAATTCTCTAGATCCTCATAGGAATCTAGAATTCTCTACTAATTACTACTAAATTTATCTAATCTAAATTATACCTTCTCTAATCATGAATATTCTAGAATATTTCCAGATCATACATTAATATCCTATACTTTGAATTCTCTAGAATATTTCTAGATTCTACATACAACTCATATAATCTTGATTATTCTAGAATATTCTATTTTATATTTATTTAGATAATTGTAGATAAATGCACCATCTTTCAATAATAATTGCAGTATAATTCATATTTAAGGGTTCAAATACAATTGCGTAAAAAAATTAAACATTAAAATGTAAACTAGTACTTTTTTCCCTAATTAATAATTACGAAACACAGTCTATTATTTGTAAATATCGGAAGCTTAATTAGCAACTGATATAGTATTAATTAGGTTACATTAATTTTAAAAAATTAATAACCATATATTTTTCAAAGCTTAATTATGAAATAGTAACATTTAAGACGCGGAAGTGGTGCAATTTTAGGGTTTAGGAGTAAGGAAATAGGAATACAGAGCCTTTCGATTTTCGGTGCAATTTTTCTTTTCTTTTTGAGGGGAGATCAAAATTTTTATTTCATTAAATCAAGGCGTACAATATATAGGAGCCAAGACGGGTAGTCTGACTTCCAGATAATCACACTTTCATTTGCACAAGCAAATTGCGCTAAACTATGAGCCGCACCATTCGCTTCCCGATGAACGTGTGAGAAATCCACAACAAAACTTTTTCTGGTAGGAGCAAAGGTCTCGAAAAGATCGTCACACAAAGCATCCGATCCATGATTATCATCAATCATACTTTAAATTCAATGAATATACCCCATGTGAGAATTAGGAACATATTTAGACCATCCATTTTCTTAGATCGATGGATATAATAATTTAGCAAAATTGAGGAGAAAAATGTAGAATTATGGTTACAATAAAAACTTTAGGGATAAAATTGTCCATTTCTCTCAACACAATATTCTATATCCCTAAGGAATTTAATTTGGATAGCAGTTTATCAATTCCATGAAGATTTATTTAAGCTTAACTTTAAGAATTCAATGGATGAAACATGTTTTTTGCTATTTTTTTTTAATAGCCATTTTTTTAATTAATCGCAGCAATGATATTATTTTATAAGCTTATATAACAATATTTTCATGCTTTTTACACATGTAAAACGTACTTTTAGTATATAGTTTACATTCTTGCAGCCTAATGATATAATTTAATGCTTTAATTGTTATCTTGTCATGGTTTAATTATTATCCTCGTGAGTTTTGTTAATTTTAAACATTTTATTAACAATATATTTTTTATTATTTTAATAAATTATTTTTAAATAATACTGAACGTACCATAATATTTTTGTATTTTCTATTAAGCATGACTGTTATGGAATATCAGCATGATATAGAAGGGTAGGAACATTGTTTTTAATTTCAAATAATTTGGAAATCATGCATATCGATTTTACATATCGATTTCAAATAGTTATTTAATTTAAGCACGTCCATGTTTTTCATTAAGCATAACATTTTACATATGCGGATTGCTTCTTATAGTATATAGTATATTTTTTATTATGTTTTTTTATTTAGATTAGGGATGAATTATTTTAAATTTAAAAACCGTAGAAAACTTAAAATAGTTGTTAGAATCTTTAATCAAGAAATCATGTATAGAGAAACATAAATAAGCGGAATTTATGGATTGAGGATAATTTGGTGGGTAACAAATTTCCAAAACCTACGTAGATGCCCTTGAATGCTTAAAAATAACATTCAAATTACTAAATTATATTTAAAATTCTTTAATCTCAACCATATAATCTAGTTGAATGGATGGTTAGGATATCTTCCTTGTTCTCACATTCGCACTAGTTTTTATACTAACTTATTCATATATATATATATATATATATATATATATATATATATATATATATATATATATATATATGAGATAGATCATATGAGAATGGATTTTATCCTAAGAAATGAGAATAGATCTCCACCATAAATTTATTGGTGATGGAGGGTCAAGATTTGGTTAAGTCAAAGCGGGTCAAACCCGAGTCAACCCATTGACTTTTTTTCGATTTTTTTTTTAAACTGTCACCCAAGATGCACAACTTCACATATTCGGATGCACCACTCTATATAACTAGATGCACCACTAAGTGCATTTAGATGCACAAGATTTTCAGTTTTTTTTTTCAATTTATTTTTTATTTTTTTAAACTGTCACCCAAGATGCACAACTTCACATATTCGGATGCACCACTCTATATAACTAGATGCACCACTAAGTGCATTTAGATGCACAAGATTTTCAGTTTTTTTTTCAATTTTTTTTTTAAAACAGTTACCCAAGATGCACCATTTCACATATTCGGATGCACCACTATACATAATGAGATGCACCACTATGTGTAGTGAGATGCAACGAATTTGTAAAAAAAAAGGGAAAAATACTGAAAAAAAATTGGATGCACCACAATGCGTAACTAGATGCACCACACAGTATAACTAGATGCACCACATAGTGTAACTAGATGCACAATGTTTTACGAAAATAAAAAAAAAAAACGAAAACAAAACTAGTGCATCTTAATGCACTTAGTGGTGCATCTCATTATATAGTGTGGTGCATATGAATACATGATGTGGTGCATATGACCTAACCTTAAAAAAAAAAACGAAAAAAAAAAACATGAAAAAAAACTTAAAATCTTGTGCATCTCAATACACTTAGTTGTGCATCCGAATTCATGTAGATAAGATCAATGGTGGAGATTAATTCCTATTTCTCACTTTAAGGGGAGTTTGCATGTGAATCACTTATAGGAAATAGATCATATGAGAATAGATCTTATCTTAAGAAATGAGAATAGATCTCCACCATTGATCTATTGGTGATAGAGGGTCAAGATTTGGCCAAGTCAAAGCGGGTCAAACCCGGTCAACCCGGGTCAACCCGTTGACTATTTTTTTTTCTTTTTTTTTTTTTAAACTGTCACCCAAGATGCACAACTTCACATATTCGGATGCACCGCTCTACATAACTAGATGCACCACTAAGTGCATTTAGATGCACAAGATTTTCAAGTTTTTTTTTTTTTTCAATTTTTTTTTTAATAAACTGTCACCTAAGATGCACAACTTCACATATTCGGATGCACCACTCTACATAACTAGATGCACCACTAAGTGCATTTAGATGCACAAGATTTTCAAGTTTTTTTTTTCAATTTTTTTTTTAATAAACTGTCACCCAAGATGCACAACTTCACATATTCGGATGCACCACTAAGTGCATTTAGATGAAGAAGATTTTCACTTTTTTTTTTTCAATTTTTTTTAAAACAGTCACCCACGATGCACCATTTTACATATTCGGATGCACCACTATGTGTAGTGAGATGCACCGAATTTGTAGAAAAAAAAAACTGAAAAAAAATTGGATGCACCACAATGCATAACTAGATGCACCACACAGTGTAACTAGATGCACCACATAGTGTAACTAGATGCACAATGTTTTACGAAAATTAAAAAAACGAAAACAAAACTAGTGCATCTTAATGCACTTAGTGGTGCATCTCATTATATAGTGTGGTGCATATGAATACATGATGTGGTGCATATGACCTAACCTTAAAAAAAAAAAGAAAAAAAAACATTAAAAAAAAACTTAAAATCTTGTGCATCTCAATACACTTAGTTGTGCATCCGAATATGTGAATTTGTGCATCTGAATATGTGAAGTTGTGCATCTTGTGTGACAGTTAAAAAAAAAAAAAACTCAACGGGTTGACCCGGGTTTGACCCGCTTTGACCAAACTAAATCTTAACCCTTCATGTAGATAAGATCAATGGTGGAGATTAATTCCTATTTCTCACTTTAAGGGGAGTTTGAATGGGAATCACTCCCTATATATATATATATAGGGATGTATTCTAGTGAAAAGCTCCCTTATCCTAAAAAATGAGAATTAATCTCAACCACACATCTTTGCATGATGGATGGTCAAGATTTAATCCTGGTCAAAGCAGGTCAACCCTGGTCAATCCGGGTCAAACCTGGTCAACCCGTTGACTTTTTTCGTCTTTTTTTTTTTTTTTTTTTTTACTGTCAGGCCATATGCACCGCACCATGCATTCATATGCACCACACAGTGTGATGAGATGCACCACTAATGCATTGAGATGCACCAAATTTTCAATTTTTTTTTTTTTACGGTCAGCAATATGCACCGCACTATATATTCATATGCATCAAACAGTGTGATGAGATGCACTACTAAGTGCATTGAGATGCATATGGTTTTTTTTGCATATATTTTTTCCCGACTCCGCCTTCGGCTCCGATTTTACGGCTCCGCCTGCGGCTCCGATTTTACGGCTCCGCCTTCGCTCCAATTACTAATATAAGGATAATCGTCGGGCAACAATTTGGACTTTTTCGGCTCGCTCCGAGGCCTTCGGCTTCCCTCGCTCGAATCTTGACCAAAGAAGATGTCACATCCCCAAATCCCGAGGGACGGCAGAAGCCGGGGTGCGACTGGGGTTGGATTAAAGAAGCGGGGAAGAAGGGGGCTAACTGACTAAACATACATGAAAATGACATCATTAAACCATGAATAAGACCTTAAATATAAATAAGAAAGAGTTAATTCCTAAGGATTACTCGACAGAAGTACATAAAGGAAACTAAGTTCATAAATACAGACTATTGTTCAAAAAGTACATCTCAAAAAGAAATTCAAAGCTTGGCAGCGGAAGGGTTCTAACTAAGCATCCTATCTTTTAACTCAACATCAACCGTCGCCGCTCACCGTCGCTTCAACCTGCACATTTAGAAAACAATGCAGGGCTAAGTACAAACGTACTTAGTGGGCACGATGCCGAAAACATAATCATAAATATAGATAAATATGGCATTTTATAAACGTAGCACATCGGAGTTTTATTGAAAGAATCCGTGTCTACTAAACATTTTCTGTCTTTTTCTCATAAATCACTCGCGCGAGCATTTTTCGACTAATGTTACATTCAATCATGACCAATTCTAATTCACCGTGGCTGGTACCCCTCAACAGGATATCACATACACCACAGGTTACAAAGTGCACTAACTCTGGAAAGCACATAGCAGCTAACTCAGAGCCGATCGTTAGTTAATCTAAAAAGACTAACTCTAAATCTGGAAAACATGAATGTTGACTCAGATAGGTACAAGAGAACTCACATAAAAAACGTAAAACAATTCATGCCATAATATCACTTTGAAAACACAGATATCAAAGCAATAAAGAAAGATTTTCCGAGCATTGCTCGTTTTATTTGTATATAAAAGCCCACCTTGTAAATACAGAACTTATAAGCAAAAGCTTCCAACTTCGGATCTTTCGTCCCTTCTTTACAGTTGGCTCCCTATTTCATCGTAAAATAAACATACTTTAAAAACGGGTCGAAAAGGATAATCGATTAAAGAGAATCGAAGCAAGTTTTAGTTGTTTTATTCTTTAGGCATTTGCACGCTTATTAGTTTGTTTTACTTAAACGGGAAATGAAACTCGTATCAAACTCATTTTGAACTCGGAAGATCTCATACTCGACTCTCGGGTTAGTAGAGAAGGTAGTCGATATCTTAATACGACTTTGAAGATTAAAAGAAACTAAGTTGGAAAGAATCAACTTAGGCGATTTACATTTTAGTTCTTTGAACGACTTATGAAATTTCTCGTTTATTACTTCTTTAATGAAAGGATAAGATATAAGATCTCGACTGGTTTTTATCACTCAAGGTCCTGTACTTGACTCTAGGGTCAGTAGGGAGATGTTCGTTAGATAAAAACGGCTTAAACGATCAAGAGAAACTAAGTTGTGAACTAAACAACTTAGAAAACAAGAAACTGAAAATTCACTGCACAGTCCAGTAACTCTGGAGGCTGTCCAGAACAGAGGATTTGGAAACAGGGGGTGAGCTCTGTACCATTAGAAAGCTTAGGAAGTCTAGTTCTCACTCCAATTTACGGATCACAAATCCGATAACGAGCTGGAAGATATTACAGTTTCCGGCGAGGGTCGCAGAAACTGCCGAACAAAACCCTAATTGCTTGAAGGTTCGACGTATAATGTCTTAGGTTCGTTCTAAGCTCTCGTATTCATTTTTTTAGAAACTAAACTCTCAAGGAAGTCATCACGTACCTCCGTAGGTGACAAACTCCTTCTCAAAACTCGCTCAAAAGCACAACGTTCTAACGTCGGATTTCAACTAACAAGTACTATACCAACAAAAACTTCAAAACGCGTTCTAGCTCTTGATTATAACTATTGCCCATATTATATCAACTCGAAAGCTTATGACGTCAACTAGAAAGTTGTTCTAAATTTAATTATAAATAATAATATCAAATTAGAATTCCCATCCGACTTCTCGATTACTAGTTACAACTAAATATTCGTCTCTTATACGATTTTCAAAAGTTGTCGGTTTTTGTTCAAATTTTACGACGTTAAACTACGTCTAACGTGAAACATTTTCATGCATGCAAACACATCTTAACATCATTATAACTCAGTTTATAAAGTGATCTTTGCCTCTTATGTTTCATTAAACATTTTCAGAAAATTCTCATTTAATTTCTATTATCAACTAACATGATTTGCAACTATATTCTATTAACAATTCATCACTTACATCAAACATGTATAAACCCCTAATTACTCTATAAATTTCTGATTTCATACATACTTTAAGGGGATGATTTTCTTCCCCAATTAACTACATTTATTTGCTAAACAAACTCTTATATCATCAATTAATCAATTGCAATTCTATTATCAATTAACATACAAAAATCCCCAAATTCAACTCAAATTCTAATTGGAAATTCACAAACACATAGGGCTTTTGATTCCTTTTCATTTTAATCATCAATTAAACATCTACTAAGCATGAATCAATCATCAAAAGAAGAAAATTAAAAATCCTACCATTTTCCCAAAAAATTCTGCATTCACATAGGTTTTAGGATTCTTGGTTTTGATCAATTTTAAACCCTAATTAATCTATCTAACACATCCAATTTCATTATACTAAGATCAAAAAATCTATATCACCACTTCTAACATTTCGATCAAAAGGAAAAATGAAAAGAAAAGAAAACTAATTGGATAGAATTGAAGAGGATAGAAATACCTTAAGATTTAATGAAGAACTTAAGAGGTTGAATGGATGGATTGATGACTTGTGTGAGTTCTTCAAGCTTTGAAGGTGCTTCAATGGTGAATGGAGAAGGAAATGAAGTGAAGAAGATGACAATGGAGAAGTGGTGCAGCCGAGAATTGTGAGAGAGAGAGATGAAAAATGGTTTTGTGTAATTGTTTGAAATGATGAAAAATTGAAAGTAAGAAAAGGTAGATTTAGGTGTCATACAATTAAGCAAGTCAACATGCATGTTTGCCACTCACAAGGCTGATGTGTCGGCTGCATGGGCAAGGTTTAGAGGGTTACGGGTTTTTCCGGCGCGATCCGACGTTACGGAAAAAGAACGACGAAAAACGTTGTTCGGTACAAAAAATCGTCGCGATTCGATTTGACTTTAAAATTCTAACGTATGAACTTAATTAGAAAATAAATTTACAAAATTTATTTTGACAAAAACTCGGGACGACAAGTCCGAGTTTCGTCCGGAAAAACATAAAAACGAACTTTCTCGGGCGTGTTCGTATCGCAATTTCGTGATTGCAAAATTAGACGGTTTTCCGTTCTTAGTTTATGAACTAAGAACCTTTCGTACGTGCTAACCCTAAATACAGTAGTCGTCTAGCTGACTTCTGTAATTTATTTTTAATAACGGACTCGACCGTTAGCCTTAGAAATCAAAAATTGTAAACTTAGGCGTGCAAAGCCATTTACTTATTTAACTTTAAACTTTTTAGAACGTAAGGAATTTACGGGGCATTACATCCTACCCCCTTACGAAAAATTTCGTCCCGAAATTTGCTTACCTTCTGCAAAAAGATGAGGATATCGCTCCTTCATCTTCTCCTCGAGTTCCCACGTGGCTTCTTCTTGCCCGTGATGGTTCCATAGCACTTTAACTATTGGTATCGATTTGGTTCTTAATTCTTGAACTTTTCTATCCAAGATCGATATCGGCTTTCTTCATAGCTTAGGTCAGATTCCAGAACTACGTCTTGCTGACTAATAACGTGCTTAGGATCGTAAACATATTTTCTCAACTGAGAAACGTGAAAAACGTTATGAACGCTTCCTAGACTTGGCGGTAAGGCCAATCTATACGCGACTGATCCTATTCTCTCGAGGATTTCATAAGGTCCTATAAACCTGGGTCTTAGCTTACCCTTAACTCCGAACCTAAGGATTCCTTTGGTCGGGGATATCTTAAGGAAAACTTTATCTCCTATTTCAAACTCAAGGTTGGTTTGACGGTCGTCGGCATACGACTTCTGTCGGCTCTGGGCCTCCTTCATTCTATCTCGAATCTGTCAAACTATTTCAATCATTTCATTGATCGCATCTGGGCCTAGGTTCTTTCTCTCACCTACTTCGTCCCAATAAAGCGATGATCTACACTTTCTCCCATACAAAGCCTTAAACGGTGCCATCCCTATTGTGGCCTGATAGCTGTTGTTGTAGGCGAATTCGACTAGGTGTAGAATTTCTTCCCAATTCGTGCTTCGGTCCAAAACCACTGTTCTTAACATATCGACCAAAATCTGAATCGTTCTATCTGACTGTCTATCTGTCTGTGGGTGAAAAGCTGTACTGAAATTAAGCTCTGTTCCCAACTCTTTCTGCATTGTAATCCAAAATCTCGAGGTAAACTTAGCATCTCTGTCTGATATTATGACCTTCGGTATTCTATGCAGACGTACAATCTCTCTGACATACAACTGAGCTAGTCTCTGTGATCCATATGTAGTCTTAATCGGTAAGAAGTGTGCTGACTTCGTAAGTCTATCTATTATCACCCAAATCGCTGTATTTCCTCTTCTCGACTTAGGCAAGCCTGTGACAAAGTCCATAGCTATGCCCTCCCATTTCCAATCTGGGACATCCAACGGTTGTAGCAATCCGTATGGTCGTCGGTGTAAAGCCTTAACTTGTTGACATGCTAGGCATCTTTCTATAAACGAGGCAACATCTCGTTTCATTCCATTCCACCAAAAGTTTCTTCTCAAATCTTGGTACATTTTCGTACTTCCTGGATGTGCTGTGTAAGGCGTATCATAAGCCTCACTCAAGATTTCGTTCTTCAATTTGCTGTCGTTGTCGGGAATACAAATACTGCCTTCGTAAAGTATTGCATTGTCTGGAGCCTCAGAATATCCTTCTGGCTTATCTGTCCTTATCCTTACTCGTAACTTTTCCATTGACTCGTCTTTTCTTTGAGCACTAATGATCCTTTCTCTCAAATTTGGTGTAGCTTCTAATGCTGCTATTTGACTTATTGTCGTTGCTGGCGTGTCAAGCACTCTGATATCCATTTTCTCAAATTCTCGTACTAAAGTTTCTTCTTCTACAAAAAGACATCCTAACTTCGTTGGAGCCTTGCGACTCAAAGTGTCTGCTACCACATTAGCCTTTCCTGGATGGTAGTTAATTCCACAGTCATAGTCTTTGACTAATTCGAGCCATCGTCTTTGTCTCATGTTCAGTTCTTTTTGCTCGAAAAAGTACTTCAGGCTCTTGTGATCGGTGAATATTTCAACTCTTACACGATAGAGATGGTGTCTCCAAATCTTTAGTGCATGTACTACGGCTGCAAGTTCTAAATCATGGGTTGGGTACTCGACTTCGTGGGGTCGAAGTTGTCGTGAAGCATAAGCTATCACTCGTCCGTCTCGCATCAAGACACAACCTAATCCATTTTTCGATGCGTTAGTATAAACCACATATTCCTTGTTCGCGTCTGGGAGCGCTAGTACCGGCGCTGTAGTTAACTTTTCCTTAAGAGTTTGAAAACTCTTCTCGCACTCATCCGTCCACTTAAACTTGGTATCCTTCCTGAGTAGCTGCATCATCGGGCGAGCGATTGTAGAAAATCCCTCGATAAATCTTCTGTAATAACCAGCTAATCCCAAGAAACTTCTAATCTCATTTTGACTTGTTGGTGCCTTCCAGTTATACACTGCTTCTACTTTGGTTGGATCTACCTTGATTCCTTCTGTCGATGCTATGTGTCCAAGGAACATTACTTTCTTTAGCCAAAATTCGCATTTACTGAATTTGGCGTAGAGTTTCTCAGCTCTTAGTGTTTCCAACACTATCCGTAGATGTTCCTCGTGCTCCGTCTCATTCTTAGAGTAAATAAGGATGTCGTCAATGAATACTAGAACAAATTTGTCCAAGTAGGGGTGGAAAACTTTGTTCATAAGGTCCATGAATACGGCTGGAGCGTTGGTCAAACCAAATGGCATCACTAGAAATTCATAGTGGCCATATCGAGTTCTAAAAGCGGTCTTAGGTACATCCTCAGGTTTGATCTTGAGCTGATGATATCCTGACCTCAAATCTATCTTGGAGAAGACTCCTGCACCCTTAAGCTGATCGAACAGATCCTCGATCCTTGGCAAAGGATATTTGTTCTTGAGAGTGATCTTGTTCAGTTCTCGGTAATCGATGCACATTCTCATCGATCCGTCCTTTTTCCTAACAAATAGCACGGGTGCTCCTCAAGGTGAAACGCTTGGCCTGATAAAACCAAGGTCTAGTAATTCCTGTAATTGGATTTTGAGCTCTTCCAGTTCCTTCGGTGCCATTCTGTAAGGGGCTTTAGACTTAGGAGTTGCTCCTGGTTCTAAATCGATCGTGAAGTCCACATGACGATCCGGTGGCAATCCTGGTAGTACTTCCGGAAAAACATCTTCGTATTCGTTCACGACTTTTACGTCCTGAATGGTCTTCTCGGCTCCTAGTTCTCCAACTAGGTACACAAGATAGGCTGTAGTACCTTTCTTCTTCATGATTTTCGTGGCTTGAAGGGCTGATATGATTGGTACGCCTCTACCCATTGAAATTCCGTGGAATTCGGTTAGTTCTTTACCAGGCGGCTGAAAAGAAATTTTTCTCTCGTTGCAGAGAATCGTGGCGTAATTCTCTGACAACCAATCCATTCCTAGGATTATATCTACGTCCCACATTATCATAACATTTAGATTGTTCGCTATAACCTTATGAGTTCCGATTTCTAGTTCTAGGTTTGAACAAACATGCGTGGAAGTAGTGATCTCTCCTGAAGGTGTGGCTACTCTCATAGATTGTGCCGCTCTTACAGGTCTGATGTCTAAGTTATCGGCACATGAGCCAGCAATGAAAGAATGCGATGCGCCAGTATCAAACAATATCTTAATGGGGGTGTTGTGAAGTTTTCCCATACCTGCTAGATTGCCTTTTCCTTTGCGCTGACCGCTTTGTTTGATAGCGCATGCCCTCGCATTCTGTTGCTGCTGTGCATGCTGCTGAAACTGTTGCTGGTTCATAGGCGGCTTCTGCGGTTGTGCTTGGATAGCTCTGAGAGGTACTGCTTGAAGCGGTTTAGGGCAGTCCTTTTTCATGTGCCCCTTCTGTCCACAGTTGAAACAGTTAGGGGTACCTATCTGGCAGACTCCAGGATGGGCTCAGTTGCATTTCGGGTAGACAGGAATGGTAACCCTCCCTGGGTTATTCGCTCCCTGATTAAAACTCCTCTATTGCCCTTGCGGCTGGTTCGGCTGATTATTGCCCTTCCATGGCAAGTTCTGCCTATTCCCTTGAATGGTCAACCCCGATTGGTTGTTTCCCTGCCATGGCCTCTTGCCACTGTTGCTATTATTGGCAGGCTGCTGATAACTTCTTCTCTGTCCTCCCTGATTGTTGTAGCCCTGACTGTATCCTCCGCTACCTCCTCCGTTCCATTTTCTCTTCCCTTGGTAGTTGCTGCTGTTGTTGTTGTAGTAGCCTCGATTCTGATTCTGCGCTGGTGCTAGCGCAGTTGGTACAATCTTTTTCTCATCAGGCAAGACGGCCTCCATTTCCAGTGCTCTTCCCAGAATGTCTGAATAACCTAGTCCTCCATGACTAGCCAAAGCGATTCCCAATTCGTGACGTAAACCTCCCTGAAATTTCTTTGATAACTTCTCTTCAGTGTCGACCAATGTCGGCGCATACCTCATCAACTCGCAGAACTTGACGTCATATTCCGCCACAGTTAGATTTCCTTGCTTCAAATTATAAAATTCGGCCTCCTTCTGTGCCCTATACGTCTTGGGGACGTACTTATCAAAGAAAATCTCCTTAAACTCTTCCCACGAAAAACGAGCCAGATGCTCAGCAGGTATCACCTTCTGTCTTGCTTCCCACCAGTAATCAGCCGATCCTGTCAGTTGGAAAGCAACACACAACATTCTCTCCTCATCAGTGCATCTGAGGAGTTTGAAAATTTTCTCGGTCGACCTCACCCATAGCTCAGCATCACTAGGGCTTCCAGTTCCATTAAACATTGGAGGGTTCCTTTTGAGGAAAAGATCCTCAATATCTCTACGGGGCGGTGGTCGAGGTGGTGGTGATGGTGACGGGGGTGGAGATGGGGATGGTGTGATATTCCATTCATTTTCCTGTTCTCGGTTATTTTCTTGCTGACGTCCACCACGTCCTCTCGGCCTTCTAGGTCTTCGACCTCTCCTATTGTTAACATTTCTTGGTGGCATTTTCTTTAGTCTAGAGAAGAATTAAAAATTCTCGTTAGTTTCCTTCTGTTAATTACACTTAGCACTTACTAGTTGTTCTCAACTTAATCAATATTCATGGAACAACATATCGAACATAGCTTTGATATTATTTCATTAATCTTTTTAACTTTCGGGTTAAACTCATTTCCTCGTTACACGAGTTCATTTAACATTCTAATTTTTTTTTAATTACTCGATTCATAAGGAATTTTACTTGATTTAAAAACCCTCTTTTACGGGTCATATATATATATACATCCAAAAAGAATATTACTTTTGCCTCCAACGAGGACTTATACAAAAAGGGTTAGACTACTATTAGTCTAAACTAGGCTGACTGTCCACTGTTTACTGGGTGCACTAACAAGCTGCACTCCGTATCTACCAGAGTACTAGAACGGAAACGATTCATAAAATTTCGTATCCGCTAGAGTACTTCAAAACTAACTAGTTACTGATCCGACTCTATACGGGACAAAAAGCTACCACTACCACTGATATTTACCCATGTCTATAAAGCACTGCCTAACTAAACTGCAGAAGAAAACCAAAAACTACCCCGAAATCTGCAAAGTCCTAACAACCCTCCACTGGGTCCTCCTCAGGGTCCTCCTCCGGGTCCTCCTCCGGATCCTCCTTTGGATCCTCCTCCGGATCCTCCTCCTCGGACTCCGAACCAAAAACCAGCTCGAGTGCCTGGTCCACCCTCAAAGTAGAACCGTCGTCAAGTGTAAGCAGAGTGGGTGAAGGTGCCTCAGAAACAGTCTCCTCCAAGTCGGAGACCAAGTAGTCCTCACTGATCCTTCTCGCACGCTTCTTCAGGGGAAGAAGGTGCTCGGGAACTGAACCTGAACCCGAACCTGACTCGAAGTCCTCCCTAAAACGGACCCTGGACGGTCCTGCCTCTCTGTGCCTCCAGGCTACTCCCAACCTCGTGCAAATCTCCTCAAGTGGCGTGAGTGGAGAAGGCAACTCTAGCATGGCGGCGAGCTCCGCGTCGATCTCTCGGTAGTCTGGTCCTTCTCTGTACAGTCTCGTCTCCGACGGTCCCCTGACCCTAACACAAACGTCCGGCACAAACGGTGAAGACAACCCCAACAGTGCGGCTGTCTCAGCGTCAACCTCTACAAAACTGGGACCCGGGATCAATTCCTCAATCTGCTGTGCAGCCGGTGGTGACTCCGGTGGAACTACCGTCTCCTCGTCCTCCTCTGGCTGCTCTAACTCAGCCTCAGACTCCTCTAGTACACCGTCTGGTGGCAACTCTAACAACTCTAACATCTCCGGGTCTAAGTCAAGCTCCTCAATCTCCGTCCCGGCTGCAAAGTGACTGTAGGGGATGTGTGGTTCTAAAGGAAGGGAAAGCATATGCCTGCTCTCAAAGAAACGCCTCTGCACACATAGGGCAAATCCAGCGTAGTTGCCGGTCGGCTCCGTGTCGTCGCCGAAGATCGCCAAGAAGTACCAAGCTGCCCGGTGCGCCCATCCGCGCCACTCGTCCAGTAGGTGCACAACCAAGTCTAATATCGCCTGACTCTCCTTGATCAGGTGTCTCACGGGGTAGTAGGCCGAAGAAAAGTTACTCACAATCTGTCCCACATCCTCTTCTCCGTAGTCTACCTCAAACTCGTAGTACTCCTCCAGCAGCATATCAACTATAGTGCGCTCGCACTCTACCAACGGCCGACTCTTCCAAGCCGTAACACGAGTCCTAGCCATCCTACAAGAGGTTTAAGGTAACACGGATCAGTAACAGGTAGGAAAAGAAAATAACTTATCTTAACGAAAACATAAATTACAAAATGAATATCCTTATTCAATTGTAATATCATTACTTAAGCCAACCACTTATTAAGACTTCTAGCAATTCAAGAAATTGCACTTAACAACATATATATATATTTATATATTCATAAAAGATTTTATTTTTATTCTTTTTGTTTCACCATATTATTACTCATTTTAATTCTTCTATTTCTTTTATTTCTTAACTTATTAACTCTTAATGATTTTTACTTATTAAAAACAAAGTATTTTCACTTCGTTCATATTACTTATTCAAAAGTAACATCCATTTTCAAAGAATTTGTTGTTTACGACTCTTAATATCCGTACTAATTGTAGTCGTCGCTCAAGACGAAAATATGGAATTTAATTCCATAGAAAGAAAAAGAAATATAACTTAAGAATTAACTTCCTGGAAAACTAAGTTCCAGTTATCGTCTCGTTCATATCTTTCTTAACTCGAAGTCGGAAGCTTCTCAACCGTCTAATTGCTCCCTCCTTTTACTAACACGATTTATTGCATTTTTTTTTAATTCATTTTATTTCTTTTCCCCGCAGGAAATTCTTAGACGACAAGTTCGACTTTGCCGAATCTTTATTCATGTCACTAAGCGCACGTGACATCCATCAGAGGAAGTCCTTCTCACGTTAGGGATCTCCTTTCGAAATCATTTCAAAACAATGTTTCTTAAAAACGTCTAAGTTCTCGAAGAACCGGAAAGTTCTTAAGTTCCACGTCTACGTTCTCATTGAACCGGGAAAAATCTCTAAAATTCAACTATATTCTCGTATCCGCATAATTTTTTTTTTCATAAAAAGGAAATCATTGCGCAAATATTTTCACATAAGATAGTACTTGTACTATCGCATAATCATGTAAGTATAAAAAAATATACTTCTATAAAATTCTCATTTTTAAAACACAACTCATTCTCGTCTTCAAATTTCACTGAATACTTGCTCATAAATTTCTTATTAAAAAGAAATCTCATTATACAATTCTTTCAATTTTCCTCGTTGAGTCGACGTAGCGGGCGGTTGAGTTGACTTCTACGTTCTCATCTTAGCATCATAGTCTAACTCTTATTTCACACTTGGAAAGACGACTCTGATCCAGAGTATACACAAATACCATGTCTCATGACTTGAAAGAAGACTCGATATAGAGTACAAACGAATACTCTATATTATTTCTCGAAGAAAAACTTGTATACAAATACCACTTTATGATATTACTTAAAAGAATGACTCGTACTAAAAAGAATGACTCACACTAACTCATACTAGAAGATTGACTCAGAAGCAGAGCAGAAAACGAGCACTGCTCTGATACCACTCTGTCACAGCCCCAAATCCCGAGGGACGGTAGAAGCCGGGGTGCGACTGGGGTTGGATTAAAGAAGCGGGGAAGAAGGGGGCTAACTGACTAATCATACATGAAAAAGACATCATTAAACCATGAATAAGACTTGAACATAAATAAGAAGAGTTAATCCCTAAGGATTACTCGACAAAAGTACAAACAGAAACTAAGTTCATATTACAGACTTGGACTACAAAGTATTGTTCAAAAAGTGATCTCAAAAAGAAATACAGAGCTTGGCAGCGGAAGGGTTCTAACTATGCATCCTATACTTTAACTCAACATCAACCGTCGCCGCTCACCGTCGCTTCAACCTACACATTTAGAAAACAATGCAGGGCTAAGTACAAACGTACTTAGTGGGCACGATGCCGAAAACATAATCATAAATATAGATAAATATGGCATTTTATAAACATAGCACATTGGAGTTTTATTGAAAGAATCCGTGTCTACTAAACATTTTCTGTCTTTTTCTCATAAATCACTCGCGCGAGCATTTTTTGACTAATATTACGTTCAATCTTAACCAATTCTAATTCACCGTGGCTGGTACCCCTCAACAGGATATCACATACACCACAGGTTACAAAGTGCACTAACTCTGGAAAGCACTTAGCAGCTAACTCAGAGCCGATCGTTAGTTAATCTAAAAAGACTAACTCTAAATCTGGAAAACATGAATGTTGACTCAGATAGGTACAAGAGAACTCACATAAAAAACGTAAAACAGTTCATGCCATAATATCACTTTGAAAACACAGATATCAAAGCAATAAAGAAAGATTTTCCGAGCATTGCTCGTTTTATTTGTATATAAAAGCCCACCTTGTACATACAGAACTTATAAGCAAAAGCTTCCAACTTCGGATCTTTCGTCCCTTCTTTACAGTTGGCTCCCTCCTTCATCGTAAAATAAACATACTTTAAAAACGGGTCAAAAAGGATAATCGATTAAAGAGAATCGAAGCAAGTTTTAGTTGTTTCATTCTTTAGGCATTTGCACGCTTATTAGTTTGTTTTACTTACACGGGAAGTGAAACTCGTATCAAACTCGTTTTGAACTCGGAAGATCTCATACTCAACTCTCGGGTCAGTAGAGAAGGTTGTCAATATCTTAATACGACTTTGAAGATTAAAAGAAACTAAGTTGGAAAGAATCAACTTAGGCGATTTACATTTTAGTTCTTTGAATGACCTATGAAATTTCTCGTTTATTACTTCTTTAATGAAAGGATAAGATATAAGATCTCGACTGGTTTTTATCACTCAAGGTCCTGTACTTGACTCTAGGGTCAGTAGGGAGATGTTCGTTAGATAAAAACGGCTTAAACGATCAAGAGAAACTAAGTTGTGAACTAAACAACTTAGAAAACAAGAAACTGAAAATTCACTGCACAGTCCAGTAACTCTGGAGGCTGTCCAGAACAGAGGATTTGGAAACAGGGGGTGAGCTCTGTACCATTAGAAAGCTTAGGAAGTCTAGTTCTCACTCCAATTTACGGATCACAAATCCGATAACGAGCTGGAAGATATTACAGTTTCCGGCGAGGGTCGCAGAAACTGCCGAACAAAACCCTAATTGCTTGAAGGTTCGACGTATAACGTCTTAGGTTCGTTCTAAGCTCTCGTATTCATTTTTTTAGAAACTGAAATCTCAAGGCAGTCATCACGTACCTCCGTACGTGACAAACTCCTTCTCAAAACTCGCTCAAAAGCACAACGTTCTAACGTCGGATTTCAACTAACAAGTACTATACCAACAAAAACTTCAAAACGCGTTCTAGCTCTCGATTATAACTATCGCCCATATTATATCAACTCGAAAGCTTATGACGTCAACTAGAAAGTTGTTCTAAATTTAATTATAAACAATAATATCAAATTATAATTCCCATCCAACTTCTCTATTATTAGTTACAACTAAATATTCGTCTCTTATACGATTTTCTAAAGTTGTCGGTTTTTGTTCGAATTTTACGACGTTAAACTACGTCTAACGTGAAACATTTTCATGCATGCAAACACATCTTAACATCATTATAACTCAGTTTATAAAGTGATCTTTGCCTCTTATGTTTCATTAAACATTTTTAGAAAATTCTCATTTAATTTCTATTATCAACTAACATGATTTGCAACTATATTCTATTAACAATTCATCACTTACATCAAACATGTATAAACCCCTAATTACTCTATAAATTTCTGATTTCATACATACTTTAAGGGGGTGATTTTCTTCCCCAATTAACTACATTTATTTGCTAAACAAACTCTTATATCATCAATTAATCAATTGCAATTCTATTATCAATTAACATACAAAAATCCCCAAATTCAACTCAAATTCTAATTGGAAATTCACAAACACATAGGGCTTTTGATTCCTTTTCATTTTAATCATCAATTAAACATCTACTAAGCATGAATCAATCATCAAAAGAAGAAAATTAAAAATCCTACCATTTTCCCAAAAAATTCTGCATTCACATAGGTTTTAGGATTCTTGGTTTTGATCAATTTTAAACCCTAATTAATCTATCTAACACATCCAATTTCATTATACTAAGATCAAAACATCTATATCACCACTTCTAACATTTCAATCAAAAGGAAAAATGAAAAGAAAAGAAAACTAATTGGATAGAATTGAAGAGGATAGAAATACCTTAAGATTTAATGAAGAACTTAAGAGGTTGAATGGATGGATTGATGACTTGTGTGAGTTCTTCAAGCTTTGAAGGTGCTTCAATGGTGAATGGAGAAGGAAATGAAGTGAAGAAGATGACAATGGAGAAGTGGTGCAGCCGAGAATTGTGAGAGAGAGATGAAAAATGGTTTTGTGTAATTGTTTGAAATGATGAAAAATTGAAATTAAGAAAAGGTAGATTTAGGTGTCATACAATTAAGCAAGTCAACATGCATGTTTGCCACTCACAAGGCTGATGTCTTGGCTGCATGGGCAAGGTTTAGGGGGTTAGGGATTTTTCCGGCGCGATCCGACGTTACGGAAAAACGAACGACGAAAAACGTTGTTCGGTACAAAAAATCGTCGCCATTCGATTTGACTTTAAAATTCTAACGTATGAAATTAATTAGAAAATAAATTTACAAAATTTATTTTGATAAAAACTCGGGACGACAAGTCCGAGTTTCGTCCGGAAAAATATAAAAACGAACTTTCTCGGGCGTGTTCGTATCGCAATTTCGTGATTGCAAAATTAGACGGTTTTCCGTTCTTAGTTTACGAACTAAGAACCTTTCGTACGCGCTAACCCTAAATACAGTAGTCGTCTAGCTGACTTCTGTAATTTATTTTTAATAACGGACTCGACCGTTAGCCTTAGAAATCAAAAATTGTAAACTTAGGCGTGCAAAGCCATTTATTTATTTAACTTTAAACTTTTTAGAACGTAAGGAATTTACGGGGCATTACAGAAGTAGCGGCAAACAAAAAACGAAGAGGCAAACAAAAAAATGGAGGAAAATAAATCTGAAAATTAAAAAATAGAAAATAATAGAAAAAAAAACAAACAAAAATGTGGTGTATCTCGTTATATAGTGTGGTGCATATGAATATATGATGTGGTGCATATGAATACATGGTGTGGTGCATATGGATTGACAATAAAAAAAAAAAAAGTCGAAATTATATTGCATCTCAATGCACTTAGTGGTGCATCTCGTTGTATAGTGTGGTGCATATGAATGCATGGTGCGGTGCATATGGCCTGACCGTAAAAAAAAAAAAAAAAAAAAAAAGTCGAAATTATGTTGCATCTCAATGCACTTAGTGGTGCATCTCGTTGTATAGTGTGGTGCATATGGCCTGACCGTAAAAAAAAATAAACCGAAAAAAAAGTCAATGGTTTGACCTGGGTTGACCCGCTTTGACTAGGATTAAATCTTGACCATCCATCATGCAAAGATGTGTGGTTGAGATTAATTCTCATTTTTTAGGATAAGGAGAGTTTTTATATGAACATAACTCTCTCTCTCTCTCTCTCTCTCTCTCTCTGTATATATATATATATATATATATATATATATATATATATATATATATATATTATCTCCGGTCCTCAAGTTTCTTCCTATCTTTCCTTTTTGGAAAGGTCCCCAAGTCTTTTTCTAACTACTTTTGGACATTACCCCACAATAGATTATTATCTTTTACCCTTACTTTATCAACTTATTTACCTAAAATACCAGCTGTGGCCCACCACTATCTCAATTAATTAATACTATCACTACCCTCAACGTGGAACCCTTTATCCACTCACAACAAATTCAATCACTTTTTCTCTACTTACAACTAACTTAACAACTTTTTCCTTAATATCCGTGTTACTTCCTCCTAGGAAGAGACTTGGGGATCGGAGGTAGTATATATATATAGATATATTGTGTAGATCTGGTGAGAACCACTTCTTATATGAGAAATAGGAACTAATCGCAGTCATTCATTAGTAAAAACCATCTTTCTGAATGTTGATGTTGGTAATGCCTTGGTGAATAAGTCCGCCAGATTCTCACTTGAGCGAATTTGTTGAATATCGTATTGTCATTCTTTTGAAGATCGTGTGTGTAGAAAAGCTTGGGAGAAATATGCTTTGTCATATCGCCTTTGATATATCCTTTCTTGAGTTGCGCGATGCAAGCAGCATTGTCTTCATACAAAACAGTTGGTTTGGTCTTTGATGAAGCTAACCTGTAATACCCCAGGTATTTTCTTCCGACGAGAAATAAAAATTTTCTAATTAATTAAGGCTTTGCACGCCTAAGTTAAGAAAATTCAATTCTAAGACTAACGGTGAAATCCGTTTCTGAAAATAAATTCCAGAAGTCGGTTGAACGACTACTGTATTAGGATTTTCGCGTCCGATAGAATTTTTGTTCGAAAACTCAGATCAAAAAACCGTCTGACTTTACATTCACTTTTTCTGCGATACGAGTCTACTGGAGAAAGTCAGTTTTTATTATTTTTCCGGGCGAAACTTGGACTGTCTTATCCCGACATTTTATTGGATTTTCGAAAACGAATTATGCTTTCCGAGTAAGTGATTTATTTCCAATCTAATGGTCGAATTAGATTTCATTAAAAACATAACCGTCTAGGAAATTAATTTCTCGATTTATATACGCCGCGTTAGACCCGTAAAACGCGATATTTTGAATAAAAATCCATCCCCAAACCACCACATACCCCTATGACTCATCCTTGTTAGATCTTTTCTACTTTATGGTATAAATATCACATAACACCTCATTTCTCTCTTCCTCTCTCCCTCATTGCCGCAATACTCTCTTCTCTCTCCCTTCTCTCTCTTGTTCTTCATTTCCTCCATTAAAGCTCTCAAGTTCTTCAAGCATTCAAGGTTCATAGCTTGCTCATCTTCCGATCAATCTTAATCCCGAGTTCATAATCGTTAAGGTAAGAGCTTCCTCTATAGTTTGAACCAAACAAAATTCCATTCCTTCAAGTTTTGTTATTTTTGAAAACTTTACGGAGAAGTAGGATGATGTTCTAAGTTTAATTCATGCTATTTCATGCCGAAATACCGAAATTTATATAAAATTGTTATTCTAAGTTTTGGAATTAAATGAAAATCATTCCCCTTTAATTGAAGCAAATACCGAAATTTATATAAAATTGTAGGTGAAGATTTAGTTTGTTTTTAGATGATTGATTTGTGGATTTGTGTTCTATGTATTAGTAGATTGATGTGAGAATTAATTGAGAATTTTCTAAAAATAGAAACCAAGTTGTAAGAGAGAAAGAAGTAGGAATTTGAATGGGCAATTGTTATGATTTGGATGATGTGATGATATAATTGATAAGTAGTAAGCTTGTAGATGAATATATAATTTAATTAATTTTTTCTAAAAATAAAATAGAAATCGTAAGAGACGAAGAATCGATGATAAGTTAAGATTCGATAATACTTTGAATATATGGTTTTCATATTGGTAAATCTTAGTAGTTATTGTTCGTAATTTGAAAGTTTGAGCGAATTCGGAGAATATTGAATTTCTAGTAAGAGACAAAGAATCGTCGATGAGTTTAGTATGGATAATGATATAGGTTTATGATTTGAATATTCTCTAATCTTAGTAGTTAATGAACATAATTAGAAAATTTGAACGAATTCTAAGAAAGTTGAGTTTTAAGTAAGAGACGAAGAGACGGGTTTAATTGTCGATAGGAAAGTCGATTAAGGAAACTAATTTGATATTAGTGTTTAATGTTGATAAATAATCAAGATTGTAGTTGGTGATATTTCCATTCAAGAAATGAATATAGAAGTTAGAAGATTGAAATCGAATTTTAATTGGAATTTGGTTTAGTAATTGATTAGTTGGAAAAGACGAGAAAGTGCTCGTCGTATTATTAAACAAGAGACGTGAAGGTATTCACGATTAAGGAATATGTGTCTTAACTGTAAAATGATACTAATTTCGTGAGCATAAAGGTTGTATAGCATTGATCGAACCTAAGAAATTGTGCGTCGAGTTTTATCGAGCATTAGGGTTAACTCGGACTATTTTGCGACCCTTTACGGAAACTGTCATAACTTTCTGCTCGCTAAACGAAATCGAGATCCGTAAATTGGATAGTAAACTAGACATCCGTAGCTTTCTTTTGGTACCAAATTCATCCCCTGTTTCGCAGAATTCGGTTCTGTATGAATTCCAGAAATACTGTCTTGTGCAGAGAAGTTCAAAACCTATTTTCTCAAGTTGAATTCTTTTTAACTTAGTTCTTTGAGAACTTCTAAGTCGTTATAAGTTATTGACTTTCGTTATTAACTGACCTAAGTGTCGAGTAAGGAATCGAGTTAATTCTAATCGAGATAAGTTCGAGATAATCAAAAGAGTTTAGTTAAAGTGCAAAGGCCTAAAAGTCGAATTTCTGTTTCTTTTATCGTTGCGACCGTTTACTAAAGTTATTTTATTTACGATAAAAGAAGGAAGTCAGAGTTGAAGACAGGACGGAAGACAGAAGGTTAAAGTTTGTTCTGTAAACGATTGAGGTGGGCTTTTCTATATACCAAATAAAATGAGCGATGCTCGAAAATGTTTACTTACTTCTTTATAACTGTGTTTTAAAGTGATTATCAAGGCATGAAAATACTTTGTTTTTGTGAGTTCTTTTGTGCCTTTCTGTGTTGGTTCGATTAGATTCTGAGTTAGCCCATAGAGTGTTATCCAGAGGATCGGGTTCTGAGTTAGCCCACAGAGTGCTATCCAGAGTTTCCAACTAATCGATCGGATTATGAGTTAGCCCACAGAGTGCTATCTAGAGTTAGTGTACACGGTAGCCGTTGTGTGTGGTACTCTGTTAAGGGGTAACCAGCCACGGTGAGAAACGTGCGCGGGAGAAGTATACTCTCCCCCGGTGTTGAAACAGAAGTTGAGCAAGTTGAACGTAACAACAGTCAGAAAATGCTTCGAAGCTATTTATGAAAAGAAAATGTTTAGTAAGTACGGGCCTTTGAAAGAAAAATCTCGTTGTGCCCACTAAGTATGATTATACTTAGCCCTGCATGTGTTTAAAAATGTGCAGGTTGAGTGATGGAGACGGCGGAAGTTGAGTAGAGGTTGTAATTAGAAAGAAGAACAATGTGTCAAGTTCTACGTTTTCCGCAGCCAAACTCTTTTTGTGTCAATGTATATCTTTTTGGGTCTAAGTCTTAGTTTCTTTTGAGAACAACTCTGTCGAGCGATCCTTCGAGGTCGACTCTCTCTCTTTTGTTAATGAAATCGGTTCATAGATATCATCTTGTTTATTATTAATAGTTAAGGCATCTATTCATGTCACGCCCCGACTCTCGAGGTGCGACTTACGAATACCAACACAACCTAAACAACTAACAATCAACTCAGTTAAGGGGAACATGCTCGGGGAAAACGATAATGAAAGACAAGGCAATCGAATAAGGCTTTCAAAAACATAACGAAGAAATATCCGAGCATCTCAAACTCACATATAACAAGAATATGACAAGAAATTCATGTTGACGGGGGGTAAGATTTCAACAAATACGAGAATACCAAAAGTATACCAAGTCAAGAGAACCAAATTCAACAAAATGTTTGAAGTCAACGAGCCTATAGCTCGGAAGCACAAGTCAAGAAGCTAAGAATTCAACAAGTATTCGAAATCATCGAGCAATACACTCGGAATCAAAAACATAAGTATCAGAGTATAAGTATCAACAGACATCAAATTCAAAGGGTTGCAGCGGAAACTAGCATCAAAACCCAACATTTGCACGTATGAAGACGTACAAACGCCAGTCTGATATTCAACTCGACTCAACCAAAATAACCACACCACACCACCAAGTATCCATGCCATCGCCATCCAGTCAACCTGCACGTTTAGAAACACACGCAGGGCTGAGTACTTCGTACTCAGTGAACACAAGCCAAAACATTTGAATAAAGATGCTTTTTAAAGCTATAACAATTGAACTTGCCTTGCCGAACATCACAAGTACTTAAACAATTTAAAACAGTTTTACTTGTGCATGTTAAAAACATTTCCTTTTAAACAGACTGCGCAGTCAAACATAACAGATAATAATAGTATGCATCATCTGTCATAAACAATCTTACTGTGCCGAGAAGTAGGCCTCCTTCTCAAACACTGTGACCGGCCTAACCGAAGCAAGGTTCACAGTCACCTCAATCATTCAACATACCACACGTGGGTTTCCTGCCTTTCACAGGATAATAACATCTTCACATAAACAGATGATAACACATACCAAACTTTAATAAAAACGGCAAGTCAATCGCATTTAAAATCAATCATAATAATAATACTCCATAGCATAAATATATTCATTGGCAGTTTTGGTTCAGAAAAGCCCACCTGACTTCCGAAGATTCTAGCTAAGCGGTTTAAGGGCTATTTGTTCTCGCTTAACGATCCGTCCGGCTCGATCCTTCACAGTTCGACATTGATAAAGAAATTAAGATACGTAAAGACGGATAACAGGCGTTGGACTCAACTGAAGGACTTCTACTTGAGTCGTTTCTCTCTTCGCTTTAACTTTTCTAAAGTTTCTCGCGTTCTCGTCTTTAAACCATTAACTCTACTCGATGATTGGTTAATACTATTAACCAAAGTTCTAATACTTCTCGTTTTAATTATGAAACGTCATCTATCTACATTTCATTACTCGATCTTCCTTTTTTAAAACTAAATCATTTCTCGATTTAACAAATCAATAATTCCATCATCTTGCATACAAATAATTTAGTAATTCTTCATATCACAATAATATCATGCATTTAAATACTTATTCAATCATATCATGAATTCAAATAAATCAAACATACTTCAACACACATTAACATTCATTTGATTTAAACAATAGAATTTAACTTGATTATGAAATTTCTTTTTCTAAAGACTTAAACAATTTAATTTGTCTTTTCTCGGCTTATAACAATTCTTTGTTCTAAATTTATTACCTTATGAAGCATTTTATAGCTTTTACTCAATCAAAACAAATTCTCTTTAATTATTATTAAACTCTTATGAAATTGGAATTTCCTTTCCATTCCTAACTTGATTCTCAATTCTTAACTCGACTATTATTTACTTGACAATTCTTCTCGGTTTATTTGATTCGCACGGTTTGAAACAACTTCTTTAATTAATTTCTTTCAAAACTATTATTTGGACTTTATTCCATTATTACTTTGTTGATCAATTATACGAGTATTTAACCTAACTCGTTTAGCATCTTTTCTCACTATGATTAAAACTTCTTTTCACTTCTTATCAATTAATCCTTTTAAACTCGGTTTTCTCAATTCTTGCTTATTTAATTAATAAATTCTTCTTCTTTGTTCTTAACTTTTAAACCACTTTCTTACTTAATAATTTTCTTTATTATTCAATGAACATTTTTATAAAAACTAGTTCATCTTATTAGTTAAATTACAAAATATCTTTTTGACTTAGTTTATTAAAAATTCAAATCTTCAAGTTTTAATATAAGAACTCTTGATAGATATATTTTGCTATATACTTTTTAACAACTTAAAAACCTTTAAACTTTATTCTTTTTGTTACAAAAATTCCTATCTTTTATCCATACATTAAACTAGTATTTATACACACATTATAACATCTAAACATCCAACCTTCTATATTATCACAATTTATTTTCTTTAAAATCTTAACATGCAATTCAATTTTCTTAAACTTAAAAACATGTATGATTACATCAACATATCATATAATAAATTCATGATCAAAACATCACTCAATTCATCAACAAAATCAACAAAATAATTTCTCCAATTTTTTTAAAAACACACGGCATTGATACATATTTTAGGGCAATTCATTTCTCAATTTTTCATGAATATAATCTCATTCTAAACATGATAAAAATCATAAATCAAGCATCAAGATAATAATAACTCAAAGAATTCATATTTTCCTATTTTTTCCTCTAATTTTCGGCATTAACCAAATTTTTAGGGATTTAATTTCTTTTTCTTCTCTTAATTCACCGATTAAATTCTAGTGTTCGATTTTCCTAACGATTTCTTCTCACTCGATCTTCACATTAACAACTTAAGTTTGCCTAAACATAAATAAATACCATGCATGCATGTTTTCTTTCTTTTAGGACTTAGAGATATACATGTATACAATTAATCAAATGAATAATCATACTTTAAATTAAAATGGATCTCTTCTCTTGACTTCTTGGGATCGAATGAAAGGGGGATTGAGCTTGAAAACTTGAGCTTGAATGAAAGGAAGAACTCTTCTTGAATCCTCAAAGAAAAGATTAACACAAAAATTAATCATCCATCTCTTTTAGGGCTAAAGAGCCAAAATGAAGAAAATGGAGGATGATTATTGAATTTAAATCAAGAACTTGAATGGGTTTTTACCTTTTTCTTGAAAATATGGATGGAATAGATGGAGGATGATGTTCTTTACTTCATTTCCATGGATGATAAGCTTGAATTCAAGGTTGCATGGAAGAAAACCAAAATGTAGGTGTGTGTGTGTGAATGCCGTGAGTGAAGGAGAGAGTAGAGAGCGAGAGAGATTTGTTTTTCTTTGCTTTGGTGTTGGATGAAGATGAGTGAATGAAATGAAATTCATTCTTTTGAATTAAGAGAGGAATCGAGAGAGAGAGAGAGAGAGAGTATGGAGCTTGCATGTGTGTCCAACAAGGAGAATAAGCATGATGACATTTAGCATTGGAAATTGGAGATGTTTTAAGTGTGATTGAAAGTTGATGTGATGTGGTTTGCATGTAATCTTTTGGTAAGATTGTTAAGAAGACATAATGATGGTTTGCATGGGAAATTGGAGAGAGAGATGGGAGAGAGATGGTGAGGTGGCGTGAGAGGGAGAGAGGTGACGACACTTGTCCTCATCGTGTCGTTACAGGTATTATTTACCTGGTCGTAAAGGTTTTCCGGATAAAATAATTAGAATTAATTCACTTATGTTATAAACGAGTCTAACCTCTTCTTGTCTCACTTTCGACACTAAAACATCTCAATCCTATTTCACGTCTCAATTAAAAGATTAATGGTTCCAATCATTTAGTCTTTTAAATCTTAAAAGAATTTAGTTGGCTTATTAGTCCGTTATTAATCCTTTAAAGATTAATTCCTCATTACTCTTCTCAAATCATCTCAGATAAGCTCTTATCCTATCTCAATGACCTTAGAAGAAATTCTAGGTTCAAAGATCTTAATTCAACTCTATTCTAAGTTCATTGGCGTAAAGAAATTTCTCGGCGATCAACATTATTCTATTTCAATTAAACAAACTCTTAGGGATTTTTTTGGAAATTAATCTCATACTCATTTTCATATAAATAAACTCAACATATACGTCACATTATCATTTCAAGAAATTGAACAGATAAATTCACACAATAACACATAAGACAATCCAGACGTTTTACTCATTTCCCTTTATTTTAAAAGAAAATTTTTATTCCACAAATCTCATCTTTTAACTTACTCGGTTAGTTATAACACTCTCAAAAGGTATAAAAGCTCGGGGTATCACAATTCAGTATTTATTCCCCCTTCTTCCCCGCTTCTTTAATCCAACCCTTAGTCGCACCCCGGTTTTGCCGTCCCTCGGGATTTGGGGCTGTGACATAACCCACATGACTCTTGGATATGACTTTTCATATTTCTCAACCATGCACACTCTCGACTTGCTTCGTGGATTGCAATGATTTCAGAATGATTTGAGGATGTTGTTGTCAAGGTTTGCTTCATAGATTTCCATAATATAGCAGTTCCACCACATGTGAAAACGTAGCCAGTTTGTGACTTGGCTTGGTGTGGATCGGACAAAAATCCTGCATCCGAATATCCTACTAAAGTATTATCAGAACCTTTGGGATAATATAATCCAAGGTCAATGGTACCCTTTAGATAACGTAGAATGTGTTTTACACCATTCCAATGTCTCAAAGTGGGTGCACAACAAAATCTTGCTAGAAGATTGACAGAAAAAGCTATATCCGGTCTAGTATTATTAGCCAGATAAGTCAAAGCTCCAATTGCACTTACATATGGTACTTCAAGACCAAGTATCGTTTCACCCTTTTCAATAGGTTGAAATGGATCTTTCTTAGTATCAAGAGATCTAACGACCATTTGTGATACTAATGGATGTGCATTATGTAAAAGCGTTTTAACACTTTTTCTATATATGTGGATTGATGAATAAACGTTCCTCCATGGATACGTTCTATTTGCAAACCAAGACAAAACTGTCTTTCCCAAATTTTTCATCTCAAATTCTTTCTTTAAATATTCAGCAGTTTTATTGAGCTCTTAAAGAGTCCCAATTAAATTTAAATCATCAACATAAACTGCTATGATTGCAAATCCACTATTGGTTTTCTTAATGAAAACACAAGGGCAAATATCATCATTCTTGTATCCTTCATTCAAATTATACTCGCTCAGTCTATTATACAACATACGATCAGACTGTTTCAACTCATACAACGATTTTTGCAGTTTAATCGAATACATGCTTTTGGGTTTTGACTGCAATGCTTGAGGCATTTTAAATCCTTCAGGAATTTTCATATATATGTCATTATCTATTGACCCATATAGGTATGCAGTCACTACATCCATAAGGCGTATATCAAGCCTTTGTGACACAGCTAGACTAATTAAAAATCTGAAAGTAATAGCGTCCATTACTGGAGAGTATGTTTCCTCATAATCAATTCCTGGTCTTTGGGAGAAACCTTGTGCTACGAGTCTTGCTCTATATCTCGTAACTTCATTTTTCTCATTTCTCTTTCTAACAAAGATCCATCTATATTCACAGGAATTTCAGATTCCAGAGTTCGGACTATAGGTCCAAATACTTTCTGGTTATCACAGGAGTTCAATTCTCTTTCTATAGCTTCATTTCATTTTGGCCAATCAGTTCTCTGTTTGCATTCTACAACAAATTTTGGTTCAGGATCATCATTTAAAAATTTGACGAGCTGTATGAAAGGCAAATTTATCATCCACATTGATATTTTCTCTCTCTAGTATCTGATTAGAATATAAATAATTTATTGAGATCTCATGATTTTCAGATACTTGTAATTCTTCATGAATTACATCACTTTCATTTGATTGATTAGTAATTTTCGTTATAATTTTGTTTCCATCTTGCCCTTTCTTTTTCTAGGCATAGAATATTTGGAACTAACCGGTCGACCATATTTTTTGACGAATTTTGGACTCATTTGCTCCCAAAGTTATTTGTCCTTTAGGGACATCAATTTTAGCCGTAGTATTTGCAACATGCATGTGAGATTGTGTCACTTTTCTTGTATCTGCAAAAGCATCTGGAATTTGATTTGCTATCTTTTGCAAATAAATGATCTTTTCAACTTCTTGTTCACATTGATTTCTTCTACAATCAAAATGTGACAAGTTTTTCTCATTCCAAGAGATTTCCTTGTGCTTTTCTGGATGTAGATTTGTTCCACCTAATATTGGAAATGTCATTTCATCAAAATGACAGTCTGCAAAACGTGTAGTAAATAAGTCACCCGTTAAAGGTTCAACATACCTTATAATCAAGGGTGAATCAAATCCAACATATATCACAAGCCTTCATTGGGGACCCATTTTTGTTCGTTGTGGGGGTGCAATTGGGACTTGAACCGCATAACCAAAAGTTCGCAAATGAGAAACATCAGGTTCTCGGCCAAAAATTATTTGCATTGGGGACTATTCATGATTTGTTGATGGCCTTATTCGAACTAATATTGCACCATGTAATATTGCATGACCCCAAGCACTAGTTGGGAGTTTCGATTTCATTAGCAATGGTCTAGCAATAACTTGAAGTAGTTTAATAAATGACTCTACCAAGCCATTTTGAGTATGGACATGAGCAACTGAATGTTCAATCTCAATTCCGATAGCCATACAATAATTGTCAAATGCTTGAGATGTAAATTCACTAGCATTATCAAGACGAATTCTTTTAATTGAATTGTCTGGGAACTGAGCTCTTAATTTTATGATTTGAGCAAGTAGTCTAGAAAATACCGCATTTTTAGTAGAAAGCAAGCATACATGTGACCATCTAGAAAAAGCATCAATCAATACCATAAAGTATCGAAACGGTCCACATAGTGGATGTATAGGTCCAAAAATATCTCCTTGAATTCTTTCTAAGAAAGATGAATATTCAGTATTAACCTTCGTATATGAAGGTCTGATGACTAACTTACCTTGCGCACACGCATCACATGAGAATTCATTTGCAGAAAGAATCTTTTGATTCTTTATGATGTGCCCATATGAATTATTGGTTATTTGGCGCATCATAGTTGCTCAAGTATGTCCAAACCTATCATGCCAAAGCTTAAAGCTTTTTGTATCATAGAACTTCAGGTTCATGACATGGTTTGTCTCAATTGCTTTTATGATCGTGTAATACATTCCAGAAGGTAGTGTTGCTTTTTTTCTTTTGTCAGCTTATAGCCTGAAACAAAAGAATTTATGCAAAGATATTCATTGCTACCTTTCTCAATTGTCTCAATGTGGTATCCATTATTGCGGATATCCTTGAAACTTAGTAAGTTTCTTTTAGACTTACTAGAGCACAGGGCATTTTCAATATCTAATTTAGTATCATTTGATAAAAATGATACAAGCTCTTCCGGAGCCTTCAATGATGTTTGATGCACCTGATATTGTGTTAACATTGTCCTTAGCTAATGTCAACTTAAGGAAATACTTCTTCTTTTGAAGAATGGTGTGTGTAGTGGCACTATTAGCAAGACAAATATCACAAGTTTCCATTTGATTTTCTGAGATATTTTGAAACGAAGATCAATTATTATTGATTAAGTAAATAAAATAAGCAAATGTTTCTAACGGAAAAACAACGAAGTGAAAGTAAATAATTGAATCAAGCAATGTTTTTTTATCAACTAGAAATGAAAGATAAAGGACTAAACAATGTCCATATTAGTGTCTTCAAGCACACCACCACCAACAACTGATCTATGTTATCTCCTTTTGGGTCATCAAAGAAGTCGGAGACATCCAAGTGAGTAGTATCAAGTGGACCATCAAAGTCGACATTATTGGACTCTTTCTTGCCTTTTCCCTTGATTGAATCTTGATATAGATCTGCAAGGTGTTTTGCCGTTCGGCAAGTACGTGCCCAATGTCCCTTCATGCCACATCTTTGGCACTCAATTTCCGTCATGGGTGAATTGTGCACGTTGGATGCTTTATGCCTTTTGTTGCTAGAGGTTGCATCATGTGGTTTACCACGTCCACGACCGCGACCATATCCACGTCCACGTCCATGTTGGTTCCCACGACCACGTCCATTGTCATGGTTGAAAGTTGCATTGGCTTCAGGCAATGTAGCGGAACCAGTGGGGTGTAGTTCGTGGTTTTTCAGGAGCAATTCATTATTTTTCTCAGCAACTAACAAACAAGATATTAGTTCTGAGTACTTTTTAAAACCACGCTCCCTATATTGTTGCTGTAACAGCACATTAAAAGCATGAAAAGTGAAGAAAGTTTTCTCAAGCATATCAGCATCACTGATTTTCTCTCCACAAAGTTTCAGTTTGGAAATAATTCTAAATAATTCAGAATTATAAGCACTCACAGAGTTAAAGTCTTGCAGTCTAAGATGCATCCATTGTAACAAGCTTTAAGAAGGACGACAGTCTTTTGATGATCGAACCTTTCTTTGAGGTTTGTCCACAATTCTTGTGGATCTTTGACAGTTAGATACTTTGTCTTAAGGTCATCTCGAAGGTGATGACGAAGGAATATTAGTGCCTTAGCGCGATCCTATTCGAACGCTTTGTTTCCTTCTTTTATAGTATCTCCTAGACCCCTTGAGATCAAATTCTTGTCGGAGATGTCAAGGGCGATGAACTCACGTTAGGCTATGTTTGCCATTGTGCAATTATGCACAAAAAAATCAAGGATATGTTATCCAAATGTTTAATTTACTTGCTCTTAGAGCATGTAATATTCTTCAGGAATATTACTTATGCTACTCGAATAGCATCAATATATATTTTTCAAAATTATATTGTAAATTATCAAAAAATATGTAATGCCCCGTAAAATCCTCACGTTCTAAAAATTTAAAAGTTAATTAAATAAATGGCTTTGCACGCCTAAGTTTACAATTTTTGAATTCTAAGGCTAACGGTCGAATCCGTTATTAAAAATAAGTTACAGAAGTCAGCTAGATGACTACTGTATTTAGGGTTAGCGCGTACGAAAAGTTCTTAGCTCGTAAACTAAGAACGGAAAACCGTCTAATTTTTACGTTTACAAAATTGCGATTCGAACACGCCGAGAAAGTTTGTTTTTATGTTTTTCCGGACGAAACTCGGACTATGTCGTCCCGAGTTTTTGTCAAAATAAATTTTGTAAATTTATCTTCCAATTAAGTTCATACGTTAGAATTTGTAAATCAAATCGAATCGCGACAATTTTTGTACCGAACAACGTTTTTCGTCGTTCGTTTTTTCGTAACGTCGGATCGCGCCGGAAACACCCATAACCCTCCTAATCTTTGCATGGCAGCCGACACCTCACCATAATTAGGTGTAATCTTGCATGTTGACTTTGTTAATTACATGACACCTAAATCTACCTTTACACCATTTCAAACCTTTCATCATTTCAACTCTAAGACAAAACCATTTTTTCATCTCTCTCTCTCACACTCTCTCGGCAACTCTCTCTCTCTCTCCCTCAATCTTCATCTTCTCCACTTCTCCATTCTCCATTGAAGACACCTTCAAAGCTTGAAGAACACACAAGTCCTCAATCATCCAACAAAACCTTCTACTTCTTTCATTAATTCTCAAGGTATGATGATCCTCCACATTTCTATCCATTTGGTTTTCTTTTCTTCTTTTTTTCCATCTTGATCGAAATTTTGAGTAATGGAATAGATGTTGTGATCTTAGAATAATGAAATTGGATGCATTAGATAGGATGATTGGAGATTAAAATGGAACAAAAACAAGAACTCTAATTATTGTGTAAATGCCGAAATTTTTAGCATTTTTGTAGGATTTTTGTTTTTCTTATTTTGATAGTTGATTCATGCTTAGTAGATGTTCAATTAGGGTTTGGAATGAAAAAGAATTGAAAGCCCTATGTTTGTGAAATTTAAATTAGGGTTTGAATTATGAATTTAGGGATTTTATGCATGTTAGTTGATTTTGGAATTGCAATTGATTAATGGTTGTTATAATAGGTTGATTAGTGAATATATGTTGTTAATTGGAGAAGAAAATCATCCCCTTAACATCTATATAAAACCAGAAATTTATAGAGTAATTAGGGGTTTATACATGTTTGATATAAGTGATGAATTGTTAATAGAATATAGTTGCAAATCATGTTAGTTGATAATAGAAATTAAATGAGAATTTTCTAAAAATGTTTAATGAAACATAAGAGATAAAGATCACTTTATAAACTGAGTTATAATGATGTTAAGATGTGTTTACATGCATGAAAATGATTCACGTTAGACATAGTTTAACGTCGTAAAATTTGAACGAAATCCGACAACGTTGAAAAATCGCATAAGAGACGAATATTTAGTTGTAACTAATAATCGAGAAGTCGGATGGGAATTCTAATTTGATATTATTGTTTATAATGAAATTTAGAACAACTTTCTAGTTGACGTCATAAGCTTTCGAGTTGATATAATATGGGCTATAGTTATAATCGAGAACTAGAACGCGTTTGAAGTTTTTGTTGGTATAGTACTTGTTAGTTGAAATCCGACGTTTAGAACGTCGTGCTTTTGAGCGAATTTTGAGAAGGAGTTTGTCACGTACGGAGGTACGTGATGACTGACTTGAGAGTCCAGTTTCTAAAAAAATGAATACGAGAGCTTAGAACGAACCTAAAATGTTATACGGCGAACCTATCAAGCAATTAGGGTTTTCACGGCAGTTTTGCGACCCTTGCCGGAAACTGTAATATCTTCCAGCTCGTTTATCGGATTTGTGATCCATAAATTGGAGAGTGAACTAGACTTCCTAAGCTTTCTAATGGTATAGGGCTCACCCCCTGTTTCCAAATCCTCTGTTCTGGACAGCCCCCAGAGTTACTGGACTGTGCAGTGAAAATTTCAGTTTCTTGTTTTCTAAGTTGTTTAGTTCACAACTTAGCTTCTTTCAATTGTTTAAGCCGTTTTATCTAACGAACATCTCCCTACTGACCCTGGAGTCAAGTACAGGATCTTGAGTGATGAAAACCAGTTGAGATATTATATCTTATCCTTTCATTTAAAAAGTAATAAACGAGAAATTCTTTAAATCGTTCAATGAACTAAAGTAAATCGCCTAAGTTGATTCTTTCCAACTTAGTTTCTTTTAATCTTTAAAGTCGTATTAAGACATCGACTACCTTCTCTACTGACCCGAGAGTCGAGTATGAGATCTTCCGAGTTCTAAACGAGATTGGTACGAGTCTCGTTTCCCGTTTAAGTAAAACAAATCTAGTAAGCGTTCAAATGCCTAAAGAATGAAACAACTAAATCTTTCTTCGATTCTCTTTCTTCGATTATCTTTTTCAACCCGTTTTAAAGTATGTTTATTTAACGATGAAGGAGGGAGCTAACTGTAGAGAAAGAACGGAAGATCCAAAGTTGGAAGCTTTTGCTTATAAGTTCTGTATTTACAAGGTGGGCTTTTATATACAAATAAAATGAGCAATGCTCGGAAAATCTTTCTTTATCGCTTTGATATCTGTGTTTTCAAAGTGATATTATGGCATGAACTGTTTTATGTTTTTATGTGAGTTCTCTTGTACCTATCTGAGTTAACATTCATGTTTTTCCAGATTTAGAGTTAGTCTATTTTTAGATTAACTAACGATCGGCTCTGAGTTAGCTGCTAAGTGCTTTCCAGAGTTAGTGCACTTTGTAACCTGTGGTGTATGTGATATCCTGTTGAGGGGTACCAGCCACGGTGAATTAGAATTTGGTCAAGATTGAACGTAACATTAGTCAGAAAATGCTCGCGCGAGTGATTTATGAGAAAAAGTCAGAAAATGTTTAGTAGACACGGATTCTTTCAATAAAACTCCGATGTGCTACGTTTATAAAATGCCATATTTATCTATATTATGATTATGTTTTCGGCATCGTGGCCACTAAGTACGTTTGTACTTAGCCCTGCATTGTTTTCTAAATGTGTAGGTTGAAGCGACGGTGAGCGGCGACGGTTGATGTTGAGTTAAAGTATAGGATGCATAGTTAGAACCCTTCCGCTGCCAAGCTCTGTATTTCTTTTTTAGATCACTTTTTGAACAATACTTTGTAGTCCAAGTCTGTAATATGAACTTAGTTTCTGTTTGTACTTTTGTCGAGTAATCCTTAGGGATTAACTCTTCTTATTTATGTTCAAGTCTTATTCATGGTTTAATGATGTCTTTTTCATGTATGATTAGTCAGTTAGCCCCCTTCTTCCCCGCTTCTTTAATCCAACCCCAGTCGCACCCCGGCTTCTGCCGTCCCTCGGGATTTGGGGCTGTGACAGAGTGGTATCAGAGCAGTGCTCGTTTTCTACTCTGCTTCTGAGTCAATCTTCTAGTATGAGTTAGTGTGAGTCATTCTTTTTAGTACGAGTCATTCTTTTAAGTAATATCATAAAGTGGTATTTGTATACAAGTTTTTCTTCGAGAAATAATATAGAATATTCGTTTGTACTCTATATCGAGTCTTCTTTCAAGTCAAGAGACATGGTATTTGTGTATACTCTGGATCAGAGTCATCTTTCCAAGTGTGAGATAAGAGTTAGACTATGATGCTAAGATGAGAACGTAGAAGTCAACTCAACCGCCCGCTACGTCGACTCAACGAGGAAAAGTGAAAGAATTTTATAATGAGATTTCTTTTAAATAAGAAAATTTATGAGCAAGTATTCAGTGAAATTTGAAAACGAGAATGAGTTGTGTTTTAGAAAAATGAGAATTTTATAGAAGTATAATTTTTATACTTACATGATAATGCGATAGTACAAGTACTATCTTATGTGAAAATATTTGCGCAATGATTTCTTTCCTTTTTATGAAAATTATGCGGATACGAGAATATAGTCAGATTTTTAGGGAATTTTTTCCCGGTTCAATGAGAACGTAGACGTGGAACTTAAGAACTTTCCGGTTCTTCGAGAACTTAGACGTTTTTAAGAAACGTTGTTTTGAAATGATTTCGAAAGGAGATCCCTAACGTGAGAAGGACTTCCTCTGATGAATGTCACGTGCGTTTAGTGACATGAATAAAGACTCGGCAAAGTCGAACTTGTCGTCTAAGAATTTCCTGCGAGGGAAAAGAAATAAAATGAATAAAAATGATGCAATAAATAGTATTAGTAAAAGATGGGAACGATTAGACGTTCGAGAAGTTTTCGACTTCAAGTTAAGAAAGATACGAACGAGACGACAACTGGAACTTAGTTTCCCAGAAATTTATTCTTAAGATATTTTTCTTTTTCTTTTTATGGAATTAAATTCCATATTTTCGGCTTGAGCGACGACTACAATTAGTACGAATATTAAGAGTCGTAGATGATAAATTCTTTGAAAATGGATGTTACTTTTGAATAAGTAACATGAACGAAGTAAATATACTTTGTTTTAATAAGTGAAAATCGTTAAGAGTTAATGAGTTAAGAAATAAAAGAAATAGAAGAATTAAAATGAGTAATAATATGGTGTAATAAAAAGAATAAAAAAATAAAATCTTTTATGTATATAAATATATATGTTGTTGAGTGCAATTTCTTGAATTTCTAGAAGTCTTAATAAGTAGTTGGCTTAAGTGTTGATGTTACAATTGAATAAGGGATATTCATTTTGTAATTATGTTTTCGTTAAGATAAGTTATTTCCTTTTCCTACCTGTTACTGATCCGTGTTTCCTTAAAATTTTTGTAGGATGGCTAGGACTTGTGTTACGGCTCGGAAGAGTCGGCCGTTGGTAGAGTGCGAGCGCGCTATAGTTGATATGCTGCAGGAGGAGTACTACGAGTTTGAGGTAGACTACGGAGAAGAGGATGTGGGACAGATTGTCAGTAATTTTTCTTCGGCCTACTACCCAGTGAGACACCTGATCAGGGAGAGTCAGGCGATATTAGATTTGATCGTGCACCTACCGGACGAGTGGCGCGGATGGGCGCACCGTGCAGCTTGGTACTTCTTGGCGATCTTCGGCGACGACACGGAGCCGACATATGCTTTCTGTGTGCACAGACGTTTCTTTGAGAGTAGGCATATGTTTTCCCTTCCTTTAGAGCCACACATCCTCTACAGTCACTTTCCAGCCGGGACGGAGCTTGAGGAGCTGGACTTAGACCCGGAGATGTTAGAGTTGTTAGAGTTGCCACCAGATGGTGTACTATAGGAGTCTGAGGCTGAGTTAGAGCAGCCAGAGGAGGACCCGGAGGAGGATCCGGAGGAGGATCCGGAGGAGGATCCGGAGGAAGACCCGGAGGAGGACCCTGAGGAGGACCCAGTGGAGGGTTGTTAGGATTTTGTAGACTTCGGGGTAGTTTTTGGTTTTCTTCTGCAGTTTAGTTAGGCAGTGCTTTATAGACATGGGTAAATATCAGTGGTAGTGGTAGCTTTTTGTCCTGTATAGAGTCGGATCAGTAACTAGTTAGTTTTGAAGTACTCTAGCGGATACGAAATTTTATGAATCGTTTCCGTTCTAGTACTCTCGTAGATACGGAGTGCAGTTTGTTAGTGCACCCGGTAATAGTAGGCAATCAGCCTAGTTTAGACTAATAGTAGTCTAACCTCTTTTGTATAAGTCCTCGTTAGAGGCAAAAGTAATATTCTTTTTGGATGTATATATATATATGACCCGTAAAAGAGGGTTTTTAATCAAGTAAAATCTCTTATGAATCGAGTAATTAAAATTAGAATGTTAAATGAACTCGTGTAACGAGGAAATGAGTTTAACCCGAAAGTTAAAAAGATTAATGAAATAATATCAAAGCTATGTTCGATATGTTGTTCCATGAATATTGATTAAGTTGAGAACAACTAGTAAGTGCTAAGTGTAATTAACAGAAGGAATCTAATGGGAATTTTCAATTCTTCTATAGACTAAAGAAAATGCCGCCGAGAAATGTTAACAACAGGAGGGGTCGAAGACCTGGAAGGCCGAGAGGACGTGGTGGACATCAGCCAGAAAATAACCGAGAACAGGAAAATGAGCGGAATATCACTCCATCCCCATCTCCACCCCCGTCACCATCACCACCACCTCCACCACCGCCCGTAGAGATATTGAGGATCTTTTCCTCAAAAGGAACCCTCCAATGTTTAATGGAACTGGAAGCCCTGGTGATGTTGAGCTATGGGTGAGGTCGACCGAGAAAATTTTCAAACTCCTCAGATGCACTGATGAGGAGAGAATGTTGTGTGTTGCTTTCCAACTGACAGGATCGGCTGATTACTGGTGGGAAGCAAGATAGAAGGTGATACCTGCTGAGCATTTGGCTCGTTTTTTGTGGAAAGAGTTTAAGGAGATTTTCTTTGATAAGTACGTCCCCAAGACGTATAGGGCACAGAAGGAGGCCGAATTTTATAATTTGAAGCAGGGATGTAATGCCCCGTAAAAATCCTTACGTTCTAAGAAGTTTAAAGTTAATTAAATAAATGACTTTGCATTCCTAAGTTTATAATTTCTTAATTCTAAAGCTAACGGTCGAATCCGTTATTAAAAATAATTTACAGAAGTCGGCTAGACGACTACCGTATTAGGGGTTAGCGCATACGAAAATTTTTAGTTCGTAAGCTTAGAACGAAAAACCGTTTAATTTTACGTTTACAAAATCGCAAATACGAACACGCCGAGAAAATTTGTTTTTGCGTTTTTCCGGATGAAACTCGGACTTGTCGTCCCGAGTTTTTGTCAAAATAAATTTTATAAATTTATTTTCTAATTAAATTCATACGTTAGAATTTGTAAGTCAAATCGAATCGCGACGATTTTTGTACCGAACAACGTTTTTCGTCGTTCGTTTTCCCGTAACGTCGGATCACGCCGGAAAAACCCGTAAAACCTTCAAAAATTCTGCATGCAGTCGTGCCACCTCACCTTATTTAAGTGTAAGCTTGCATGTTAACCATGTTTAATTAGTTGACACCTAAACCTACCTTTATGCATGGTCAACCATTAATCATTCACAACTTGAACAAACCATTTCCATCTCTCTCTCCACTCTCTCTCTCGGCCACACTCTCTCTCTCCCCCTCAAACTTCATCTTCTCCATCATCCATACTCCATTGAAGAACCTTCAAAGCTTGAAGAAAGAACACAAGTCCTCAATCATCCATCCAAACACCATACTTCTTTCCTTATTTTTCAAGGTATGATGATCCTCTTTAATCCTATCCAATCCTTTTCCTTTTTCCCTTCTTTTCTTCTTGATCAAATTTTGGGAAGTTTGGAATAGATAGTTTGATCTTAGAATGATGAAATTAGATATGTTAGATATGATAATTATGGATTAAAAATGATCAAAAATAAGAAACCTAACATCTATGTTAATGCAGAATTTTTTTTTTGAAAATTGTAGGATTTTTGTTTTTCTTCTTTTGATCATGAATTCATGCTTAGTAGAGGTTTAATTAGTGTTTAGAATGAAAAAGGATTGAAAGCCCTATGTTGTAATGAAATTCAATTAGGGTTTGAAGTATGAATTTGGGGATTTTTGGTATGTTAAGTGATAATAGAATTGCAATTGTTTAATTGGTGATATAAGAGCATGTTTAGTAAATAAATATTGTTAATTTGAGAAGAAAATCATCCCCTCAAAGTATGTATGAAATCAGAAAATTTATAAGATAATTAGGAGTTTATGCATGTTAGATATAAGTGACGAATTGTTAATGGAATTATGATGCAAATCATGTTAGTTGATAATAGGAATTAATTGGAAATTTTCTAAAAAAGTTTAATGAAGTATAAGAGGCAAAGATCACTATATAAATTGAGTTATAAAGATGTTAAGACATGTTAGCATGCATGAAAACGATTCCTATTAGACGTAGTTTAAACGTCGTAAAATTTGAACGAAAACCGACGACTTTTTGAAATCGCGTAAGAGACGAATATCTAGTTGTAACTAATAATCGGGAAGTCGGATGAAAATTCTAACTTGATATTATTGTTTATAATGAAATTTGGAACATCTTTCTAGTTGACATCATAAGCATCCGAGTTCATATAATATGGGTTATAATGATAATCGGGAACTAGAACACGTTTGGAATTTCTTTGTTGGTATAGTACTTGATAGTTGAAATCCGACGTTAGAACGTCGTGTCTTTGAGCAAGTTGAGAAGGAGTTTGTCATGTATGGAGGTACGTGATGACTGCCTTGAGAGTTCAGTTTCTAAAAAAGTTGAATTTGAGAATTTAAAAACGAACCTAAAACGTTATACGACAAACCTATCAATAAACTAGGGTTTCACGGCAGTTTTGCGACGCTTGCCGGAAACAGTAATAACTTCCAGCTCGTTTATCGGATTTGTGATCCGTAAATTGGAGCAGAAACTAGACTTCCTAAGCTTTTTAATGGTACAGGGCTCACCCCCTGTTTCCAAGTCCTCTGTTCTGGACAGCCTCCAGAGTTACTGGACTGTGCAGTGAAATTTCAGTTTCTTGTTTTCTAAGTTGTTTAGTTCACAACTTAGTTTCTTTTGATCGTTTAAGCCGTTTTATCTAACGGATACCTTCTATCTGACCCTAGAGTCAAGGACCAGACCTTTAATGATGAAAACCAGTCGAGATCGTATCTTACCTCTTATCCTTTCTTTCAACAAGTAATAAACGAGAAATATTCATAAGTCGTGAGATGCTCTAAAATGAAAATCGCCTAAGTTGTTTCTTTCCAACTTAGTTTCTTATAATCCTTAAAGTCATTTTAAGATATCGACAACCTTCTCTACTGACCCGAGAGTCGAGTATGAGATCTTTCAAGTTCTAAACGAGATTGGTACGAGTCTCGTTTCCCGTTTAAGTAAAACGAATCTAGTAAGCGTGCAAATGCCAAAAGAATAAAATGACTAGAACTTTCTTCGATTCTCTTTCTTCGAGTATCTTTTACGAACCGTTTTTAAGTATATTTTATTTTACGATGAAGGAGGAAGCCAACTGTAAAGAAAGGACGAAAGATCCGAAGTTGGAAGCTTTTGCGTATAAGTTCTGTATTTACAAGGTGGGCTTTTATATACAAATAAAACGAGCAACGCTCGAAAAATCTTTCTTTATCGCTTTGATATCTGTGTTTTCAAAGTGATAATATGGCATGAATTGTTTTATGTTTTTATGTGAGTTCTCTTGTACCTATCTGAGTCAACATACGTGTTTTCTAGATTTAGAGTTAGTCTATTTTTAGATTAACTAACGATCGGCTCTGAGTTAGCTGCTAAGTGCTTTCCAGAGTTAGTGCACTTTGTAACCTGTGGTGTATGTAATATCTTGTTAAGGGGTACCAGCCACGGTGAATTAGTAGTGGTCAAGATTGAACGTAACATTAGTCAGAAAATGCTCGCGCGAGCGATTTATGAGAAAAAGTCAGAAAATGTTTAGTAGACACGGATTCTTTCAACAAAACTCCGATGTGCTACATTTATAATATGCCATTTTATCTATATTTATAAGTATGTTTTCGGCATCGTGCCCACTAAGTACCTTTGTACTTAGCCCTGCATTGCTTTCTAAATGTGCAGGTTGAAGCGACGGTGAGCGGCGACGGTTGATGTTGAGTTTAAGGATAAGATGCTTAGTAGAACTCTTCCGCTGCCAATTTCTGTATTTCTTTTTGAGGTGTATTTTGAAGAACTCAGTAGTCTATGTCTGTACATTTGAACTTAGTTTCGTCTTTTGTACTTTTGTCGAGTAATCCTTAGGGATTAACTCTTTCTTATCTATAATCAAGTCTTGTTCATAGTTTATCGATGTTTATCATGTATGTTTAGTCAGTTAGCCCCCTTCTTCCCCGCTTCTTTAATCTAACCCCAGTCGCACCCCGGCTTCTGCCGTCCCTCGGGATTTGGGGCTGTGACAAGGGAAAGCTAACTGTGACGGAATATGACGTCAAGTTCTGCGAGTTGATGAGGTATGCGCCGACATTGGTCGATACTGAGGAGAAGTTATCAAAGAAATTTCAGGGAGGTTTACGTCATGAATTGGGAATCGCTTTGGCAAGTCATGGAGGACTAGGTTATTCAGACATATTGGGAAGAGCACTGGAAATGGAGGCCGTCGTGCCTGATGAGAAAAAGATTGTACCAACTGCGCCAGCACCAGCGCAGAATCAGAATCGAGGCTACTACAACAACAACAGCAGCAACTACCAAGGGAAGAGAAAATGGAACGGAGGAGGTAGCGGAGGATACAGTCAGGGCTACAACAATCAGGGAGGACAGAGAAGAGGTTATCAGCAGCCTGCCAATAATAACAACAGTGGTAAGAGGCCGTGGCAGGGTAACAACCAAACGGGGTTGTCCATTCAAGGGAACAGGCAGAACTTGCCATGGAAGGGCAATAATCAGCCGAACCAGCCGCAAGGGAAACAAAGGAATTTTAACCAGGGAGCGAATAACCCAGGGAGGGTTACCATCCCTGTAAGTGCAACCGAGCCCATCCTGGAGTCTGCCAGATAGGCACCCCTAACTGTTTCAACTGTGGACAAAAGGGGCACATGAAAAAGAACTGCCCTAAACCGCTTCAAGCAGTACCTCTCAGAGCCATTCAATCACAGCCGCAGCAGTTTCAACAGCATGCACAGCAGCAACAGAATGCGAGGGCATGCGCTATCAAACAAAGCGGTCAGCGCAAAGGAAACGACAATCTAGCAGGTATGGGAAAACTCCACAACACCCCCATTAAGATACTGTTTGATACTGGCGCATCGCATTCTTTCATTGCTGGCTCATGTGCCGATAACTTAGACATCAAACCTGTAAGATCTGCACAATCTATGAGAGTAGCCACACCTTCAGGAGAGATCACTACTTCCACGCATGTTTGCTCTAACCTAGAACTAGAAATCGGAACTCATAAGGTTATAGCGAACAACCTAAATGTTATGATAATGTGGGACGTAGATATAATCCTAGGAATGGATTGGTTGTCAGAGAATTACGCCACGATTCTCTGCAATGAGAGAAAAATTTCTTTTCAGCCACCGGATAAAGAACCGACCGAATTCCACGGAATTTCAATGGGTAGAGGCGTACCAATCATATCAGCCCTTCAAGCCACGAAAATCATGAAGAAGAAAGGTACTACAGCCTATCTTGTGTACCTAGTTGGAGAACCAGGAGCCGAGAAGACCATTCAGGATGTGAAAGTCATGAACGAATATGAAGATGTTTTTCCGGAAGTACTACCAGGATTGCCACCAGATCGTCAAGTGGACTTCACGATCGATTTAGAACCAGGAGCAGCTCCTAAGTCTAAAGCCCCTTACAGAATGGCACCGAAGGAACTGGAAGAGCTCAAAATCCAATTACAGGAATTACTAGACCTTGGTTTTATCAGGCCAAGCGTTTCACCTTGGGGAGCACCCGTACTTTTTGTTAGGAAAAAAGACGGATCGATGAGAATGTGCATCGATTACCGAGAACTGAACAAGATCACTCTCAAGAACAAATATCCTTTGCCAAGGATCGAGGATCTGTTCGATTAGCTTAAGGGTGCAGGAGTCTTCTCCAAGATAGATTTGAGGTCAGGGTATCATCATCTCAAGATCAAACCTGAGGATGTACCTAAGACCGCTTTTAGAACCCGATATGGCCATTACGAATTTTTAGTGATGCCATTTGGTTTGACCAACGCTCCAGCCATATTTATGGACCTTATGAACAGAGTTTTCCACCCCTACTTGGACAAATTTGTACTAGTATTCATCGATGACATCCTTATTTACTCTAAGAATGAGACGGAGCACGAGGAACATCTACGGATAGTGTTGAAAACACTGAGAGCTGAGAAACTCTATGCCAAATTCAGTAAATGCGAATTCTGGCTAAAGGAAGTAATGTTCCTTGGACACATAGTATCGACAGAAGGAATCAAGGTAGATCCAGCAAAAGTAGAAGCAGTGCACAACTGGAAGACACCAACAAGTCAGAATGAGATCAGAAGTTTCTTAGGATTAGCTGGTTATTACAGAAGGTTTATCGAGGGATTTTCTACAATCGCTCGCTCGATGACGCAGCTACTCAGGAAGGATACCAAGTTTAAGTGGTCACATGAGTGCTAGAAGAGTTTCCAAACTCTTAAGAAAAAGTTAACTACAGCGCCAGTACTAGCACTTCCAGACACAAACAAGGAATATGTGGTTTACACTGACGCATCGAAAAATGGATTAGGTTGTGTCTTGATGCAAGACGGACGAGTGATAGCTTATGCTTCACGACAACTTCGACCCCACGAAGTTGAGTACCCAACCCACGATTTAGAACTTGCAGCCGTAGTGCATGCGCTAAAGATTTGGAGACACCATCTCTATGGTGTAAGAGTTGAAATATTCACAGATCACAAGAGCCTGAAGTACTTTTTCGAGCAAAAAGAACTGAACATGAGACAAAGACGATGGCTCGAATTAGTCAAAGATTATGACTGTGGAATTAACTATCATCCAGGAAAGGCTAATGTGGTAGCAGACGCTTTGAGTCGCAAGGCTCCAACGAAGTTAGGATGTCTTTTTGTAGAAGAAGAAACTTTAGTACGAGAATTTGAGAAAATGGATATCAGAGTGCTTGACACGCCAGCAACGATAACAAGTCAAATAGCAGCATTAGAAGCTACACCACATTTGAGAGAAAGGATCATTAGTGCTCAGAGAAAAGACGAGTCAATGGAAAAATTACGAGTAAGGATAAGGATAGATAAGCCAGAAGGATATTCTGAGGCTCCAGACAATGCAATACTTTATGAAGGCAGGATTTGTATTCCCGACAACGACAGCGAATTGAAGAACGAAATCTTGAGTGAGGCTTACGATACGCCTTACACAGCACATCCAGGAAGTACGAAAATGTACCAAGATTTGAGAAGAAACTTTTGGTGGAATGGAATGAAACGAGATGTTGCCTCGTTTATAGAAAGATGCCTAGCATGTCAACATGTTAAGGCTTTACACCGACGACCATACGGATTGCTACAACCGTTGGATGTCCCAGATTGGAAATGGGAGGGCATAGCTATGGACTTTGTCACAGGCTTGCCTAAGTCGAGAAGAGGAAATACAGCGATTTGGGTGATAAAAGATGGACTTACGAAGTCAGCACACTTCTTACCGATTAAGACTACATATGGATCAGAGAGACTAGCTCAGTTGTATGTCAGAGAGATTGTACGTCTGCATGGAATACCGAAGGTCATAATATCAGACAGAGATGCTAAGTTTACCTCGAGATTTTGGATTACGATGCAGAAAGAGTTAGGAACAGAGCTTAATTTCAGTACAGCTTTTCACCCACAGACAGATGGACAGTCAGAGAGAACGATTCAGATTTTGGTCGATATGTTAAGAACAGTGGTTTTGGACCGAGGCACGAATTGGGAAGAAATTCTACACTTAGTCGAATTCGCCTACAACAACAGCTATCAGGCCACAATAGGAATGGCACCGTTTGAGGCTTTGTATGGGAGAAAGTGTAGATCGCCACTTTATTGGGATGAAGTAGGTGAGAGAAAGAACCTAGGCCCAGATGCGATCAACGAAATGATTGAGATAGTTTGACAGATTCGAGATAGAATGAAGGCGGCCCAAAGCCGACAGAAGTCGTATGCCGACGATCGTCGAACCAACCTTGAGTTTGAAATAGGAGATAAAGTTTTTCTTAAGATATCCCCGACCAAAGGAATCCTTAGGTTCGGAGTTAAGGGTAAGTTAAGACCCAGGTTTATAGGACCTTATGAAATCCTCGAGAGAATAGGATCAGTCGCGTATAGATTGGCCTTACCGCCAAGTCTAGGAAGCGTTCATAACGTTTTTCACGTTTCTCAGTTGAGAAAATATGTTTACGATCCTAAGCACATTATTAGTCAGCAAGACGTAGTTCTTGAATCTGACCTAAGTTATGAAGAAAAGCCGATATCGATTTTGGATAGAAAAGTTCAAGAATTAAGAACCAAATCGATACCAATAGTTAAAGTGCTATGGAACCATCACGGGCAAGAAGAAGCCACTTGGGAACTCGAGGAGAAGATGAAGGAGCGATATCCTCATCTTTTTGCAGAAGGTAAGCAAATTTCGGGACGAAATTTTTCGTAAGGGGGGTAGGATGTAATGCCCCGTAAAATCCTTACGTTCTAAAAATTTAAAAGTTAAATAAATAAATGGCTTTGCACGCCTAAGTTTACAATTTTTGAATTCTAAGGCTAACGGTCGAATCCGTTATTAAAAATAAGTTACAGAAATCAGCTAGATGACTACTGTATTTAGGGTTAGCACGTACGAAAAGTTCTTAGCTCGTAAACTAAGAACAGAAAACCGTCTAATTTTTACGTTTACAAAATTGAGATTCGAACACGCCGAGAAAGTTTGTTTTTATGTTTTTCCGGACGAAACTCGGACTATGTCGTCCCGAGTTTTTGTCAAAATAAATTTTGTAAATTTATCTTCCAATTAAGTTCATATGTTAGAATTTGTAAATCAAATCGAATCGCGACGATTTTTGTACCGAACAACGTTTTTCGTCGTTCGTTTTTCCGTAACGTCGGATCGCGTCGGAAACACCCGTAACCCTCCTAATCTTTGCATGGCAGTCGACACCTCACCATAATTAGGTGTAATCTTGCATGTTGACTTTGTTAATTACATGACACCTAAATCTACCTTTACACCATTTCAAACCTTTCATCATTTCAACTCTAAGACAAAACCATTTTTTCATCTCTCTCTCTCACACTCTCTCGGCAACTCTCTCTCTCTCTCCCTCAATCTTCATCTTCTCCACTTCTCCATTCTCCATTGAAGACACCTTCAAAGCTTGAAGAAATCACACAAGTCCTCAATCATCCAACAAAACCTTCTACTTCTTTCATTAATTCTCAAGGTATGATGATCCTCCACATTTCTATCCATTTGGTTTTCTTTTCTTCTCTTTTTCCATCTTGATTGAAATTTTGAGTTATGGAATAGATGTTGTGATCTTATAATAATGAAATTGGATGCATTAGATAGGATAATTGGAGATTAAAATGGAACAAAAACAAGAACCCTAATTATTGTGTAAATGCCGAAATTTTTAGCATTTTTGTAGGATTTTTGTTTTTCTTCTTTTGATAGTTGATTCATGCTTAGTAGATGTTTAATTAGGGTTTGGAATGAAAAAGAATTGAAAGCCCTATGTTTGTGAAATTTAAATTAGGGTTTGAATTATGAATTTAGGGATTTTATGCATGTTAGTTGATTTTGGAATTGCAATTGATTAATGGTTGTTATAATAGGTTGATTAGTAAATATATGTTGTTAATTGGAGAAGAAAATCATCCCCTTAACATCTATATAAAACCAGAAATTTATAGAGTAATTAGGGGTTTATACATGTTTGATATAAGTGATGAATTGTTAATAGAATATAGTTGCAAATCATGTTAGTTGATAATAGAAATTAAATGAGAATTTTCTAAAAATGTTTAATGAAACATAAGAGATAAAGATCACTTTATAAACTGAGTTATAATGATGTTAAGATGTGTTTACATGCATGAAAATGATTCACGTTAGACATAGTTTAACGTCGTAAAATTTGAACGAAATCCGACAACGTTGAAAAATCGCATAAGAGACGAATATTTAGTTGTAACTAATAATCGAGAAGTCGGATGGGAATTCTAATTTGATATTATTGTTTATAATAAAATTTCTAGTTGACGTCATAAGCTTTCGAGTTGATATAATATGGGCTATAGTTATAATCGAGAACTAGAACGCGTTTGAAGTTTTTGTTGGTATAGTACTTGTTAGTTGAAATCCGACGTTTAGAACGTCGTGCTTTTGAGCGAGTTTTGAGAAGTAGTTTGTCACGTACGGAGGTACGTGATGACTGCCTTGAGAGTCCAGTTTCTAAAAAATGAATACGAGAGCTTAGAACGAACCTAAAACGTTATACGGTGAACCTATCAAGCAATTAGGGTTTTCACGGCAGTTTTGCGACCCTTGCCGGAAACTGTAATATCTTCCAGCTCGTTTATCGGATTTGTGATCCGTAAATTGGAGCGCGAACTAGACTTCCAAATCCTCTATTCTGGACAGCGCCCAGAGTTACTGGGCTGTGCAGTGAAAATTTCAGTTTCTTGTTTTCTAAGTTGTTTAGTTCACAACTTAGCTTCCTTCAATTGTTTAAGCCGTTTTATCTAACGAACATCTCCCTACTGACCCTGGAGTCAAGTACAGGACCTTGAGTGATGAAAACCAGTTGAGATATTATATCTTATCCTTTCATTTAAAAAGTAATAAACGAGAAATTCTTTAAATCGTTCAATGAACTAAAGTAAATCGCCTAAGTTGATTCTTTCCAACTTAGTTTCTTTTAATCTTTAAAGTCGTATTAAGACATCGACTACCTTCTCTACTGACCCGAGAGTCGAGTATGAGATCTTCCGAGTTCTAAACGAGATTGGTACGAGTCTCGTTTCCCGTTTAAGTAAAACAAATCTAGTAAGCATGCAAATGCCTAAAGAATGAAACAACTAAATCTTTCTTCGATTCTCTTTCTTCGATTATCTTTTTCAACCCGTTTTAAAGTATGTTTATTTTACGATGAAGGAGGGAGCCAACTGTAGAGAAAGAACGGAAGATCCAAAGTTGGAAGCTTTTGCTTATAAGTTCTGTATTTACAAGGTGGGCTTTTATATACAAATAAAACGAGCAATGCTCGGAAAATCTTTCTTTATCGCTTTGATATCTGTATTTTCAAAGTGATATTATGGCATGACCTGTTTTATGTTTTTATGTGAGTTCTCTTGTACCTATCTGAGTTAACATTCATGTTTTCCAGATTTAGAGTTAGTCTATTTTTAGATTAACTAACGATCGGCTCTGAGTTAGCTGCTAAGTGCTTTCCAGAGTTAGTGCACTTTGTAACCTGTGGTGTATGTGATATCCTGTTGAGGGGTACCAGCCACGGTGAATTAGAATTTGGTCAAGATTGAACGTAACATTAGTCAGAAAATGCTCGCCCGAGTGATTTATGAGAAAAAGTCAGAAAATGTTTAGTAGACACGGATTCTTTCAATAAAACTCCGGTGTGCTACGTTTATAAAATGCCATATTTATCTATATTATGATTATGTTTTCGGCATCGTGGCCACTAAGTACGTTTGTACTTAGCCCTGCATTGTTTTCTAAATGTGCAGGTTGAAGCGACGGTGAGCGGCGACGGTTGATGTTGAGTTAAAGTATAGGATGCATAGTTAGAACCCTTCTGCTGCCAAGCTCTGTATTTCTTTTTGAGATCACTTTTTGAACAATACTTTGTAGTCCAAGTCTGTAATATGAACTTAGTTTCTGTTTGTACTTTTGTCGAGTAATCCTTAGGGATTAACTCTTCTTATTTATGTTCAAGTCTTATTCATGGTTTAATGATGTCTTTTTCATGTATGATTAGTCAGTTAGCCCCCTTCTTCCCCGCTTCTTTAATCCAACCCCAGTCGCACCCCGGCTTCTGCCGTCCCTCGGAATTTGGGGCTGTGACAAAATAAACGAGAAATACATATAATATATTAAAGCAGAATATCTCGCAGTACTAATATCATTCCATCAATTCTCAATATTAAATCACAAATACAATAGAAATTTACACAAAGATCGATAGCAATAAATTTTATAGAAGAACATATGATTGCTTTAATATTCCTAAAGGAAAAAGATTCGAGAGATTTTAGGACAGCCTATTGCATAATGATAATACTATATTGTAATATTAATGCAATTTTCATAAGAAAGATTCTTAATAACAAAGAAGATCGGTTTGACTAGAATATTACAAAAACCAATTCGGCAAATTATCAAGACTAATCTAGGATTATTACTAACAATATTTTAATATTCCATATCTTTGCAACTTTAGATAACTGAGCATAAGAGATAATTGTTCATAAGCAACATTATATAATATAATCAATTTCATAGTTTTTGCATAAAACATAATAACGAGAGTTTCGTGAATCCAACTTTAATAATATAAAATATAGCATCAAGTTATAATTAATCATATTGTCGGCAATATGATTTGGACGAAATAAGAAAAGTGAGAATGGTACCTTCTATGATCGAAGGGGATGATTGAGAGAAGTAGAACAATCGTGCTGATAACGTGTTATAAACTAGAGAGAAGCAAGAGAATATAGAAGAGACTATGAGTTGAGTGTATTCAATATGAGGGCCAAAGGCCTCTATTTATACAAGTAGGAAGCTAGGGTTTTAGGGTAGATTTCTTGGTCAACACACATAAGATATATCTAGAAGATATATTTACAACATGGTTGAGATTAAATATAAAAAATTGATATGAATTCAAAATTAGATGGAGGGCTAGATTGGAAACATAAGAAACTCTCTCTCTCTCTCTTTCTCGCTTTCCTTTCTCTGGTTCGAATATCTCTCTCTTCCATCTTTCTCTCACCAGCACAACCCAGCATAATCGTCGCCGCCGCCGCAAGTGTCGCCACCACCATCGCCAAACACCACACCGCTGCCTCTATAGATCATAATCAAACGTCTTTATCATCCATTAATTTCTCACCACCCACCCACTTCAGCAGACCCACAGCTGCTGCCACCACTCCTCCTCAGGCCAACGACCACGAGAAGTCGGCAAAGAATGCTGCGACAGCTCCCTCCCCATAAGATATCCCTGAAAATATATACACTTTGTGAATTATTTCACTATTAGTGTGATTCAAATTGTTTTGTTCATATTTCTCTCTCTCTCCCTCTAATGAAACATGAGACATCCCAATTTTAAAATTTGGCCAAAACTTTTCCTTTTTACCGTATTTTCTCTTGCATTCGTGCACTACCATTGCAATTCATCATAGATTAGTGTAATTTTTTTATGATATACTAAATTTATTAAATTTATAAATATTGTAATTTTTTTTTAAATTCATGGAGCAGATTAATGGTAGGTATTATGCTATTAATATTTATGCATCACTTGAATATTATTTATGCATTATAAGTTGATTAATTAATGTATCCAAAAATACATAATATAATGTATAAATCTAAACAATGTGATGTAGAAATACGATATCTGTAATGCATTAATTTTGGTAATGTATATTTTCCTATTATGTGTATTTATAGTTTCATATTAATTCATCACATAAATTGTGTTAATACATCATATAAATTGTGTCCATAACATCAAATAACAAATATGAATACGATATATGTCATAGAACCAAATATCTTCATAGTAATGTCAATAACATTAACGTATTACATTAATATTGTTTGTGCATTATTGTTAACACATTGAAGTATACAAAAATACACAATCTAACGCGTAAATTTAAACAATGTAATGCACAAATATCACATGCGTGATGCATTAAGTATGACAATGAGTCATTTTCTATTTGTGCATTTACAATATCATATTGATGCATCATGTAAATTTTGTTAATGCATCACAAAATTATTTCATGAACATCAAGTAATAAATACGAAAATAATGTACATAATGCATTAATTATGATATCATATATGAATACGAATACAAATACAATATACATAATGCATTAATTGTATAAGTACACGCTTTTATTAATTTTATTTGTTCCTTATAAACATTATGCATCTATGCATCACTTTGCATTAGTTTATGCATCACTTTATACTAATTTATGCATCACAAATTTGCACTGCATAAATGGCGGAAATTACTATTCTAACCCCTACTTAAGTAAAAAGACACGGGATTGACTAAAAAAACGGGTTTGACAAACTAATTATGAGATTAAATCATATCCATTGATCTTATATGATGGATGGCTTTGATTGGTTCCTAGTTCTCACATAAATAGGAGTTCCTATATAATATATATATATATATATATATATATATATATATATATATATAGTAATACACGTGTGTGCTTGGGGTGATGGTTAGATTAAATAATTTGAAGAATAATTATTATTTGGCTTTATCATTTACGTTCAGGATGAGTACTTCTAAATCCTCCACCTCCTCCTCTTTTCATCACCAGTCAACAAAGAGATCAATATGCGAACCGACTTCTTTTTCATTTCTTCATATCATACTGATCGTTAAAATAATATAATTAGAAGAAAAGAACTACAAACCAGAAATACTAAGGGAAGAAAGAAAAGAGAGAATAAGAGTAGTTCGATTGGAATAAGAGAATAAGAAGAAGATGTCACAGTCCCAAATCTCGAGGGACGGTAGAAGTCGGGGTGTGATTGGGATTGGATTAAAGAAGCGGGGAAGAAAGGGGATGAATGAATAAACATAACATTAAAGACATAAATTCTATGAACGAGACTTCATTAACAAAAGACAGAGTTGATCTCGAAGGATCACTCGAACAAGATCTCAAAAAATTCTAAGTTATAAGTATAGAACTTAAACCCAAAAGTGATATTCATATTTACATAAGTGAGTCTAGAGTTTGGCAGCGGAATTGTAAACTACATACTAAAGTCTTCCCTATTGACAACATTTACTCAACCGTCGCCGCTCCGTCTCTCAACCTGCACATTTATAAAACATATGTAGGGCTAAGTACAAAAGCACTTAGTGGGCACATTGTCGAAAATATAATCATAAGTATAGATAATCAGGCATTTCATTTCTGTAGCACATCGGGGTTTTTCATTAAATTCCCGTGTCTACTAAACATTTTCTTTCTCATTTTCATAATGTAGCTTGCGCAAGCATTTTTCATAGATGTTACGTTCAATCTTGACCATTCATAATTCACCGTGGCTGGTTACCCCTCAACAGGATACCACATACACCACAGGCTACAATGTACACTAAACTTTGGAAAGTCCCTTTTGACTAACTCAAAGCCGATCGTTTAGTTATCCCCTTTTGGATAACTCATAAGGTACAAGAGAACTCACATAAAACAAATAGTTCATGCCATGATTATCACTTTGAAAACATGATTATCAAAGCGATAAAGAAAGGTTTTCGAGCATTGCTCATTTTGTTTCATATATAAAAGAAAGCCCACCTCGATAGAATACAGAACTAAGACACGTGCTTCCGTCTTCTGATCTTCCGTCCTATCTTTGGTGCTGACTTCCTCCTTCATCGTAAATAATCATACTTTAAAACTCGGTCGCAAACGATAAACGAATACAGAAAATCGAGTTAAGTTTTAGTCCTTTAGACTTTTTAGGCATTTGCACGCTAAACTAAATTCTTTTAATTAAACAAGAAACAAGATACGAACACATATCGTTTGTGTAATGCCCCGTAAATTCCTTACATTTTTAATATTTAAAGTTAACCAAATAATGGCTTTGCACGCCTAAGTTTACAATTTCTGAATTCTAAGGCTAACGGTCAAATCCGTTATTAAAATAAATTCCAGAAGTCAGCTAGATGACTACCGTATTTAGGGTTAGCGCGTACTAAAAGTTCTTAGTTTGTAAACTAAGAACGGAAAACCGTCTAATTTCTACGTTTACAAAATTGCGATACGAACACGCCGAAAAAGTTTGTTTTTATGTTTTTCCGGACGAAACTCGGACTATGTCGTCCCGAGTTTTTGTCAAAATAATTTTGTAAATTTATTTTCTAATTAAGTTCATACGTTAGAATTTTTAAGTCAAATCGAATCGCGACGATTTTGTACCGAACAACGTTTTTCGACGTTCGTTTTTCCATAACGTCGGATCGTGCCGGAAAAACCCGTACCCTCCTAATCCCATGCATGCAGCCGCCACATCAACATATTAGGTGTAATCTTGCATGTTGACTTAATTAGCTTAATGACACCTAAAACCACCTTTACACCATTTCAACATTTTCATCATTTCATCATCTTGAACAAGACAATTTCATCTCTCTCTCTCTCACACTCTCTCTTGGCAACACTCTCTCTCTCTCCCTCAAACTTCATCTTCTCCACTTCTTCACCTCCATTGAAGACCTTCAAAGCTTGAAGAAATCATACAAGTCCTCATTCCATCCATTCAAACACCATACTTCTTTCCTTAATTCTCAAGGTATGATGATCCTCTTTAATCCTATCCAATCCTTTTTCTTTTTCCCTTCTTTTCTTCCTTTATCAAAATTTTGAAGTGGTAATATAGATGTTTTGATCTTAGAATAATGTAATTGGATGTGTTAGATATGATAATTGGAGATTAAAATGGAACAAAAATGAGAAACCTAACATCTATGTTAATACCGAAAAAATTAGACATTTTGTAGGATTTTTGTTTTTCTTCTTTTGATCATGGATTCATGCTTAGTAGATGATTAATTAGTGTTTAGAATGAAAAAGAATTGAAAGCCCTATGTGTTTGTGATTTTTAAGTTAGGGTTTTGGATTGAATTTAGGAATTTTTGCATGTTAGTTAATTTTGGAATTGCAATTGGTTAATTGATGATATAAGAGATTGATTAGTAGATAAATGTTGTTAATTTGAAAAGAAAATCATCCCCTTAACATATGTTTAAAACCAGAAATTTATAGAGTAATTAGGGGTTTATACATGTTTAATATAAGTAATGAATTGTTAATGGAATTATGATGCAAATCATATTAGTTAATTATAGAATTTAAATGAGAATTTTCTAAAAATGTTTAATGAAACATAAGAGGCAAAGATCACTTTATAAACTGAGTTATAATGATGTTAAGATGTGTTTGCATGCATGAAAATGTTTCACGTTAGACGTAGTTTAACGTTGTAAAATTTGAATGAAATCCGGCAACGTTGAAAAAAAATCGCGTAAGAGACAAACATTTAGTTGTAACTAATAGTCGAGAAGTCGGATGAAAATTCTAATCTAATATTATTGTTTATAATGAAATTTAGAACAACTTTCTAGTTGACGGCATAAGCTTTTGACTTGATATAATATGGGTTATAGTTATAATCGAGAACTAGAACGCGTTTTGAAGTTTTTGTTGGTATAGTACTTGTTAGTTGAAATCCGACGTATAAAACGTCGTGCTTTTGAGCGAGTTTTGAGAAGGAGTTTGTCACGTACGGGAGTACGTGATAACTGCCTTAAGAGTCCAGTTTCTAAAAAAAAATCGAATACGAGAGCTTAGAACGAACCTAAGACGTTATACGTCGAACCTATCAAGCAATTAGGGTTTTCACGGCAGTTTTGCGACCCTTTCCAGAAACTGTAATAACTTTCAACTCGTTTATCGGATTTGTTATCTATAAATTGGAGCACGAACTAGACTTCTTAAGCTTTCAAATGGAACAGGGCTCAACCCCTGTTTCCAAATCCTCTGTTCTGGACAGCCTCCAGAGTTACTGGACTGTGCAGTGAAAATTCAGTTTCTTGTTTTCTAAAGTTGTTTAGTTCACAACATAGCTTCTTTCAATCGTTTAAGCCGTTTTATCTAACGAACATCTCCCTACTGACCCTAGAGTCAAGTACAAGACCTTGAGTGATGAAAACCAGTTGAGATCTTATCTTTTATCCTTTCATTAAAGAAGTAATAAACGAGAATTTTCATAAGTCGTTCAAAGAACTAAAACGTAAATCGCCTAAGTTGATTCTTTCCAACTTAGTTTCTTTTATTCTTTAAAGTCGTATTAAGATACCGACTACCTTCTCTACTGACCCGAGAGTCGAGTATGAGATCTTTCGAGTTCAAAACGAGATTGGTTCGAGTCTCGTTTCCCATTTAAGTAAAACAAATTAGTAAGCGTGCAAATGCCTAAAGAATGAAACAACTAAATCTTTCTTCGATTCTCTTAATCAATTATCTTTGCGACCCATTTTTTAAATATGTTTATTTTTTTTACGATGAAGGAGCAAGCCAATTGTAGAGAAAGGACGGAAGATCCAAAGTTGGAAGCTTTTGCTTATAAGTTCTGTATTTACAAGGTGGGCTTTTATATACAAAATAAAACGAGCAATGCTCGGAAAATCTTTCTTTATCGCTTTGATATCTGTGTTTTCAAAGTGATATTATGGCATGAACTGTTTTATGTTTTTATGTGAGTTCTCTTGCACCTATCTGAGTCAACATTCATGTTTTCCAGATTTAGAGTTAGTCTATTTTAGATTAACTAACGATCGGCTCTGAGTTAGCTGCTAAGTGCTTTCCAGAGTTAGTGCACTTTGTAACCTGTGGTGTATGTGATATCCTGTTGAGGGGTACCGGTCACGGTGAATTAGAATTGGTCAAGATTGAACGTAACATTAGTCAGAAAATGCTCGCGCGAGTGATTTATGAGAAAAAGTCAGAAAATGTTTAGAGACACGGATTCTTTCAATAAAATTCCGGTGTGCTACGTTTATAAAATGCCATTTTATCTATATTTATGATTATGATTTCGGCATCGTGCCCACTAAGTACGTTTGTACTTTGCCCTGCATTGTTTCTAAATGTGCAGGTTGAAGCGACGGTGAGCGGCGACGGTTGATGTTGAGTTAAAGTATAAGATGCTTAGTTAGAACCCTTCCGCTGCCAAGCTTTGAATTTCTTTGTGATATGTACTTTTTGAACAATAGTCTGTATTTATGAACTTAGTTTCCTTTTTGTACTTCTGTCGAGTAATCCTTAGGGATTAACTCTTCCTTATTTATATTCAAGTTTTGTTCATGGTTTAATGATGTCTTTTTAATGTATGTTTAGTCAGTTAGCCCCCTTCTTCCCCGCTTCTTTAATCCAACCCCAGTCGCACCCCGGCTTCTGCCGTCCCTCGGGATTTGGGGCTGTGACAGTTTGACACTCATTCGGTTCTGCACTTGACACTTAGGTCAGTAGAAAGAAAGTAGTCGATGACTTGAAACGACTTAAAATATCGAAAGAGTTCAAGTTGAGAAGAATTCAACTTAAGAATCTAAGGTTTGAACAATTCTGCACAAATCAGTAAGTTTGTACAGAACAGGGGATTTCGAAAAAGGGGACCTTCCCTATACCAAAAGAAAGCCTCGGACGTCTAGTTTACTCTCCAATTTGCGGATCTCAATTCCGATAAACGAGCTAGGAGATATGACAGTTTCCGTGGAAGGTCGCAAAACTGCCGAGTGAAACCCTAATGCTTGATAAAGTCGACGCACGGTTTTCTAGGTTCGTTTTATGTTATCGTACTTGAATTCTCACGAAATTTACACATCAAGGCAGTCAACACGCACTATCATATGTGAAGAACTCCTTTCCATTCCTCGTCTATAAGCACGACGTTTAAAACCTCGTCTCTTCAACTATACAATTACTAAACCAAAACAATTTCTAACTTCTCGTTTCTACTTCTCGTTCACAACTATAACTTATCATTTCATAACTCGGATGAACATGTCGTCAACTACAAACTCGTTCATTTAACAATAACGATCATTAATATCCAATTACTTTCCTTATTCGTCTTTTCTAACGATACTTAGGTTCGATTCTTCGCCTCTTGTGAAATTTCCGACGTTATTAGAATTTGTTCTAACTTTCCGATTATGATCATTTACTAACGAGATTATCAAAGGTTCGAATCATAAACCTAAAACATTATCTATTCTCGACTTATCGTCGATCGTTCGTCTCTTAACGAAAATCCTACGTTCTCCGTTTTCGTTCAAATTTTACAACAACGATTATCATCTAACGAGCATTACTAACATGCAAATCATATTATCAAAACATTATCGAGCTTCAACTAAACGATGCGTTTTCGTCTCTTACATTTTTCAATTTATTTTTAGAAAAATCTCAATTAAATATATAATCATCCTCATACATCGTATATCTCATTTCCATTAATCAATCGAGCATATCATAACATTTACTATACTAAATCATGCGTTCTTTGTCTCTTAGGTTTCGAATTTTATTTTTAGAAAAATCTAAATTAATTCATAGAGTCAATTAATAACATATAGAACACTAATCTATCGATCAAACATCAAAGAAAACGAGCTACGATCAAACCCCCAAAATTCCCTAAAATTTTGGTCATGACCTAGAATGACAGAGAGTGATTTTTCTTCATGATTCAATCCGTAGAATCTATTCCTAAGCATACTAGAACATGAATCGATCAAGGATCAACCTCCTATTTCATCCCTTAATTTTCAAAAAAATAAAAAGAGGGAAACAAGCTTTTGTTCGGTTCATATTGGAGACGAAGTTCTTACCTTGCGTAATATGGACTCGGATATGGAATCGATCGGTGGATGGAAGACTTAAAAGCTTGTGAAGAGCTTGGAGTTGGAGCTTTAATGGAGGATGTATGAAGAAAATGAGAGAGAGTATGTGTGTGGTGATGGCGGTAATGAAGGGGGAGGGAGAGAGAGATGGTGACTCATTGTTATAAGCATAAAGTGAAGAAGAATATCTAACAAGACAAGTGAGTCGTTATTGGCGAGGAAAAATTTGATGAAAATATCTCGTTTCCGGCTCTTAAACGATGATTAAAAAGTCGACAAATACTTTCTTAGATAGTTTCGAATTCGACGAAATCTAATTCGTCCGTTAGATTGGAAATAATTCACGTACTCAGAAAACCTAATTCATTTTTTAAAATCCGAGAAAATTCGGGACATCACAGTCCAAATTTCGTCCGGAAAAATCATAAACTAACTTTCTCCGGTGAACTCGTATCGAAGAAAAAGTGAATGTAAATTCTGACGGATTTTAATTCTGAGTTTTTGGACGAAAAATCTACCGAACGCGAAAACCCTAATACAGTAGTCGTTCGTCCGACTTCTGGAAATTATTTTCTGAAACGGATTTCACCGTAAATCTTAAAATCGAAAATCCTTAACTTAGGCGTGCAAAACCTTAATTATTATTAACTTTCATTTTTAAAGACAGTAGAAAAAGTCGGGGTATTACAGAAGAATTTCTACAAGGTTTAGTAAAACTCCTCATCCTTTACTTCCAATTTTTAGAATTTAAATTGTTAAGATAGGGAATTAATTTGAAAATTGGTTATGAAATGAAAAGAACTTAAGTGTTTTGTATGATGTCATATGATTTGAGGTGCGATTTTGAGTTGAATTGTATTAAATTCGTGGTCATTTTGTTGTATATTTGTATATGTGTTATATCTATGACAAGAGTACAAAGAAAAGTTAGGGTAAACTTATATGTTAGCTGATGGCTGCCAACTATTTGACAAAATGTGCAGAAGAGAAATAAAGCTTTCGCTGAATATTCTGAAAGAAATTATGCACGTTTAGATATTTAAAATGCCTAACTTGTTGCGATTGTTTTCATAAACTGATATAAATGAAAAGGATAAAAGATAAGCTTAATAGTGAATATATATACAAGTATGAATATTTGGCCTTTTGATTTAAACTTGAACTCTATATTGTTTATGTGCATAAGTGTAACTTATTTTTATTTACAAATAGTCGAGTTGAGGGTATGTTGGTGCCCAAAGCCGATAGTTAGAAGTTTTTAAATGAACTCTAATAAGATAAATTCTAGGAATAGTGAAAGTGGAGAGAGATGATCAGATTTGAGAAAAGGCTTAGGTTGGAGAAATGAAACTAAGTTAGTACTTGTTTTGTAGGCTCGTTGGAAGAAGCATAGTAGTTCTGTCCCTTGAGGTTCACGACTACTCTATACAGGTGGGTTTTTCTTTCTAAAAGTATGTTGAGTTATTAAGCTATGTTATTCATAAAGTGATAAATGCTATCCATGAACAAAATATTTTTGTGTGTTTTGTGTGTTTAATGCTCTTATAGTATCGATCTAGACACTCAGATAATCTAACACATTTGATGAGTGTTGTGTACACCCCAGAGTCATGTATTGCAATGGTTGATCGCCATTGTGTACTTGACACAATTTAGAGAATTCTTTGAGCTTTGGCTCGAGATTGAACAGACAACTCTTTGAGCCTCGGCTCGAGGTTCATCAGCTTTTAAGAGTAACACAAGAACGTGACAAATGGCATGCCAAGTATGACAAAAATGCTTTAATGAACTTAGAAGTGGCTTTTGTTTTGAAATCTTCTAAGTAGTGGCAGACACAGGATTTCTAACAAGGGGTGGCAAAAAAAATTATATCAAACAAAACTAATATATACAAATTATCCATAGAAATTCAATCTATATTTGACCATGACTATTCGTCATAGTTTGAAACTTATGTATAATAGCATCATTAAAAACACAACTAAATACATCTTTTTCAATATAGACTACCAAATTATCGCTCATTCATTCATCACCCATCCTGTTGCGTAGTCGATTCTTCACAATCTTCATAGCTGAAAATTGTCGCAGCCCCAAATCCCGATGAATGGCAGAAGCCGGGGTGCGACTGGGGTTGGATTAAAGAAGCAGGGAAGAAGGGGGCTAATTGACTAACATACATGAAAAAGACATCATTAAACCATGAATAAGACTTTAATATAAAAGAAGGAAGAGTTAATCCCTAAGGATTACTCGACAAAAGTACAAAAAGAAACTAAGTTCATTTTACAGACTTAGACTACGAAGTATTGTTCAAAGGTACATCTCAAACAGAAATTCCAAGTTTGGCAGCGGAAGGGTTCTAACTAAGCATCCTATTCTTTTACTCAACATCAATTGTCGCCGCTCACCGTCACTTCAACCTGCACATTTAGAAAACAATGTAGGGCTAAGTACAAACGTACTTAGTGGGCACGATGCCGAAAACATAATCATAAATATAGATAAATATGGCATTTTATAAACGTAGCACATCGGAGTTTTATTGAAAGAATCCGTGTCTACTAAACATTTTCTGACTTTTTCTCATAAATCACTCGCGCGAGCATTTTCTAACTAATGTTACGTTCAATCTTGACCAATTCTAATTCACCGTGGCTGGTACCCCTCAACAGGATATCACATACACCACAGGTTACAAAGTGCACTAACTCTGGAAAGCACTTAGCAGCTAAATCAGAGCCGATTGTTAGTTAATCTAAAAAGACTAACTCTAAATCTGGGAAACATGAATGTTAACTCAGATAGGTACAAGAGAACTCACATAAAAATATAAAACAGTTCATGCCATAATATCACTTTGAAAACACAGATATCAAAGCGATAAAGAAAGATTTTCCGAGCATTGCTCGTTTTATTTGTATATAAAAGCCCACCTTGTAAATACAGAACTTATAGCAAAACTTCCAACTTCGGATCTTTTGTCCTTTCTTCTACAGTTGGCTTCTTCCTTCATCGTAAAATAAACATACTTAAAAACGGGTTGAAAAAGATAATCGATTAAAGAGAATCGAAGAAAGATTTTAGTTGTTTCATTCTTTAGGCATTTGCACGCTTACTAATTTGTTTTACTTAAACGGGAAACGAAACTCGTACCAATCTCGTTTAGAACTCGGAAGATCTCATACTCGACTCTCGGGTTAGTAGAGAAGGTAGTCGATATCTTAATACGACTTTAAAGATTAAAAGAAGTTAAGTTGGAAAGAATCAACTTAGGTGATTTAAGGAATTTCTCGTTTATTACTTCTTTAATGAAAGGATAAGATATAAGATCTCGACTGGTTTTCATCACTCAAGGTCCTGTACTTGACTCTAGGGTCAGTAGGGAGATGTTCGTTAGATAAAACGGCTTAAACGATCGAAAGAAACTAAGTTGTGAACTAAAATAACTTAGAAAACAATAAACTGAAATTTCACTGCACAGTCTAGTAACTCTGGAGGCTGTCAAGAACAGAGGATTTGGAAACAGGGGGTGCGCCCTGTACCATTAGAAAGCTTAGGAAGTCTAGTTCATGCTCCAATTTACGGATCACAAATCCGATAAACGAGCTGGAAGATATTACAGTTTCCGGAAAGGGTCGCAAAACTGCCGCGAAAACCCTAATTGCTTGATAGGTTCGACGTATAACGTCTTAGGTTCGTTCTAAGCTCTCGTATTCATTTTTTTTTTAGAAACTGGACTCTCAAGGCAGTCATCACGTACTTCCGTACGTGACAAACTCCTTCTCAACTCGCTCAAAAGCACGACGTTCTAACGTCGGATTTCAACTAACAAGTACTATACCAACAAAGATTTCAAAACGCATTCTAGTTCTCAATTATAACTATAGCCCATATTATATCAACTCGAAAGCTTATGACGTCAACTAGAAAGATGTTCTAAATTTCATTATAAACAATAATATCAAATTAGAATTCCCATCCGTCTTCTCGATTATTAGTTACAACTAAATGTTCGTCTCTTACGCGATTTTTCAAAATTGTCGGATTTCGTTCAAATTTTACGACGTTAAACTACGTCTAACGTGCATCATTTTCATGCATGAAAACACATCTTAACATCATTATAACTCAGTTTATATGGTGATCTTTATCTCTTATGTTTCATTAAACATTTTTAGAAGATTCTCATTTAATTTCTATTATCAACTAACATGATTTACATCATAATTCCATTAACAATTCATCACTTAATCATCAATACATGAAAACCCTTAATCACTTAATAAATTTCTGTTTTTATACATATGTTAAGGGGATGATTTTCTTCTCCAATTAACAACATTTATTTGCTAAACAAACTCTTATATCATCAATTAATCAATTGCAATTCTATTATCAATTAACATACAAAAATCCCCAAATTCAACTCAAATTCTAATTGGAAATTCACAAACACATAGGGCTTTTGATTCCTTTTCATTTTAATCATCAATTAAACATCTACTAAGCATGAATCAATCATCAAAAGAAGAAAATTAAAAATCCTACCATTTTCCCAAAAATTTCTGCATTTACATAGGTTTTAGGGTTCTTGGTTTTGATCAATTTTAATCCCTAATTATCATATCTAACACATCCAATTTCATTATTCCAAGATCAAAATATCTATTCCAAAACCTTAAAAATTCGAACAAGAAGGAAAAAGAAAAGAAAACTAATTGGATAGAATTGTGGAGGATAGAAATACCTTAAGAATTAACAAAGGATGTAGAAGGTTTTGTTGGATGATTGAGGACTTGTGTGGTTTCTCCTTCAAGAACTTCAAGGTGTCTTCAATGGAGGTGAAGAAAGAAGATGAAGAAGATGAAGTTTGGGGGGGAGAGAGGTGCAGCCGATGGATAGAGAGAGAGATGAAGAAATTGTTTTGCTTAAGTGTTGAAATGATGAAAGGTTGAAATTGTGTAAAGTGTGGTTTAGGTGTCATGTAATTAACAAGGTCAAACATGCATGCTTACACCTAATCATGGTGATGTGTCGGCTGCATGGAGGAGTTTTAGAGGGTTACGGGTTTTTCCGGCGCGATCCGACGTTGCGGAAAAACGAACGACGAAAAACGTTGTTCGGTACAAAATCATCGCGATTCGATTTGATTTAAAAATTCTAACGTATGAACTTAATTGGAAAAAATAAATTTACAAAATTTATTTTGACAAAAACTCGGGACGACATAGTCCGAGTTTCGTCCGGAAAAACATAAAAACAAACTTTCTCGGCGTGTTCGTATCGCAATTTCGTGATTGTAAAATTAGACGGTTTTCCGTTCCTTGTTTACGAACTAAAAACTTTTCTTACGTGCTAACCCTAAATACAGTAGTCGTCTAGCTGACTTCTGTAATTTATTTTTACTAACGGACTCGACCGTTAGCCTTAGAATTCAGAAAATTGTAAACTTAGGCGTGCAAAGCCATTTGCAACTTCCTTCACTTTCTTCCCTATTCAGACAACTTTTTTCATTATCTCTCAATCTTTAACTTCTATTTATTCGTTCATTGAATTACTGTTCTACAATCACTCTATTCTTCTTTAATTATTTTTCTTATACAAATCTATAAATTTATTAATACAAGTTATTTCATGACGACTTAATGATTTACCTATGATTGCAAATTGCAATTAGATGAAAGGAACACAGAGGAGCGGCGCTGGAAGACAGAAGCGAGATGAAAGGAGGGTTGAGCGGGATGGAATTTGGGGGAGAATATAGAAAATAATTACAAATTTTCAACCTATTGCTTTTAGTAATATTAAGGATATATTTGTAAATAAATAATTAAAGAGGGGTAATAAAGGTATTTCATATTAAAAACCAAGGGATGGCAATTGTCTTCCCTTGACTCTACGTGCATCTGCCCCTGCTTCTAAGTATCATTGGTTGTTATGGATATGCTTTATTTTGTTTTGTTTTGTGAACTATATATATGAAAGGAACTACCCACTGAGTACATTAGTGCTCAATCAAAACTCTTTCAAATGTTTCAGATCGTGAAGTAGGTGTTGGTGTGTGAAACATAGGCTAGGGTTCCAACGTATGATATTGTTTCCGCTAGCTTAACTTTTGAAACACAGTCGATTGTATCGACTTAAGAATTTTCTATCTTTTGAAAACAATATGATAATGAGATATCTAGTTAAACTACTTTTTGTTGTATATAATATTATTAGTGTTCCACCTTCATATACGAACTAGAACTTCAATCTTGTACATTTTAATATAAATATTATTGTAAATATAATAGTCAGCGCGAATGAGTTCTTGTATTTAAATTAGCTGAAGCTTGATCCCTTTTATTTCCTATGTTTATCAGAATCATTAGTCATTCTCCAATATTTACTAAGATCATGTTTCCTTTGTTTCCTCTTATTTCCTCACTATAACATGATCTATTAAGAGGATTAATAATAATATTAGGACATTCAAGAATCGTACTTTTCCATTACTTAGTATTTGAAAATGAAATCATAAATGTTTCAAAAATGTGAATTTTTTATATAAGTATGTTGATAAATGTTTAAGTATGCTAATATGTGTTGAGAATAAATAATTATATATATGCTACTATATTGTGGGATAGATTTATTCAATTTCTTAAGAATCTTCTCCCTTGGGATAGAAATTGATTATTTTGTAAGGATCTTCTCCCAGCAAATTACTGTTTTTAATTTGATTATTGCATTTTTTATTGCTTATTTTATATTGTATTGCTTAAACAATTGGGGGCCGGGTAGACTTAGTAAATTAAAACCATTATGGTTAACATAGCTGGTAAAGTCGAGAACTTGGTAGTTAGGATAGTGGGGTCATGATATCGAAATTTCGTTTGATTCAAGTAATTTATGACTTTTCTTTATTTTTTCAATTGGAAATTACAAGAATGAGTGATAATCGGCAGTGGATGTATGCGAGATATAATGATCATTCTGCATTTGAAATGAGAGTTGAGGGTTTCCTTGAGTATGCGAAAAATCAAACGGCTTACACACATTAGGTGTCCATATAGGATGTGTTAGCACGAGTCATGAAAGATACAGAGTCATGAATTTGCATTGAAAAATTAATGTATACTTGCACGTGGCATGTAAAAATGGAGGAAAAAGTGCATTGCAAATAATTTTGCTTTAATGTAGTATGGATATCAGAATTTGAAAAATTAAAATAACATGAAAAATATAGAATCATAAATTTGCATTGAAAAATATATACTTGCATGTGACATGTAAAATAGAGGTAAAGTGCATTACAATTATTCTGCTTTAATAAAGTAGAGATGAAATAGAATAAATTTGATTGCTAATTTTGTGGTACTATGCATTAATATCTAAGACGATGTAAAAAAATTTGTTTGAGAGTGAACATGGGCATGTAATGTGATGGGAAATGACTTACAAGGTCAAGGAATCAATGTGGCTATAATTTCTATTGTTAAAAAAATAAAATTATTTATGAAGGATATAAATAGGGTATATGAGGAGGTTGGACCACCCTTTTTCTTAGGCCAAAAACTTTGTACTCGAGTTGGGCCTAGTTATAAGTTAATGTTGAATATTTATACATTTAGATAAATTATGTGTTATAGCAGCATATTATGGTTGGCCATACGAGAGAAAGTTAATTATAAATATAGAAATAATCACATATTCTGGTATATCTCCTTAATTTCAAAACTTATATTATTGTTTTAGGTAGTGTATCCCAAATACATGTAAATAAATTAGTATATATTGAGTATAGTATACTCCCTCCGACCTATTCATATTGTCATCCTTTCCTTATTTAGGTGTCTCACTCAAATTGTTATTTTCCAAATAAGAAAAGTTTTAACTCTTCAAAATCCTCCAAACGTAATGGGACCTACCCACTTTCTATCTTTTTACTCTAATTCTTAATCTTCGTGCCGAGCAGTAACATCAGAGGTGTAGCCAGGAGGGGGCAATGGGGTTATCGAACCCCTAGTTTTTACAAAAAAGTACCTATATATACGTCTTCTACCGCCGATGCCGAGGAAAAAGGGAAAGAGGGAACCAGAGAAATAGATTTGCTGAGGCGGTTGTTATACTTTGGGTAATTGGGTTTCATTAATTTTAGAATATTTTAATAAGAGTGTAATACCCCGAACTTCTATAACATTAGAGAGCATATTAAATAACCGAGTAAGTTTAAATGACGAGATTTGAAGAATAAATTTTTTTCTAAATAAGTGGAAATGAGTAAAATAATTGAAATGCCCTTATGTGTTTTTACGTGTGTAATGCCCCGGAAATTCCTTACGATCTCAAAAATTTAAAGTTAATAAAATAAACGGCTTTGCACGCTTAAGTTTACGATTTTGAATTCTAAAACTAACGGACGAATCCGTTTCCGAAAATAAATTACGGAAGTCAGCTAGACGACTACTGTATTTAGGGTTAGCGCGTACGAAAAGTTTCTAGTTCGTGAACTCAGAACGGAAAACCGTCTGATTTTTACATTCACGAAATCGCGATACGAACTCGCCCGAGAAAGTTCGTTTTTGTGATTTTCCGGACAAAACTCGGACTGTGTCGTCCCGAGTTTTTGTCGGAATTAATTTTTTAAATATCATTTTCCGATTAAGTTTAGTATGTTAGAATTTTTGGACGAATCGGATCGTGACGATTTTGTGCCGAGCTACGTATTTCGTCGTTCGATTTCCGTAACGTCGTATCGCGCCGGAAAAGCGCATATTTTTCCTCCCCTTACCCTCATGACCGACCTCCCTCCTCTCTTAGACTAGATATTTGTGTTTTATATTGTTTCATGTGTGACACCTATTACTATTACTATTCACCCTTTACACCTTTACACTTATTAATCCTTATAACATATGTTATATCAAATTAAATCACATCTCCTCCTTCCCTCCCCCCATTTTCAGCAGCCTTCTCTCCTCTCTCTCTCCCATTCTTCTTCTTTTCTCCACCATTGAAGAAACTTGAAGATCTTGAGCAAGAAATCACACAAGTCATCATCCAACCAACAAAACCTATTACTTCCTTTGTTAATCCTCAAGGTATTCATCTCCTCCATGTTTCTATCCAATTGGATTCCCCTTCTTTTTATTTTCTTCTTGGATCGAAATTATAGGGATGATGAACTAGATGTTTTGATCTTGGATTAGTTTAATTAGATGTGTTTAGTCTTGAATTCTAGGATTAAAATTGATTGAAAAACCATGAACCCTAATTCTATGTATTACCGAAAATTAGGGCTTTTTGTAGGATTTTTGGAATTCTTCAATTGATGATAAAATCATGCTTAGGAGGTGTTCGATTAGGGATTAGAACCAAGAGAAATCGAAAGCCCTTTGTTTGATTGAAATCGATTTAGGGTTTAGGGTTTGAAATTAGGGATTTTGCATGTTATTGTGTAATTGGTTTTCATTTGATCAATTGATGTTATAATAGTATGATTAAGAATTAAATGGTGTTAATTGAAGAAGAAAATCACTCTCTTAATCCATGTTAATACCGAAAATCTTGAGAAAATTAGGGGTTTTCATGTGTTTGATTTAGATGATGTTTGGTTGATGGAATAATGTTGTAAATGGTATTAATTGTTGATAGGAATTTATTTAGATTTTTCTAAAAATATTTTGTGGGATGTAAGAGACGAAGAACTCGTCGTAAGTTGAAATATAGTGTTGATGTGAAGTGATTATATGCATGAAAGTGATTCTCGTTAGATGTTGTTTAATGATGTAAAATTTGAATGAAATCCGACAATTTTGAAAATTGTGTAAGAGACGAACGATTAGTCGTAATTAATAACCGAGAAGTTGAATGAGAATTCTAACTGATATTATTGTTTCTAATGGACTTGAGAACAACTTTGTAGTTGATGACATGAGCTTTCGAGCTAATATAATATGAGCTATAGTGATAGTCGAGAACTAGAACGAGAAGTTAATAACATATTGGTTTAGTACTTGTTAGTTGGAAGCCGACGTTTGAAACGTCGTGCTATTGGACGAGTCTTTGAGAAGAAGTTCATCATGTACGGGAGTACGTGTTGACTGCCTTGAGAGTTAAGTTTCATAAGAAATCGAATACGAGAACTTAGAACGAACCTAAGAAGCTATACGTCGATTCTATCGAGCAACTAGGGTTAGCGCGGCAGTTTTGCGACCCTTGCCGGAAACTGTAATAACTTTTAACTCGTTTATTGGATTTGCGATCTGTAAATTGGAGCGCAAACTAGACATCCCAAACATTCCAATGGTGCAGGGCTCATCCCCTGTTTCCAATTCCCCTGTTCTGGGCAGTCCCCAGAGTTACTGTAATGCGCAGTGAAATTTCAGTTTCATCCTTCTAAGTTGTTTCGTTCGCAACTTAGTTTCTTTCGATCGTTTAAGCCGTAATAACTTGACGACTATTTTCCTACTGACTCTAGAGTCAAGAAAGGAGCCTTGAGTGCTAACCGAGACGAGTTGGTACCTCTTATCCGTTCAAGTAAAGAAGTTTAGTTAAGCGAGAAATTGTCTAAGTCGTAATGAACTAAAACTTAATTTCCTAAGTTGATTTCCTTTCCAACTTAGTTCCTTTGATCTTTTAAGTCGTATTAATCTATCGACTGCCCTCTCTACTGACCTAAGAGTCGATTATGAGACCTTTTGAGTTCTAAATGGGATTTTTTCGAGTCTCGTTCCCGTTTAAGTATAATGAATCTAGTAAGCGTGTAAATGAAACGACAAAAAACTATTTCGATTTTCTTTGATCGATTAACTTTTACGACCCGATTTTAAGTATTTTTATTATTTTACGATGAAGGAGGAAGCCAACAGTAAAGAAAGGACGGAAGATCCGAAGATTGGAAGCTAGTACTTCTTAGTTCTGTATTACGAGGTGGGTTTTTATATACAAAATAAAATGAGCAATGCTCGGAAAATCATTCTTTATCGCTTTGATATCTGTGTTTTCAAAGTGATGATTATGGCATGAAATGTTTTATGTTTTATGTGAGTTATCTTGTACCTATCTGAGTTAGCATTCGTGTTATCCAGATTTAGAGTTAATCTAACTAGGTTAACTAACGATCAGCTCTGAGTTAGCTGCTAAGTGCTTTCCAGAGTTAGTGCACTTTGTAACCTGTGGTGTATGTGATATCCTGTTGAGGGGTACCAGCCACGGTGAATGAGAATTAGTCAAGATTGAACGTAACGTACCAGAAAAATGTTTGCAAGCTAATTTGAGAAAAGAATCAGAAAATGTTTAATAGACACGGGTTCTTTCAAATAAAACCCCGATGTGCTACAATTATGAAATGCCATATTTGTCTATACTTATGATTATGATTTCGGCATCGCCCACTAAGTACCTTTGTACTTAGCCCTGCATTGTTTTCTAAATGTGCAAGTTGAAGCGACGTGAGCGGCAGTGGTTGAAGTTGGGTTGAGAAGTTAGGAAGCTTTAGTTATGACTCTTCCGCTGCAAAACTCTAGAATCTTTTTGAGAATATGTATATTGAACAAAACACTGTAGTATAAGTCTGTAATCGTGAACTTAGATACCTTTGTGTACTTTTGTCGAGTAATCACTCGTGATTAACTCTTTATTTATTATATTCAAGTCTTGTTCATTAAATGTTTGATGTTGTTTATGTATGTTTAGTCAGTTAGCCCCCTTCTTCCCCGCTTCTTTAATCCAACCCCAGTCGCACCCCGGCTTCTGCCGTCCCTCGGGATTTGGGGCTATGACAGAGTGGTATAAGAGCAAGGTCTGTTTCCTGCTCTGATCATGAGTCATTCTTTTCTAGTATAAGTTATTCTTTTAGTGATACCACAGAGTGGTATCAGAGCAAGGCTTGTATCCTGCTCTGAGTATGAGTCATTTTTTTAGTGATACCACAGAGTGGTATCAGAGCAGAGTTCGTTTTCTGCTCTGCTTCTGAGTCAATCTTCTAGTACGAGTTATTCTTTTAGTAATACCACAAAGTGGTATCTGAGCAGAAGTTCATTTTCTACTCTGGTGCGAGTCAGTCTTCTAGACTGAGTCATTCTTTTAGTAATAACACTAAGTGGTAACGGAGCAGTAAGTTGTTTCCTGCTTTAGTTATGAGTCATCTTTTTCTAATACGAGTCATTCATTCTAGTAATATCACATAGTGGTATTTATATACAAGTCTCCCTTCGAATGATAATATAGAGTAGTCATTCGTACTCTATATTGAGTCTTCTTTCGAGTCATAAGATGGAATAATGGTATGTACTTTAGATCAGAATCTTCCGTCAAGTAGAAAATAAGAGTTAGACCATAACACTAAGATTGAGAAGGTAGATGTCAACTCAACCTCCCGCTCCGTCGACTCAACGAGGAAAAGGAAAGAATTTCAATTATGCGATTTCTTTTAAATAAGAAATTTTATGAACAAGTATGCAATGAATTTGAGAATGAGAATGAGTTGTGTTCCGAGTTTAAGAATTTTATGGAAGTAAAATTTAATACTTTATGTGATTGTGTGATAGTACGAGTACTATCTTATGTGAAATTATTTGAGCAATAGTTTCTTTCTTTTGAAAAATATGCGGACACAAGAATTTAGTCGGATTTTAGGGATTTTTCCTGGTTCAATGAGAACGTAGACTCGAAACCTAAGATCTTTCGGGTTCTTCGAGAATTTAGACATTTTTAAGAAACGTTATTATAAAATGATTTCGAAAGGAGATCCCCGATGCGAGAAGGACTTCTATTGATAAATATCACGTGAGTTTAGTGACATGAATAAAGATTCAGCAAAGTCGAACTTGTTTTCTAAGAATTTCCTGCGAGGAAAATGAAATAAAAGTGATTCGATAAATCGTGTTAGTAAACGAAGGGAACGATTAGACGTTTGAGAAGCTTTCAAGTTCGAATTAAGAAAGATATGAACAAGATGACGAAGATCGAGTAAATTGGAATCAAAGCTAACGAAATAAGTGAACGTTACTTATGTGTAAGTAATGTTAATGACGTCATTTCGTGTTTCAATAGGGTTCGCCTCGATCGAACTCTACGAAGAAAATCGTATAGATTATTAGGAGTCAAGCGCGAAGCTTGATTAAATTTTTTTTCCATCGATCGCCCGATTCTAGCGACGACAACTGGAACTTAGTTTCCAGAAAAGTTATTCTTTAAGTTATATTCCTTTTTCTTGTGGAATTTATTTCCATATTTCGTCTTTGAGCGACGACTACAACTAGTACGAATACTAAGAGTCGTAAACGACAAATTCTTTTGTGAATGGATGTTACTTTTGAATAAGTAACATGAACGAAGTAAACGTACTTTGTTTTAATAAATGAGAGTCGTTAAGAAATGTGTTGAGAAAGAAATAAAGAATTAAAATGAGTGAAATTTTTGGTAAAATAAAGAATGGAAATAAAATCTTTAATTTTATGTATATATATATATATATATGTTGTTGAGTGCAATTTCTTGAATTGCTAGAAGTCCTGATAAGTGGTTGACTTAAGTGATGATGTTACAATTGAATAAGGAATATTCATTTTGTAATTTAAGTTTTTCGTTGAGATAAGTTATTTTCCCTACCTGTTACTGATCCGTGTTTCCTTACAACTTTTGTAGGATGGCTAGGACTCGTGTTACGGCTCGGAAGAGCCAGCCTTTGGTAGAGTGCGAGCGCACCATACTAGACATGATTCAGGACGAGTATTACGAGTTTGAGGCAGACTACGGCGAGGAAGACGTGGGGCAGATTGTTAGCAATTTCTCTTCAGCTTACTTCCCAGTGCAACACTTGATCCCGGAGAGTCAGGCGATTCTAGACCTGATTGTACACCTATCGGACGAGTGTCGCGGTTGGGCGCACCGTGCGGCATGGTACTTCTTAGGGATTTTCGGCGACGACAGTGAGCCGACCGGCAACTACACCGGATTCACCCTGTTTGTGCACAGGCGCTTCTTTGAGAGCAGATTCATGCTTCCTATCCCATTAGAGCCGAACCTTCCCTACAGTCAGTTTCCAACAGAGACATAGCCAGAGCACCTTGACTTAGACCCAGAGTTTTCTGCCCTGTTGGAGTTGCCACCAGACGGTGTACCGAGTGAGGAGGAGGACGTAGAGTCCGAGCAGCTATAGGAGGACGAGGAGACCGTAGTTACACCAGAGTCACCACCAGTTGGTCAGCAGATCGAGGAGTTGATCCCAGGGCCGGGATTCGTGGAGGTTGGCGCTGAGACAGCCGCGCTGTTAGGGTTGTCTTCACCTTTTGTTCCAGACGTTTGTGTTAGAGTCAGGGGACCGTTAGAGACGAGACTGTATAGGGAGGAGCCAAACTACCGAGAGATCGACGCGGAGCTTGCCGCCTTGTTAGAGTTACCTTCTCCACTTATGCCGCTCGAGGAGATCTGTGCGAAGTGGGGAGTAGTCAGAGAGCAGATGGAGGCAGGACCGTCCAGGGTCCGTTCTAGGGAGGACTTCGAGTCAGGTTCGGGTTCAGGTTTAGTTCCCGAGCACCTTCTTCCCCTGAAGAAGCGTGCGGTAGAGGTCAGCAAGGACTACTTGGTTTCCGGCCTGGAGGAGACGGTTTCAGAGGTACCCTCACCCACCCTGCTTACACTTGCCGACGATTCTACTCTGAGGGTGGACGAGGCACTTCAGCTTGTTTTTGGTTCAGAGTCCGAGGAGGAGGACCCGGAGGAGGACCCAGAGGAGGACTGTTAGGGTTTTTGCAGACCATAGGGGGTAGTTTTTGGACTCGACTGCAGTTTAGTTGAGCAGAGCGTCGTAGACGCAGGTAAATATCAGTAGTAGTAGTAGCTCTTTTGTCCTGTATAGAGTCGGATCAGTAACTAGTTAGTTTTGTAGTTGTAATGCCCCGTAAATTCCTTACGTTCTAAAAATTTTAAAGTTAATTAAATAAATGGCTTTGCACGCCTAAGTTTACAATTTTTGAATTCTAAGACCAACGGTCGAATCCATTATTAAAAATAAATTACAGAAGTCAGCTAGACGGCTATTGTATTTAGGGTTAGCGCGTACGAAAAGTTCTTAGTTCGTAAACTAAGAACGGAAAACCGTCTAATTTTTACAATCACGAAATTGCGATACGAACACGCCCGAGAAAGTTCGTTTTTATGTTTTTCCGGACGAAACTCGGACTTGTCGTCCAGAGTTTTTGTCAAAATAAATTTTTGTAAATTTATTTTCCAATTAAGTTCATATGTTAGAATTTAAGGTCAAATCGAATCGCGACGATTTTTGTACCGAGCAACATTTTTCGTCGTTCGTTTTTTCCGTAACGTCGGATCGCGCCGGAAACACCCGTAACCCTCCTAATTTTTGCATGGCAGCTGACACCTCATCTAATTAGTGGCAAACATGCATGTTTGACTTGTTTAGTTTAATGACACCTTAACCTTACTTTACACAATTTCAACAAGTTCATCATATCATGTTTTTAACACTTGAACAAAACAAATTCTTTCCATCTCTCTCTATCTCTCGGCAGCTCTCTCTCTCCCCCCAATCTTCATCTTCTTCATCTTCTTTCTTCACCTCCATTGAAGACACCTTGAAGTTCTTGAAGAAGAAACCACACAAGTCCTCAATCATCCAACAAAACCTACTACATCCTTTGTTAAATCTTAAGGTATTTCTATTCTCCACAATTCTATCCAATTAGTTTTTTTTTTTTTTTTTCTCTTTTCCTCTTGATCGAAATTTTTAGAGGTTTGGAATAGATGTTGTGATCTTAGAATAATGAAATTGGATGTGTTAGATAGATTAAATAGGGTTTAAAAATGAACAAAATCAAGAACCCTAATTCTTGTGCTAATACCGAAATTTTTGGGTGTTTTGTAGGATTTTTATTTTTCTTCATTTGATGGTTAATTCATGCTTAGTAGATGTTTAATTAGTGTTTGGAATAAAAAAAAATTGAAAGCCCTATGTTTTTGTGAAAGTCAATTAGGGTTTGAATTATGAATTTAGGGGTTTTTATGCATGTTAGTTGATAATTGTTTTGCAAGTGATTAATAGTTGTTATAAGAGGTTGATTAGTAAATAAATGTAGTTAATTGGGGAAGAAAATCATCCCCTTAACATATTTATAAAAACAGAAATTTATTAAGTGATTAGGGGTTTTCATGTATTGATGTTAAGTGATGAATTGTTAATGGAATATAGTTGCAAATCATGTTAGTTAATTATAGAATTTAAGTGAGAATTTTCTAAAAATGTATAATGAAACATAAGACATAAAGATCACTTTATAAGTTGAGTTATAATGATGTTAAGATATGTTTGCATGCATGAAAATGATTCACGTTAGACGTAGTTTAACGTCGTAAAATTTGAACGAAATCCGACAACTTTGAAAAATCGCGTAAGAGACGAACCTTTAGTTGTAACTAATAATCGAGAAGTCGGATGGGAATTATAATTTGATATTTTTGTTTATAATGAAATTTAGAACAACTTTCTAGTTGACGTCATAAGCTTTCGAGTTAATATAATATGGGTTATAGTTATAGTTGAGAACTAGAACGCGTTTTGAAATTTTGTTGGTTTAGTACTTGTTAGTTGAAATCCGACGTTTAGAACGTCCTGCTTTTGAGTGAGTTTTGAGAAGGAGTTTGTCACGTACGGAGGTACGTGATGACTGCCTTGAGAGTCCAGTTTCTAAAAAAATTGAATACGAGAGCTTAGAACGAACCTAAGACGTTATACGTCGAACCTATCAAGCAATTAGGGTTTTCACGGCAGTTTTGCGACCCTCGCCGGAAACTGTAATATCTTCCAGCTCATTTATCGGATTTGTGATCCGTAAATTGGAGCGCGAACTAGATTTCCTAAGCTTTCTAATGGTACAGGGCTCACTCCCTGTTTCTAATGGTACAGTGAAATTTCAGTTTCTTGTTTTCTAAGTTGTTTAGTTCACAACTTAGTTTCTTTCGATCGTTTAAGCCGTTTTATCTAACGAATACCTCTCTACTGACCTTAGAGTCAAGTATAGGACCTTGAGTGATGAAAACCAGTCGAGATCTTATATCTTATCCTTTCATTAAAGAAGTAATAAACGAGAAATTTCATAGGTCATTCAAAGAACTAAAATGTAAATCGCCTAAGTTGATTCTTTCCAACTTAGCTTCTTTTAATCTTTAAAGTCGTATTAAGATACCGACTACCTTCTCTACTAACCCAAGAGTCGAGTATGAGATCTTCCGAGTCCTAAACGAGATTGGTACGAGTCTCGTTTCCCGTTTAAGTAAAACGAATCTAGTAAGCGTGTAAATGCCTAAAGAATGAAACAACTAAAACTTCTTCGATTCTCGTTAATCGATTATCCTTTTACAACCCGTTTTTAAGTATGTTTATTTTACGATGAAGGAGGAAGCCAACTGTAGAGAAAGGACAGAAGATCCAAAGTTGCAAGTTTTGCTTTAAAGTTCTGTAAATCAAGGTGGGCTTTTATCTATATCAAATAAAATGTGGGTTTTTCTACAACTCGAAAGTATTATTTATCGCTTTGATAATTGTATTTTCAAAGTGATAATCTTGGCATAAACTGTTTCAACTATTTTATGTGAGTTCTCTTGTACCTATCTGAGTTAACCTTCGGGTTTACCAGATTTCTGAGTTAACCTTCGGGTTTTCCAGACTTTTAGAGTTAATCTAACTAGGTTAACTAACGATCGGCTCTGAGTTAGCTGCTAAGTGCTTTCCAGAGTTAGTGCACTTTGTAACCTGTGGTGTATGTGGTATCCTGTTGAGGGGTAGCCAGCCACGGTGAATTAGTTTTGGTCAAGATTGAACATAACATACTCTAAAAATGCTTGCGCAGGCTGCTTTATACAAATCAGTCAGAAAATGTTTAGTAGGCACGGGCCTTTTCAACAAAACCCCGATGCGCTACGGTTATAAAATGCCAGATTATTTATACTTATGATTATGATTTCGGCATCGTGCCCACTAAGTACTTTTGTACTTAGCCCTGCATTGTTTTCTAAATGTGCAGGTTGAAGCGACGGTGAGCGGCAACGGTTGATGTTGAGTTGAAAGATAGGATGCTTTAGTTAGAACTCTTCCGCTGCAGAACTCTAAATCTTTTCAAATATACCTTTTGAACAATACACTGTAGTTAAGTCTGTAATTTTGAACTTAGTCTCTTCTGTGTACTTTTGTCGAGTAATCACTCATGATTAACTGTTTCTTTATTATATTGCAGTCTTGTTCATTGAATGTTTGATGTCGTTATGTATGTTTAGTCAGTTAGCCCCCTTCTTCCCCGCTTCTTTAATCCAACCCCAGTCGCACTGTGATACCCCGAGTTTTATCCCTTTAAGAGAGCGTCTAATTAATCGAGTAGTTTAAAGATGAGAATTTAGGAGTAAAATTTTTCTTTTCTAATCGATGAGTTTTGAATAAAACGTTTAAATTGCCTTATGAATCTTGTGTGAATTTATCTGTTCTATTTATCTGAGATGATGATGATGTGATATGTTTGTTGAGTCGTTTGTATGAAAATGAGTATGAGATTAAATTCCGGAAAAATTCTGAGAAGTTTGTTTAATTAAGATAGCATAGCGTTAATCGCCGAGGAATATGTTTACGCCGATGAACCTATAATAGAATTAAATTAGAACCTTCGAACTTAGAATTTCTTTTAAGATCACTGAGATAGGATAAGAACTTATCCGAGAATTGAGAAGAGAAATGAGGCATTAGTCTTGAAAAGGATTAATAAACGAATTAATAAGCCGATTAAATTCTTTTAAGAATTAAAGGACTAAAATGATCAAAGCCTTTAATCTTTTAATTGAGACGTGACATAGGATTGGGACGAGTTAGTGTCAAAAGTGAAACGAGAAGAGGTTAGACCCGTTAATAGAACAAAACGGAATTAATACAAATTGTTTTACCCGGAAAAACTTTACGACCGGATAATTAATACCCGTAACGACACGACGACGACACGTGTCAACCACCCCTCTCCCTCTCTCGCCACCTCACAACCCTCTCCCATCAACCCTCAATTTCCAAGACCAACAAGACATAGTGGTGTCTTGTACATGGCTTGCTTGAATTATGCAAACAAGTTAACTTCAAATCAAACCATCAAGTCTTGTTTTTACAATTTCCAACAAGTTTAATTCTTTTTCACTTTGTTGAATTTTGAATCCTATTCATCTAAGACAAGAGAGGAATGCAGCAACTTATTCATAACATTCCATCTCTCTCTCCATTCGATCTCTCTCTCTCAAAAACCAAAAGAAAAACTCTCTCAAACCTCTCTCAATCTCTCTACTCTCGGCACTCCCTCTCTCTCACACCTCCTTTGATTTTTCTTCACATGCAACTATAGATTCAAGCTTATCCTCCATGGAAATGAAGTAGAAGCCATTAATCCTCCATCAATTCCATCCATATTTTCAAAGAAAGGTACAAATTTCCAAGTTCTTGAAGTTGAATTCAAGAATTTTCCAACATTTTTCTTTAGTTTGATTCCTAAAAACCTATGGATGATTAATCTTATATTCTTTCTTTTTCTTTGAGGATTCAAGAAGACATCCTTCTTCTTTTCAAGATCCAAGCTTTGAAGTTACCATTTCCATCCATTTCAATCCCAAGAACCAAGAGAAGAATTTCCATTTATTTAAGTATGATTTCATTTGATTAGTTGTAAAATGTATGTCTATAAGTCCTAAAGGAAAGATCTATGCATGCATGTTATTTAATATATGTTTATGCAAACTTAGGATATGCATGTGCTAATCAAGTGAGAAGAATTCGTTAGGAGAATCGAGCACTAGATATTAATCGATGAATTAAGAGAAGAAAAAGAAACTAAAACGGTCGTTTAAAAACGGTTTTACTTGTGCATGTCAAAACATTTTTATTTAAAACGGACTGCGCAGTCAAATAACATAATATAATAGCATGTATCATCTATCACAAATAACTTCATGTGCCGAGAAGTAGGCCTCCTTCTCAAACACTGTGACCGGCCTAACCGAAGCAAGGCTCGCAGTCACCTCAACATCTACCACACGTGGGTTCCTGCTTTCACAGGATAATCACATCTTCATATAAATAGATGATAACACATACTAACTTCAATAAAATGGCAAGTCAATCACATTTGAAAACATAACATAATATTCAATAGCATACTAATTTCATCGATAGATTTTGGTTCAGAAAAGCCCACCTGACTTCCGAAGAACTAGCTAGGTGGTCTAGGGCTATTTGTCCTCGCTTAACGATCCGTCCGGCTCGATCCTTCATAGTTCGACATTGATAGATAAGATGTATGAAAGACGGACACAAAGGCGTTGGACTTAAACTGACGGACTTCTATTTGAGTCGTCGCTCTCTTCGTTCTAACTTTTCTAAAGATCTCACGTTTTCGTCTTTATTTCATTAACTCTATTCGAAAAGGTTAACTCTACTACTTAACATCGTATACTTTTCTCGTTCTAATTAATAACTTTATTGATACAATTCTATTACTTGAGTTTCCTTTCAAAGACTTCAGTTCATTCTCAATTTATCAATCAATCATTTAGCATACAAGTTCAATCATCTTTTACATTATAATACTATCATGCATTTAAACACATATTCACACATACAATGAAATCATATAAATCAAACATACTTCAAGACACATTAACATTCATTCAATTTAGATCTTAAAATCTAACTCGATTATGCATTTCCTTTTATAGAGGCTTAAACTATTAATTCTATCTTTCTTATTTATATAGACAACACTTTATTCTACATCCGCTATCTTATAAGGTATTTTATAACTTTTATTTATTTAACAAAAATTCTCTTAGCTCTTAATAAACTCTTATGAAATTATAATTTCTTGTTCGATTCTAACTTGATTCTAATTTCTTAACTCGAACATTATTCCTTTAATTATTATCTCGGTTTATCTTTTTTCGCTTGGTTGGAAATAACGTACTCAATTAATTATTCAATTAATCTTCTATCAACTTATTATTCGACATCTTATTTTATTCTCATTTTCTCGATCAACTTATACGAGTATCTATCTTAACTCGTCTAGCATCTTTTCTTTATTCAATTTATCTTCCTTTTTATTACTTATCGATTAATTCTTATTAAACTCGGTTTTCTCTATTTTTGTTTATTTCTTTAATAATTTCTTCTTTATTTGTTTTAAACCTTTAAGCTATTTCTTACTTAATGATTTCTTTATCTTTTGATAAACATTTTTATGAATTAACTCACTTTATTATAAAAGATCTTTTTGTTATATTTTTAGTAAAAATTTCAAGTCTTTCAAATTTTAATACAAGGTATTTAATTAATAAATCTTTTATACATCTTTCATTTAATTAAAAGCTTTTCAATTTTTAAGTCTTTTATCAAAACTTCTATTTTTATTCCATCTTCAAACTATCATTCATACATACATTGAAATACTTAAACATCCGATTATTTTTATTATTTCTACACTTAATTTCTTTCAAAATTTTCAACATGCAAATCTCATTTTCTTCACTTAACACATGTATGATTATACTAACATAGCATACAATCATTTCATAGATCAAAACATCACTCAATTCATCAACAAAATCATCAAAATAATTTCTCCATTTTTGCTTAAAACTCACGGCATTTATGCCTATTTTTATGCAATTCGTTTCTCAATTTTTCATGCACATAATCTCATTACTAACATGATAAAAATAACAATTCAAGCATCAAAATAACAATAACTCAAAGATTTCATATTTTTCCTATTTTCACGATATTTTTCGGCTTTTATCATTTTTTTTTTAGGGTTTTAGTTTCTTTTTCTTCTCTTAATTCATCGATTAATATCTAGTGCTCGATTCTCCTAACGAATTCTTCTCACTTGATTAGCACATGCATATCCTAAGTTTGCATAAACATATATTAAATAACATGCATGCATAGATCTTTCCTTTAGGACTTATAGACATACATTTTACAACTAATCAAATGAAATCATACTTAAATAAATGGAAATTCTTGTCTTGGTTCTTGGGATTGAAATGGATGGAAATGGTAACTTCAAAGCTTGGATCTTGAAAAGAAGAAGGATGTCTTCTTGAATCCGTTTTAAATAAAAATGTTTTGACATGCACAAGTAAAACCGTTTTTTAAAACTGCTTATATACTTGTGATGTTTGGCAAGGCAAGTTCAATTAATATAGCTTTAAAAAGCATCTTTATTCAAATGTTTTGGCTTGTGTTCACTGAGTACGAAGTACTCAGCCCTGCGTGTGTTTCTAAACATGCAGGTTGTCTGGATGGCGATGGCGTGGATACTTGGTGGTGTGGTTTGGTTTTGTTGGTTAAGTTTGGTAGAATTTCGGACTGGCATTTGTACGTCTTCATACGTGCAAGTGTTGGGAGTTGATGCTAATTTCCGCTGCAATCTTTTGAGCTAATGTCTGTTAAAGTTAACACTTTTATTCTCATGTTCTTGATTCCGAGCGTTGTGCTCGAAGACTTTGAATGCCTATTGATTTCGTAACCTCTTTAACTTGTAATCCCGAGCGATGGGCTCGTAACTTAACTTGTTGTTGAACATGATTCCCTTACCTTGATGTATATATACTCGTATGTTTTCCTCTTTTGTTGGAATTCTTTTCCCATCAGCATGATTTTCTTGTTTGATTTCCTGTTCAAAGTGAAGTTGAGATGCTCGGTTATTATTTCTTTATGCTTTTGAAAACTAAATTCGATTGCCTTATATTCCGCCTTTGTTTTCCCCGAGCATGTTCCCTTTATTCGAGTTAGTTGTTAGTTGTTTAGGTTTGTTGTTGTTCGTAAGTCGCACCCCAAGAGTCGGGGCGTGACAAGTTGGTATCAGAGCATGGTTCTTATTTGTTCTAAAGTCTGTTATTCTTTGATGAGTCGAGTCTAGATTTAATTCCTAGACTTATTTGAGTCAGTAAACCACACCAAGTTATCCTCCATCTCATCCGGCAACCAGGTATGTCTTTTTCTAAAAGTTTTCTTTTCAAGTTAAAATGATGTTTGAGTTATTAAATGTTGATAATTTTCTTTAAAGTTATTTCGTTGAGCTATGATGTTTTGAGATAAATTTGTTAAGTTGTTTAATAACTAAATTGCTTTAGAATGTCTACCCCTTTGCGAGTGCGTGTGAAAAGATCGGAAAGAATAAGGCGTGTGTGCGATTGGCTACGTAATTTGGAATTACCCAAAAATCCCTCTTTGGAACGCAGAAATGAGTAGGTAGTAGAATTCGTAATATGTTCGATAGTTTGTTAAGTGTGCTTACGCATTTAAAATTCGTATAGGATGGACAACGTCGATTGGATGCAAGAGTATTTGCACGCGAGAATGGAAAATAATGAATCTTTAGCAGAATTCTTAGAACGATACCATACGATTTGGGGAAAAGTTCAATATATGGACGTAGGACCGTTAGAAGGCATGACGCACCTGATTCAAGCGCTACCAGCAGAATGGAAGGACTGGACAGCATCTCTTGTCTCTCGATTTCTAGGCTACCGTTACTTCGACCGAACCCTTTATGGCGACGTAAATGCTTTTATCTCCGCGATTTCAGCTCGTTTTATGTCCTATGGTGCTCCTCCGCCCGAACCTTATGAAAATGATACTCCAAGCTTGTTGAATGACTTTGTTCATAATCCTTCACCAATTCCTCCAAGTGGAACTGTTTCTCTCCACATCAATTCGCCGCCACGAACTAATCTTCAACCTCAGAATCCTCTTGCAGATTACCCATTTGTAAGTGGTGTGCTTTTTAACTTAATTTTCTTGATTCCTTTGTTTTTCTGACTTATCAACATTGCAGCCAAATGGATGTGATGAAAATTCTTCTTCAAATGAAAACCAAATAGCTGCTTATATGAATCATCCGCAAGCAACCTTTGTAAGCCATCCTAGAGCAGAATCCTCTAGCCAAACCCGCTCAAGTGACGATAAAGCGAATGGAAGTGAAACCGTTGATGCAGCAACTGTAGGAACCGGATATCTTCAGCCTCTACCTAACAATGTTTTTCCTACCCAGCCACGAATCGAATCTGAGCTAGTTGCGATGAATTATACCCTAGAAGAGTGTGAAGAAGCCTTGAGAGAAGCCGAACGTGAGTGTTTCGCCATAGAAGATGATAATGTTGAGGAAGATGACGTGCTGTTTGAAGGACAAATGCATGAAGAAGAAGAGGAGGAAGAAGACCCGGAAGAAGATGAGGAAATTATAGAACACTACGGAGTGGATTCCGAAGCGGAACAGTATGATGATAGTGGACCAAGTGAAGATGACTCCTATGCGTAGGAATGTTCCAAGAAAGTTGTCGATTTCAATTGTTTTAATTCGAGTGTGTTGAGAGTTGAACTATTTTATTTTTCTTTTAGTTGTGTTGTAACCTAAGATGAAGACTATCATAATTTGACTAGGAAAAAGGGAAATATTTTCCAAAGTAAATTCCCTAAGTGTTATAAATCCTAGAGAATGCCGCTGTTAAGCGTTTGGAAGTTAAAATATTTAGATCTTTGAATTGAAGTTGAAATTTTCTAAGTTATTGAATCGAATTGAGTATTTGAATGTGAAGTGATGATATTTGCTCTGTGATTATGACTGATCGTTTCAAGAATCTATGATGATGATATGAATATATGATGATATGAATACATGATGATATGAATATATGATGATATGAATATATGATGATACGAGTATGTGACAATTATTAGAAACTGAATGAGATGCATGTATATATGAGAAATTGAAGTAATGAATTGCTTAAAAAAGTTTTAAATTGTTTTTAAATATCTAAGTACCGATTAGAATCGTGTTCCTCCCAAAAGAGAAGTGTGTTCAGAATCGAGAAAGGTTCCCTGTAAGCTAAAAATCTAGAGTGGTTAAAGTTTTCCCTCGCTTTAATCTTTAGAATGCCGCCAAGACGTAGAAATGTCAGGATTCCCGAAAATAATGCAGAAGGGCAGCGTGATCCTACTCCGCCCCCTCAAAACGAAAGACGAGTCGAAGAGTTGTTTCTCCGACAAAATCCCCCGACGTTCGACGGTAAAGGCAGTCCGGCTGATGCCGAAGACTGGATTCGTTCTTTAGAGCGAATTTTTCGTTTCCTTCGTTGTTCCGATCGCGAGCGTTTGGAATGCATGGCGTACCAGCTTAAAGGAACAGCCGATTATTGGTGGGAAGCAAAGCAAAGGATGTATTCTCCCGAAGAACGCGAAGAGTTGTCATGGGATCAGTTTAAGGAAGCGTTGTACGAAAAGTTTGTACCAAGAAGTTATCGTAAGCAGAAATCCAACGAGTTTACCAATCTGAAGCAAGGAAAAAGATCTGTAGCCGAGTACGACCGAGAATTTTGTGAGTTAGCTCGTTTTGCGCCCGATATGGTCGACACCGATGAGAAAATGTGCGAGTTGTTTAGAGCAGGACTTAGGCAGGATCTTCGAGTAGTTCTCGCCAGCGAAAGTGGTTTGACGTACGCCGAAGCTTTAAACCGAGCCTTAGATATGGAATTAGCAATGCAATCGGAAAAAGGATCGCAACCCCCAGCGAATCCCCAACCCCAAAGCCAGCTAATCACAACCACGTCTGCTCAACAACCCCAGTACGGCCAATATGGAAAAAGAAAAGGAAAAGGGATTAGTGGAACCCAACCAACCAAGAAGCAGTGGCAAGAAAAGAGCCAACCGCCGTCACAGAAGGGAAAGGCACCACAAACGAACCGAGGCAACCTACCCATCGGACCTTTAGGATTCCCTCCCTGTGCGAAATGCGGAAAGATGCATCAAGGCGTTTGTAAGAGTGGAAGCAACGTTTGCTACACTTGTGGTCAGCCTGGTCATTTTTCGAACTAGTGCCCAAGTAAGCAACAAGGGTTTAGAAGCGGAAGGCCAAACCAGTTCCAGCCATCGCAAATGAAAGCTATCGAGGCAGCCCCTCTTCAGAAGTTCGTTCCACGTCAACGTAAGCCGCCGCAGCCAAGGCAGCAACCTCCTCAGCAAGAACCGCCGTTTTTTCAAAGAACGTACGCGATTGAACAGAAACCGCAGGAGAAAGAGAAAGGAAATCTGGCAGGTATGGGAAAGCTTAACAACATACTTGTTATAGTTTTGTTTGATACCGGAGCTTTGCATTCGTTTATATCTAGTATCTGCGTAGAGAACCTAGAACTAGAAGTAGAATAATCGAATCAAATGCTTAGTGTCGCAACCCCTTTAGGAAAGTCTGCGTTAGTTTCGCATGTTTGCTCGAACCTAGAATTTGAAGTCGAAAACCGTAAGTTAGTCGCGAAATCCCTAAATGTAATCCAGATGCGTGACGTCGATATAATCCTAGGAATGGATTGGTTAACCGAGAATTTTGCGACGATTCGATGCGATTTGAGACAGATATCGTTTAAATCCCCTGAAGAAGAGTCAACCATAGATTTCGGAATGGAAAAGAGAGTGAAGAAGAGCGTACCGATAATTTCAGCCATGAAAGCGCAGAGATTGATGCGGAAGAAAGGAACCCAAGCGTACCTAGTCTATCTGAATAAGGACGAGAATCACGAGTTAAGTATCGACGATGTTCCAATCGTAAGAGAATTCAAGGATGTGTTTCCTGAAGCGTTACCAGGTTTACCCCCTGATCGTCAGTTAGAGTTTTCAATCGATTTAGAACCAGGATCAGCTCCGATATCCAAGGCACCGTATCGAATGGCCCCAAAGGAACTTCAAAAGTTGAAGATCCAACTGCAAGAATTGTTGGACTTAGGCTACATTCGACCGAGTGTATCGCCTTGAGGTGCTCCGATTTTGTTCGTAAAGAAGAAAGATGGTAGTTTAAGGATGTGCATAGACTACCGAGAGTTAAACAAGATTACGTTGAAGAACAAGTATCCTTTGCCAAGGATAGATGATTTGTTTGACCAGTTAAAAGGAGCCGGTGTTTTCTCCAAGATTGACTTAAGATCTGGATACCACCAACTGAAGATCAAGCAAGAAGATATTCCAAAGACTGCTTTTAGAACGAGATATGGACATTATGAATTCATAGTAATGCCATTTGGATTAACAAATGCCCCGGCAATGTTCATGGATATGATGAATAGAGTTTTTTCACGAATATTTGGACAAGTTCGTGATTGTCTTTATAGACGATATTTTGGTGTATTCAAGGAATGAAGCTGAGCATGAAGAGCATTTAAGAATCGTGTTAGAAACGCTTAGAACGGAAAAGCTGTATGCTAAATTCAGTAAGTGCGAATTTTGGTTAAAGGCAGTAAATTTCTTAAGACATGTAGTTTCGTCCGAAGGCATCCAAGTAGATATGGAGAAAGTGAAAGCTGTGCAGGATTGGAAGTCCCCGACGTCAGTACATGAAATCTGTAGTTTTCTTGGTTTAGCAGGATACTACCGGAGATTCATTGAAGGATTTTCTAAGATCGCGAAACCGATGACGAGCCTGTTGAAGACAGAAACGAAGTTTACATGGACAGAAGAGTGTGAGAAAAGTTTTCAAGAACTTAAGACGAGATTAACGACAGCCCCAATTCTAGCCCTACCCGAGCCAGATAAAGATTATGTTGTTTATACCGGTGCATCTGCTCAAGGACTAGGATGTGTGTTAATGCAAAATGGAAAAGTGATTACATATGCGTCCAGGCAGCTCAAACCTCACGAAGAGAAGTATCCAACCCACGACCTAGAATTAGCAGCCGTCGTTCATGCTTTGAAGATATGGCGACATTACCTTTATGGAGCGAAGTGTGAAATATTCTCAGATCACAAAAGCCTGAAGTACTTCTTCGAGCAGAAGGAGTTAAACATGAGACAAAGGAGATGGCTTGAGTTAGTAAAAGACTACGATTGCAAGATATCTTACCATCCCGGTAAAGCGAACGTAGTAGCCGATGCGTTAAATAGAAAGAGAAGGAAGGAAAAGTCGAATAGGATCGAGTTAGAATTTCTTTTAACCGATGAAGTCGAGTTGATCGAAGAGTTTGCGAAGATGAAGATTGAAGTAATCGTACCTCCAGCGACAGTAGATCAAGTAATTGCTACCTTAGTAGTGATGCCTGACTTAAGAACCCGTATCGTAGAAGGCCAAAGAAGAGACGAAGAGTTAGAAAAGCTACGAAGGAAGGTGAGAAGTGGAGAAGTTAAAGATTTTGCCGAATCAAGCGATAATGCGTTGTTGTATCAAGGAAGAATTTGTGTACCTAACGATGACAAGTTGAAGAACGAGATAATGAGTGAAGCTCATGAAACCCCGTATACAGCCCATCCCGGCAGCACGAAGATGTACCAAGACCTAAAGAACCAGTTTTGGTGGAATGGAATGAAGACAGATGTGGCATTGTTCGTTGAAAGATGTTTAGCTTGCCAGCAAGTGAAGTCCTTACATCAAAGACCGTATGGACCTCTACAACCGTTACCCATCCCAGAGTGGAAGTGGGATGGAATCACAATGGATTTTGTGACAGGATTGCCAAGATCAAGAAGAGGAAATACAGTAGTATGGGTAATAGTGGATAGGTTGACGAAGTCTGCTCATTTCATACCTATTCCACATACCTATGGATCAGCCAAATTAGCCGAGATCTACATCAAAGAAATTGTGAAATTGCACGGAGTTCCGAAGACGATTACCTCTGATAGAGATTCGAAGTTCACCGCCCGTTTTTGGGAAAATTTCCATAAAGAGATTACCTCTGAATAAAACGTTTAAATTGCCTTATGAATCTTGTGTGAATTTATCTGTTCTATTTATCTGAGATGATGTTGATGTGATATGTTTGTTGAGTCGTTTGTATGAAAATGTGTATGAGATTAAATTCCAGAAAAATTCCGAGAAGTTTGTTTAATTAAGATAACATAGCGTTAATCGCCGAGGAATATGTTTACGCCGATGAACCTAGAATAGAATTAAATTAGAACCTTCGAACTTAGAATTTCTTTTAAGATCACTGAGATAGGATAAGAACTTATCCAAGAATTGAGAAGAGAAATGAGGCATTAGTCTTGAAAAGGATTAATAAACGAATTAATAAGCCGATTAAATTCTTTTAAGAATTAAAGGACTAAAATGATCAAAGCCTTTAATCTTTTAATTGAGACGTGACATAGGATTGGGACGAGTTAGTGTCAAAAGTGAAACGAGAAGAGGTTAGACCCGTTAATAGAACAAAACGGAATTAATACGAATTGTTTTACCCGGAAAAACTTTACGACCGGATAATTAATACCCGTAACGACACGACGACGACACGTGTCAACCACCTCTCTCCCTCTCTCGCCACCTCACAACCCTCTCCCATCAACCCTCAATTTCCAAGACCAACAAGACATAGTGGTGTCTTGTACATGGCTTGCTTGAATTATGCAAACAAGTTAACTTCAAATCAAACCATCAAGTCTTGTTTTTACAATTTCCAACAAGTTTAATTCTTTTTCACTTTGTTGAATTTTGAATCCTATTCATCTAAGACAAGAGAGGAATGCAGCAACTTATTCATAACATTCCATCTCTCTCTCCATTCGATCTCTCTCTCTCAAAAACCAAAAGAAAAACCCTCTCAAACCTCTCTCAATCTCTCTACTCTCGGCACTCCCTCTCTCTCACACCTCCTTTGATTTTTCTTCACATGCAACTATAGATTCAAGCTTATCCTCCATGGAAATGAAGTAGAAGCCATTAATCCTCCATCAATTCCATCCATATTTTCAAAGAAAGGTACAAATTTCCAAGTTCTTGAAGTTGAATTCAAGAATTTTCCAACATTTTTCTTTAGTTTGATTCCTAAAAACCTATGGATGATTAATCTTATATTCTTTCTTTTTCTTTGAGGATTCAAGAAGACATCCTTCTTCTTTTCAAGATCCAAGCTTTGAAGTTACCATTTCCATCCATTTCAATCCCAAGAACCAAGAGAAGAATATCCATTTATTTAAGTATGATTTCATTTGATTAGTTGTAAAATGTATGTCTATAAGTCCTAAAGGAAAGATCTATGCATGCATGTTATTTAATATATGTTTATGCAAACTTAGGATATGCATGTGCTAATCAAGTGAGAAGAATTCGTTAGGAGAATTGTAATGCCCCGTAAATTCCTTACGTTCTAAAAATATTTAAAGTTAATTAAATAAATGGCTTTGCACGCCTAAGTTTACAATTTTTGAATTCTAAGGCTAACGGTCGAATCCGTTATTAAAAAAATAAATTACAGAATTCGGCTAGACGACTACCGTATTTAGGGTTAAAGCATACGAAAAATTTTTAGTTTATAAACTAAGAACGGAAAACCGTCTAATTTCTACGTTTAGAAAATTGCGATACGAACACGCCGGGAAAGTTTGTTTTTATGTTTTTTCGGACGAAACTCGGACTTGTCGTCCCGAGTTTTTGTCAAAATAAAATTTATAAATTTATTTTCTAATTAAGTTCATAAGTTAGAATCTTTAAGTCAAATCGAATCGCGACGATTTTGTACCGAACAACGTTTTTCGTCGTTCGTTTTCCCGTAACGTCGGATCGCACCGGAAAAACGTAACCCTCCAAATTTTTGCATGGACAGCCGTCACCTCACCTTAATTAGGTGTCAACATGCATGTGTTGACTTAACTAAACTAATGACACCTACAATCACCTTTACACATGTCAAATTTTTCATTATTTCATCATTTACAACAAAACAATTTCCATCCCTCTCTCTCCACTCTCTCTCTCGGCAGCCCTCTCCCATTCATCAAACTTCATCTTCTTCATCCTTCCCACCCACCATTGAAGCCTTCTTCAAGAGCTTGGGAAAGAACACAAGCCATCAATCCATCCATTCAACCTCTTAAGTTCTTCATTAAATCTTAAGGTATTTCCATCCTCCATAATTCTATCCATTTAGATTTTCTTTTCTTCTCTTTTCCTTCTTGTTCGAAATTTTAAGGTTATGGGATAGATGAATTGATCTTAGAATGATGAAATTAGATATGTTAGATATGATAATTGGAGATTAAAATGGAACAAAAATAAGAAACCTAACATCTATGTTAATGCAGAATTTTTTGGGAAAATGGTAGAATTTCTAATTTTCTTCTTTTGATCATGGATTCATATTTAGTAGGTGATTAATTAGTGATTGGGATGAAAAGGGATTGAAAGCCCTATGTTATTATGAAATTTAATTAGGGTTTGAAGTATAAATTAGGGGTTTTTGCATGTTAAATGATAATAGAATTGCAATTGATTAATTGGTGATATAAGAGTATGTTTAGTAAATAAATGTTGTTAATTTGAGAAGAAAATCATCCCCTTAAAATATGTATGAAATCAGAAAATTTATAAGATAATTAGGAGTTTATACATGTTAGATATAAGTGATGATTTGTTAGTTGAATATTGTTGCAAATTATATTAGTTGATTATAGAAGTTAATTGGAAATTTTCTAAAAATGTGCAATGGAATGTAAGAGACTAAAATCACCATATAAACTGAGTTATAATGATGTTAAGATGTGTTTGCATGCATGAAAACGGTTCACATTAGACGTAGATTAACGTCGTAAAATTTGAACGAAAACCGACGACTTTTGGAAATCGCGTAAGAGACGAATATCTAGTTGTAACTAATAATTTGGAAGTCGGATGAAAATTCTAACTTGATATTATTGTTTATAATGAAATTTAAAACATCTTTCTAGTTGATGTCATAAGCATCCGAGTTCATATAATATGGGTTATAGTGATAATCGGGAACTAGAACACGTTTGGAATTTCTTTGTTGGTATAGTACTTGATAGTTGAAATCCGACGTTAGAACGTCGTGCCTTTGAGCAAGTTGAGAAGGAGTTTGTCACGTACGGAGGTCCGTGATGACTGCTTTGAAAGTTCAGTTTATAAAAAGTTGAATAAGAGAATTTAAAACGAACCTAAAACATTATACGGCGAACTTATCAATCAATTAGGGTTTCCACGGCAGTTTTGCGACCCTCGCCGGAAACTATTATAACTTCCAGTTCGTTTATCGGATTTATGATCCGTAAATTGGAGCGCGAACTAGACTTCCTAAGCTTTCTAATGGTATAGGGCTCACCCCCTGTTTCCAAGTCCTCTGTTCTGGAAAGCCTCCAGAGTTACTGGACTGTACAGTGAATTTTCAGTTTCTTGTTTTCTAAGTTGTTTAGTTCACAACTTAGTTTCTTTCAATCGTTTAAGCCGTTTTTGTCTATCGAACATCTACCTACTGACCCTAAAGTCAAGTACAAGACCTCTAGTGATGGAGACCAGTCGAGACCTTATATCTTATCTTTTCTTTAAAGAAGTAATAAACGAGAAATTCCTTAAATCATTCAAAGAATTAAAGTAAATCGCCTAAGTTGATTCTTTCCAACTTAGCTTCTCTTAATCTTTAAAGTCGTATTAGGATATCGACTACCATCTCTACTGACCCGAGAGTCGAGTATGAGATCTTCCAAGTTCTAACGAGATTGATACGAGTCTCGTTTTCCGTTTAAGTAAAACGAATCTAGTAAGCGTGCAAATGCCCAAAAGAATAAAATAACTAAATCTTTAATCGATTATCCTTTACAACCCGTTTTTAAAGTATGTTCATTTTATGATGAAGGAGGAAGCCAACTGTAGAGAAAGGACGGAAGATCCAAAGTTGGAAGTTTTGCTTTAAGTTCTGTAAATTAAGGTGGGCTTTTATCTATATCAAATAAAATGTGGGTTTTTCCACAACTCGAAATTATTATTTATCGCTTTGATAATTGTGTTTTCAAAGTGATAATCTTGGCATAAACTGTTTCAACTATTTTATGTGAGTTCTCTTGTACCTATCTGAGTTAACCTTCGGGTTTACCAGATTTCTGAGTTAACCTTCGGGTTTTCCAGACTTTTAGAGTTAATCTAACTAGGTTAACTAACGATCGGCTCTGAGTTAGCTGCTAAGTGCTTTCCAGAGTTAGTGCACTTTGTAACCTGTGGTGTATGTGATATCCTGTTGAGGGGTACCACCCACGGTGAATTAGTTTTGGTCAAGATTGAACATAACATACTCTAAAAATGCTTGCGCAGGCTGCTTTATACAAATCAGTCAGAAAATGTTTAGTAGGCACGGGCCTTTTCAACAAAACCCCGATGCGCTACGGTTATAATATGCCAGATTATTTATACTTATGACTATGATTTCGGCATCGTGCCCACTAAGTACGTTGTACTTAGCCCTGCATTGTTTTCTAAATGTGCAGGTTGAAGCGACGGTGAGCGGCGACGGTTGATGTTGAGTTGAAAGATAGGATGCTTTAGTTAGAACTCTTCCGCTGCAGAACTCTAAATCTTTTCAAACACACCTTCTGAACAATACACTGTAGTTGAGTCTGTAATTTTGAACTTAGTCTCTTCTGTGTATTTTGTCGAGTAATCACTCGTGATTAACTCTTTCTTATTTATATTCAAGTCTTATTCATGGTTTAATGATGTCTTTTCATGTATTTTTAGTCGGTTAGCCCCCTTCTTCCCTGCTTCTTTAATCTAACCCCAGTCGCACCCCGGCTTCTGCCGTCCCTCGGGATTTGGGGCTGTGACAGAGGGGTATCAGAGCGGTCTTTCCTGCTCTGTACCAGAGTCTTCCTTTCCTAAGTAGTACCACAAAGTGGTAGTAACAGAGCAATCGTTTCTGCTCTGCATATGAGTCTTCATTCAAGTAGTAGCATATAGTATTCGTTCTTACTCTATAAGGAGTCTTTTTTTTCGCGTCGCAAGATAGAGTGTTCGTACTAATTCTATATCGAGTCTTCTTTCGAGTCGTGAAATGGAGTTGTTATTCATATTCTATAGTGAGTCTCTTTTCGAGTCATAAGATAAAGCACATGTATATACTTTAGATCAGAGTGTTCTTTCAAGTAAAGATAGGAGTTAAGTTATGGCATTAAGATTCAGAATATAGATGACAACTCAACCTCCCGCTACGTCGACTCAACGTGGAAAAAAAATATATATAAGGAAGGAATGTCAGTAGCTTAATTTCTTTTCAATAAGGAATTTTGAATAATTATTTCCCAAGTATAAGAATTTATACTTGCTTGTTTATGTGATTATGTGATAGCACTAGTGCTATGTTATGTGAAATTATCTGTGAAATAATTTCTTTTTGTTTGAAAATATTTTTGATGCACAAGAATTTAGAAGGATTTTAGGGATTTTCCCGGATTATGGAGAACGTAGACTTGGAAACCTAAGGTTTTTCTGGCTCTTCAAGAACTTAGACGTTTTAAGAAATATTAATTTCAAATGATTTTGAAAGGAGATTCACAACACGGGAAGGACTTCTTTTGACAAATGTCACGTGCGTAAAGTGACATGAATGAAGACTCGACAAGAGTCGATCTTTGTTATAATTCCGATATGAATTTCCTTCAAGGAAATGAAATAAATAAATAAAAAGGTAAATCGTGTTAGTAATCGAAAGGAAAAAGTAGATGTTAGAGAAGCATTGGCTTCAAAATAAGGAAGATGCAAACGAGACAGAAGTTCCATGTGATTGAGGGACTGTTATGTGGACCTGATCAACCCACATAATAAGAAACTCAGTAATATGGGTCTTATGCCCCGTGAGCAAACCCTATTTTAGTAAGGTATAAGTGTTTTAAAAGAAATTAATAATGCTTACGTATAAGTAACATGAAACGTCGTCGTTCCAATTCGTTCCGTTTCTTTCAACGGAGTTCGCTTTGTTAAGTTTTGGGAAGCAGCATGTTTTATTATTAAGAAACAAGCACGAAGCTTGATTAGAATTCTTTCTACGAATGTTCAAATCAGACAACGTTAAAAACTATGTTTTAAAGCCTTTCCCCAGATAAAAGTCTATTCTTCTGATGGAATTTAATTTTATACTTCATTCTCGAACGAAGAATACAACTAGTACGAGTATTAACTTTCTTTAGGGAATAAATGTTACTCTTGAATAAGTAACATGAACAAAGTGAACACGTATTGTCATAATAAGTGAAATTGTTAAGAAATTTTCTTCAAGAATGGAAATAATGAAGATTTATAAATAAATAAAAGTTATAAGAAAATAAATGGTTAATAAGATAGGGAATGGGAATAAAATCTCGAAATTTTATTTCTATATATTGTGCGTACGAATGCAATTTTCTGTGAAAATTGCTAAAATGTCTAAGATAAGATGGTTTGACTAAGTACAGTGTTATTACAATTGAATAAGGAATATTCATTTTGTAATTTAAGATTTTTCGTAAGATAAGATATTATCCTACATGTTACTGATCCGTGTTTCTTAAAAAAAGGATGTCATCCAGTAGTGATTTGACTCAGGGGAGTCAATCTTCACCGCAGTTAGACGAACAGAGCATCAGGGATGCGCAGTAGTATAGTAGCCCTCTGTTATGTACATAGTCGGATCAGTAACTAGATAGTTTTTGTAGTACTCTAACGGATACGAAATTTTTATGGATCTTTTCCATTCTAGTACTTCTGGTAGTACATCAATGCAATATGTTAGTGCATCCTGTACAGGTAGGAAATCAGCCTAGCTTAGACTTGTTGTAGTCTAGTTTTGTATAAGTTTTTGTTAAAGGCAAAACTAATATTCTTTTTGATGTATATATCTATACATGACCCCCAAAAAAAAAAAGAGGGTTTTTAATCACAAGAAAGTCCTTAATGAATCTTATAACTAAACCAGATTATCAAATGAACTCGTGTAATAAGTGCCTTTAATTTAACCTTGGAGGATAAAAGTTGAAAAAAACTAGAATCAAAGTTAATGCGATATTTCCGTATACGTGAAGATTGTTAAGTTGAAAAAAAAAAATAATAAGAGAAAGAAGATTTAAAAGCAAATACTAACAAGGAAAGTTCTTGTATTCTATAGTTCAGAAATGTCGTAGAAAGTCGTTAACAACCCAAGAGGACCCGATAGTCATAGAAAGTCTGACCAAGGTCAAGAGCAACGCATAAGGGAAGGAAGGCAGAAATATCCAGGAACTTTTTTTCACATTCCCAACCTTCTCAACATCATAGTATGACGAACTTATTCTTCGAAAGACAACCACCATCTTTCAATGGGTCTGGTAACCCAATGGAGGCCGAACGATGGATACACGCTATAGACAAAATCTTTGAGATAATTAGACCTAGCGATGAGGAGCGCCTAGCATATGCCGAATATCAGCTAACCGAACAGCTAAATATTGGTGGGAGAATAGGCAAAGAGTTATGACTGAAGAGCAAGCGGCTCCAACTACTTGGAATGATTTTAAGAAGGCATATCATGATAGGTATGTACCCAAAAGAGCCGAGCTTGAGGAGGAAATAGCCAGGAAACTTCAGGGAGAACTTAAATACGAACTGGGAATAGCAGTGGCCAGAAAGGAAGGATTGAGTTATGAAGAACTACTAGGTCGAGTTTGTGAGATAGAGGCATTAGTGCCTAATAAATGAAAAATGGTAAAGTCCACACCAGTACCAAACGAGACAGTAACCTAAGACCCTCCCAACAATAAGGTTAATCATAAGGGAAAAAGAAAATGGGAAGCGAATAGCAGTGAGTGCTACCAGAGCCGCAATAACCAGGGGAAAAAGAATAGGATTCGGCAGAATTATCAGCAGCCAGGAAAGGGAAGTAAGGATGGAAAGAAAATAGGGCAGCACAGGAATAGAAATCGGGGAAGAAAGGCAACTAGAAAGGGTTCACATTCCAATTTGCTCCAAATGCAATAAGACGCACCCTGGAATATGTCAGGCAGGCACTAACAACTGTTTCAACTGTGGATATGAAGGACATATGAAGAAAAATTGCCCAAACCCACCGATGGTAAATAATGTATACCAACCCAAACACCTCCAAATTCTGAGAAATACCCAAGAAGGGATCTTTTCTCCAGCTTGCCCTAGGTGTGGCAAGATACATCCCGGTATATGTTTAGCAAAGTCTGATGTGTGTTTCAATTGTATGAGCGAGGGACACGTTAAGAAGTATTGCCCAGAACGGAAGCAGGAAACAAAACAGAAACATGAAGTTTCTGTATGTTCAGAATGTGGTAAGAGACATGAGGGTGTGTGCCTAGCAAACATGAATAGATGTTTCTTATGTGGGATGCTGGAGCATATAAGTGAGGATTGCCCAACACGGTTTCAGATGATAGTACCATATCAGTACGACCAGCCTCAATCATTGATTACAGCTCAAATCCAGTCTCAGACACAACCATTACAACCACAACAAAATATAGGAGCTTACATGATAGGGCAAGGAAAGCAACGTGAAGGAAAGGGGAAGCTGGTAGGTATTGGACGAACCTTATAATTAATCTGTCATGGCTAAACCCATTTTAGGGCGTTATAATTATTTTCCTTAGTACTTATTGATACTTTAGGGATAGAACTAGGACGCGCTAGTTACGAACTAGGGAGAACTACACTTTAGGAAGAACGATAACCTCAGAGAAATTATTTCCTTAGTTTCGTCGAACATGGAATTTAGATCTAGGGTCTTTTAAAAGTAATAACAAACAATCGAACAGTGATATGATGTTCAACATATTGTTTTTATATATAATTTTAGGAATAAACTAGTTGTTTGGGAATTACATCATGATTCTCTACAACGAGAGAAAAATCTCTTCTCAACCCCGATTAGAGAACCAACAGAACTCTATGGAATTTCGATGGACATAAGGATACTGATAATATTCGCCCTACAAATCAAGAAGTCAACGAAAATGAAATATACGATCGTTTATCTCGTGAACCTAGTTGGAGACCCCAGAGCCAACAAGACTTTTGAACGTGGGAATTAGGAACGAATATGAAAATATCTTTTCAGAAGTATTGATGGGACTACCATCGGATTATCATGTAGGTTCTGTGATCAACTTAGAACTGTTAGCAACGCCCAAATCAAAAACCTATTTAAAATGATACCAGGAGAATTATAAGAATTCTAGAACCATCTGCTAATGTTGTTAGGTAATGATTTCACTAGGCAGACGTTTTCCCCATGGAAAACACCGTGATGTTTAACGCAAGGATAAATGAGTCTTCAAGAACGTTCATTGGATATCAAGTTAAATAAGATAAGAAAGCAATAGTTTATGCTTCACGGCACTTTAACCTCAGAAATTTAAGTAACCAATCTATGACTTAGGGCTTGCAACCATAGAACATGTACTGAAATATGGTGTAAGAAATTAGATCTTCACAGATCATAATAGATCGGAGTGCATTATCGAGCAAAGGAATTAGAGTAAGATAAAGGAGATGGCTCAAATTAGTAGAATAGTACGCTTGTGAAATGAATTACCACCTAGGTAAAAGCAGCGAAAGGATAGACACACTAGGTCGTAAGACCCCACCTAAGTTTAGGTATCTCTTCTTAGGAAAAGAAACGTTCATATAAGGATTTGAGATAATAGGTGTAGTAATGCACGATACCCCAACATCAATTATAGAAGCAAATAGCAATACAAGTAGCTATACCAAATTACGAGAAGGATTGTAAGTACCTAGAGGAAGGACGAGTAAATGAATTAGCTTCGACTAAGGATAAGATTGGACAAACCAGGCAATGACTCTAAAACAAAGAGTTTTGATAGGAATTAAGAGTGGACTTAGTATCTCCAATGACAACAATTAAGGATTTAAGAAAGGTTTTCCAGTGGAATAGAGCGAAACAAGACTTTGTCTTGTTGATAGAATATCTTTAGCTTATAAGTAAGTGGAAGTTCTCACTGACGACCATGCGAGCTGTTACAACCATTAAGTGTTCCAAAATGGAAATAAAAGGATATAGTATTAAATTGATTAAGACTCGCTCAAAGTTAACAGTAGGAATACTGCCTTGGGATAGTTTTCTATAGGCCGTTAATCAGTTTACTACCTACCAAATCCTAAAAATTTCAATAGATCAAAGAAGTTATCAGGACTATACATCCGTAAGATAGTGCGTCTGTACGAAACACCAACTTCAATCTTAGCACCATTTTCCCGTCTCCAGTTTGATTAAATAATCTGAAAAAAACGATTCAGATACTCGCTGATATGCTGAGATCGATAATATTAGCTCAAAGAGTGACATGGAAGAATAACTTCCATCAATCGAATTGTTATAATAATAGTAATAAGTTACGATAGGTAAAACGCCTTACGAGGCTTTATATTTCTTTTTAATAGCTACCTTATTGTTATAAGGTGGGTAAAGGAACAAACTCAGGGTCAGAAAGGGTCAGTGAAATAATCGAAATCATACGATAGATCCGAATCGGAATAAAAGAATTTAAAGAAGACAAATGTCTTATGTGTATACTTCAATTTGACCCTTAATAATGTAAATAAGGATATATAAAAAAAAAAAAAAAAAACTCTTAAAGAGAAACGACAATTTTGTGTCAAGTTTAAAACTTCGACAAAGATTTTCATAATTAGCAAATAACTTGGAAAGAATAGTTTCCAATACAAATAGTAATGGCTTTATCGCCAAATTTACAAATGCTTATCTTACGTGTATCTCATTTTGAGAAAGTATTATAAATCGTTTTATGCACAAAGTGTTGTTAGTAAGACGTCGGTCTTAAAACCGACCTAAATTATGGAAAAAGAACAAAAATAATCTTGAAACGAAAAGCATAAGAATTTAGAAACGAGTCAATGTGTTATTGAGTAGATAAGAAGATCATTAAGACCAAGAAAAGCCACGTGAGAGTTTAACGAAGAATTGAGAAAGGAATACCCCTATCAGTTAAGAGGATAAGCAAATTTCGGGACGAAATTTTTCGCAAGGGGGGTAGGATGTAATGCCCCGTAAATTCCTTACGTTCTAAAAATATTTAATGTTAATTAAATAAATGGATTTGCACGCCTAAGTTTACAATTTTTGAATTCTAAGGCTAACGGTCGAATCCGTTATTAAAAAAATAAATTACACAAGTCGGCTAGACGACTACCGTATTTAGGGTTAAAGCATACGAAAAATTTTTAGTTTATAAACTAAGAACGGAAAACCATCTAATTTCTACGTTTAGAAAATTGCGATACGAACACGCCGGGAAAGTTTGTTTTTATGTTTTTCCGGACGAAACTCGGACTTGTCGTCCCGAGTTTTTGTCAAAATAAATTTTATAAATTTATTTTCTAATTAAGTTCATACGTTAGAATCTTTAAGTCAAATCGAATCGCGACGATTTTGTACCGAACAACGTTTTTCGTCGTTCGTTTTCCCGTAACGTCGGATCGCACCGCAAAAACGTAACCCTCCAAATTTCTGCATGGACAGCCGCCACCTCACCTTAATTAGGTGTCAACATGCATGTGTTGACTTAATTAAACTAATGACACCTACAATCACCTTTACACATGTCAAATTTTTCATTATTTCATCATTTACAACAAAACAATTTCCATCCCTCTCTCTCCACTCTCTCTCTCGGCAGCCCTCTCCCATTCATCAAACTTCATCTTCTTCATCCTTCCCACCCACCATTGAAGCCTTCTTCAAGAGCTTGGGAAAGAACACAAGCCATCAATCCATCCATTCAACCTCTTAAGTTCTTCATTAAATCTTAAGGTATTTCCATCCTCCATAGTTCTATCCATTTAGATTTTCTTTCTTCTCTTTTCCTTCTTGTTCGAAATTTTAAGGTTATGGGATAGATGAATTGATCTTAGAATGATGAAATTAGATATGTTAGATATGATAATTGGAGATTAAAATGGAACAAAAATAAGAAACCTAACATCTATGTTAATGCAGAATTTTTTGGGAAAATGGTAGAATTTCTAATTTTCTTCTTTTGATCATGGATTCATGTTTAGTAGGTGATTAATTAGTGATTGGGATGAAAAGGGATTGAAAGCCCTATGTTATTATGAAATTTAATTAGGGTTTGAAGTATAAATTAGGGGTTTTTGCATGTTAAATGATAATAGAATTGCAATTGATTAATTGGTGATATAAGAGTATGTTTAGTAAATAAATGTTGTTAATTTGAGAAGAAAATCATCCCCTTAAAATATGTATGAAATCAGAAAATTTATAAGATAATTAGGAGTTTATACATGTTAGATATAAGTGATGATTTGTTAGTTGAATATTGTTGCAAATTATATTAGTTGATTATAGAAGTTAATTGGAAATTTTCTAAAAATGTTTAATGGAATGTAAGAGACTAAAATCACCATATAAACTGAGTTATAATGATGTTAAGATGTGTTTGCATGCATGAAAACGGTTCACATTAGACGTAGATTAACGTCGTAAAATTTGAACGAAAACCGACGACTTTTGGAAATCGCGTAAGAGACGAATATCTAGTTGTAACTAATAATCGGGAAGTCGGATGAAAATTCTAACTTGATATTATTGTTTATAATGAAATTTAAAACCTCTTTCTAGTTGATGTCATAAGCATCCGAGTTCATATAATATGGGTTATAGTGATAATTGGGAACTAGAACACGTTTGGAATTTCTTTGTTGGTATAGTACTTGATAGTTGAAATCCGACGTTAGAACGTCGTGCCTTTGAGCAAGTTGAGAAGGAGTTTGTCACGTACGGAGGTCCGTGATGACTGCTTTGAAAGTTCAGTTTCTAAAAAGTTGAATAAGAGAATTTAAAACGAACCTAAAACGTTATACGGCGAACTTATCAATCAATTGGGGTTTCCACGGCAGTTTTGCGACCCTCGCCGGAAACTATTATAACTTCCAGTTCGTTTATCGGATTTGTGATCCGTAAATTGGAGCGCGAACTAGACTTCCTAAGCTTTCTAATGGTATAGGGCTTACCCCCTGTTTCCAAGTCCTCTGTTCTGGACAGCCTCCAGAGTTACTGGACTGTACAGTGAATTTTCAGTTTCTTGTTTTCTAAGTTGTTTAGTTCACAACTTAGCTTCTTTCAATCGTTTAAGCCGTTTTTATCTATCGAACATCTACCTACTGACCCTAAAGTCAAGTACAAGACCTCTAGTGATGGAGACCAGTCGAGACCTTATATCTTATCTTTTCTTTAAAGAAGTAATAAACGAGAAATTCCTTAAATCATTCAAAGAATTAAAGTAAATCGCCTAAGTTGATTCTTTCCAACTTAGCTTCTCTTAATCTTTAAAGTCGTATTAGGATATCGACTACCATCTCTACTGACCCGAGAGTCGAGTATGAGATCTTCCAAGTTCTAACGAGATTGATACGAGTCTCGTTTTCCGTTTAAGTAAAACGAATCTAGTAAGCGTGCAAATGCCCAAAAGAATAAAATAACTAAATCTTTAATCGATTATCCTTTACAACCCGTTTTTAAAGTATGTTCATTTTATGATGAAGGAGGAAGCCAACTGTAGAGAAAGGACGGAAGATCCAAAGTTGGAAGTTTTGCTTTAAGTTCTGTAAATTAAGGTGGGCTTTTATCTATATCAAATAAAATGTGGGTTTTTCCACAACTCGAAATTATTATTTATCGCTTTGATAATTGTGTTTTCAAAGTGATAATCTTGGCATAAACTGTTTCAACTATTTTATGTGAGTTCTCTTGTACCTATCTGAGTTAACCTTCGGGTTTACCAGATTTCTGAGTTAACCTTCGGGTTTTCCAGACTTTTAGAGTTAATCTAACTAGGTTAACTAACGATCGGCTCTGAGTTAGCTGCTAAGTGCTTTCCAGAGTTAGTGCACTTTGTAACCTGTGGTGTATGTGATATCCTGTTGAGGGGTACCACCCACGGTGAATTAGTTTTGGTCAAGATTGAACATAACATACTCTAAAAATGCTTGCGCAGGCTGCTTTATACAAATCAGTCAGAAAATGTTTAGTAGGCACGGGCCTTTTCAACAAAACCCCGATGCGCTACGGTTATAATATGCCAGATTATTTATACTTATGACTATGATTTCGGCATCGTGCCCACTAAGTACGTTGTACTTAGCCCTGCATTGTTTTCTAAATGTGCAGGTTGAAGCGACGGTGAGCGGCGACGGTTGATGTTGAGTTGAAAGATAGGATGCTTTAGTTAGAACTCTTCCGCTGCAGAACTCTAAATCTTTTCAAACACACCTTCTGAACAATACACTGTAGTTGAGTCTGTAATTTTGAACTTAGTCTCTTATGTGTATTTTGTCGAATAATCACTCGTGATTAACTCTTTCTTATTTATATTCAAGTCTTATTCATGGTTTAATGATGTCTTTTCATGTATGTTTAGTCGGTTAGCCCCCTTCTTCCCCGCTTCTTTAATCCAACCCCAGTCGCACCCCGGCTTCTGCCGTCCCTCGGGATTTGGGGCTGTGACAAGAATCAAGCACTAGATATTAATCGATGAATTAAGAAAAGAAAAAGAAACTAAAACCCTAAAAAAAATGATAAAAGCCGAAAAATATAGTGAAAATAGGAAAAATATGAAATCTTTGAGTTATTGTTATTTTGATGCTTGAATTGTTATTTTTATCATGTTAGTAATGAGATTATGTGCATGAAAAATTGAGAAACGAATTGCATAAAAATAGGCATAAATGCCGTGAGTTTTAAGCAAAAATGGAGAAATTATTTTGATGATTTTGTTGATGAATTGAGTGATGTTTTGATCTATGAAATGATTGTATGCTATGTTAGTATAATCATACATGTGTTAAGTGAAGAAAATAAGATTTGCATGTTGAAAATTTTGAAAGAAATTAAGTGTAGAAATAATAAAAATAATCGGATGTTTAAGTATTTCAATGTATGTATGAATGATAGTTTGAAGATGGAATAAAAATAGAAGTTTTGATAAAAGACTTAAAAATTGAAAAGCTTTTAATTAAATGAAAGATGTATAAAAGATTTATTAATTAAATACCTTGTATTAAAATTTGAAAGACTTGAAATTTTTACTAAAAATATAACAAAAAGATCTTTTATAATAAACTGAGTTAATTCATAAAAATGTTTGTAATGCCCCGTAAAATCCTTGCGTACTAATATTTAAAGTTAACCAAATAGATGGCTTTGCACGCCTAAGTTTACAATTTCTTAATTCTAAAAGCTAACGGTCGAACCCATTAATAAAAATAAATTACAGAAGTCGGCTAGACGACTACCGTATTAGGGGTTAGCACGTACGAAAAGTTTAGTTTGTAAATTCGGAAAGGAAAATTGTCTAATTTTTACGTTTACAAAATCGCAAGTACGAACACGTTGAGAAAATTTGTTTTTACGTTTTTCCGGACGGAACTCGGACTTGTCGTCCCGAGTTTTTGTCAAAATAAATTTTCTAAATTTATTTTCTAATTAAGATATACGTTAGAATTTATAAGTCAAATCGAATCGCGACGATTTTTGCACCGAACAACGTTTTTCGTCGTTCGTTTTTCCGTAACGTCGGACCACGTCGGAAAAACCCGTAAAACCTTCAAAAAAATCTGCATGCATGCCGCCACCTCACCCCTTCTAGTGGAAGACATGCATGCTTGTCATCACTTAATTTAATGACACCTAAGTCTACCTATATGCATGGTCAACATTAGTCATCCCACTTTGAACAAAACTTTTTCATCTCTCTCTCTCTCCACTCTCTCTCTCGGCCACTCTCTCCCTCTCTCCCTCAACTTCATCTTCTTCATCACTTCAATCCTCCATTGAAGAACACTCTTAAGAGCTTGAAGAACTCACACAAACCATCCATCCATCCATTCAATTCCATACCTTCCTTCATTAAAACTTAAGGTATTTTCATCCTCTACAATCCTATCCATTTAGTTTCTTTTTCTTTTCTTCTTCTTCTTGTTCGATTTTTTTAGAAGTTGGAATGGAAGAATTGATCTTGAAATAGTGTAATTAGATATGCTAGGTATGATATTTATGGATTGAAAATGATCAAAAATATGAAACCTAACTTTTGTATGAATGCAGAATTTTTTTGGGAAGTTGTAGGTTTTTAGTTTTTCTTCTTTTGTTTGTAAATTCATGCTTAGTAGAGGTTTAATTAGTGTATGAGATGAAAAGGGATTGAAAGCCCTATGTTATTATGAAATTTAGTTAGGGTTTGAAGTATGAAATTAGGGGTTTTTGCATGTTAGTTGTTTTTGGAATTGTAAGTGAATAATTGGTGATATAAGAGTATGTTTAGTAAATAAATGTTGTTAATTTGAAAAGAAAATCATCCCCTTAAAGTATGTATGAAATCAGAAAATTTATAAGATAATTAGGAGTTTATGCATGTTAGATATAAATGATGATTTGTTAGTGGAATATTGTTACAAATCATGTTAATCGATAATAGGAATTAATTGGTAATTTTCTAAAAATGTTTAATGGAATGTAAGAGACAAAGATCACTATATAAACTGAGTTATAAAGATATTAAGACATGTTAGCATGCATGAAAACGATTCCTATTAGACGTAGATTAACGTCGTAAAATTTGAACGAAAACCGACGACTTTTAAAGATCGCGTAAGAGACGAATATCTAGTTGTAACTAATAAACGGGAAGTCGGATGAAAATTTTAACTTGATATTATTGTTTATAATGGATTTTGGAACCTCTTTCTAGTTGACATCGTAAGCATCCGAGTTCTTATAATATGGGTTAAAGTGATAATCGGGAATTAGAACATGTTTGAAATTTCTTTGTTGGTATAGTACATGATAGTTGAAATCCGACGTTAGAACGTCGTACCTTTAAACAAGTGAGAAGGAGTTTGTCACTTACGGAGGTACGTGATGACTGCCTTGAGAGTTCAGTTTCTAAAAAAAAAGTTGAATACGATGATTTAGTACGAACCTAAAACGTTATACGGCGAACTTATCAATAAGCTAGGGTTTCACGGCAGTTTTGCGACCCCTTCCGGAAACTGTAATAACTTCCGGCTCGTTTATCGGATTTGTGATCCGTAAATTGGAGCAGAAACTAGACTTCCTAAGCTTTCTAGTGGTACAGGGCTCACCCCCTGTTTCCAAGTCCTCTGTTCTGGACAGCCTCCAGAGTTACTGGACTGTGCAGTAGAAATTTCAGTTTCTTGTTTTCTAAGTTGTTTAGTTCACAACTCAGTTTCTTTTGATCGTTTAAGCCGTCTTATCTAACGGATACCTTCTATCTGACCCTAGAGTCAAGGACCAGACCTTTAATGATGAAAACCAGTCGAGATCGTATCTTATATCTTATCTTTTCTTTAAAGAAGTAATGAACGAGAAATATTCATAAGTCGTAAAGTGAGCTATAAATGAAAATCGCCTAAGTTGGTTCTTTCCAACTTAGTTTCTTATAATCTTTAAAGTCGTATTAAGACATCGACTACCTTATCTTCTGACCCGAGAGTCGAGTATGAAATCTTCCGAGTTCTAAACAAGATTAGTACGAGTCTCGTATTATTTATTGCTTTGATATCTGTGTTTTCAAAGTGATAATATGGCATGAACTGTTTTAAGTTTTTTATGTGAGTTCTCTTGTACCTATCTGAGTTAACATTCGTGTTTTCCAGATTTCTAAGTTAACCTTCGGGTTTTCCAGACATTTAGAGTTAGTCTATTTTTAGATTAACTAACGATCGGCTCTGAGTTAGCTGCTAAGTGCTTTCCAGAGTTAGTGCACTTTGTAACCTGTGGTGTATGTGGTATCCTGTTGAGGGGCAGCCAGCCACGGTGAATTAGTAGAGGTCAAGATTGAACATAGCATACTTAAAAATACTTGGCCAAGTGATTTATGAGAAAAAGTCAGAAAATGTTTAGTAGACACGGATTCTTTCAATAAAACCCCGTGTGCTACGCTTATGATATGCCATATTTATCTATATTTATAAGTATGTTTTCGGCATCGTGCCCACTAAGTACGTTTGTACTTAGCCCTGCATTGCTTTCTAAATGTGCAGGTTGAAGCGACGGTGAGCGGCGACGGTTGGTGTTGAGTTAGAAGATAGGATGATTAGTAGAACCCCTTCCGCTGCCAAACTTTGATTTCCTTTTGAGTTGTACTTTGAAATAATATTCAGTAGTAGTCTATGTCTGTACATATGAATTTAGGTTCTTTTGTACTCTTGTCGAGTAATCCTTAGGGATTAACAATTCCTCTTTCATATTAAAGTCTTGTTCATAGTCTATCGATGTTTATCATGTATGTTTAGTTAGTTAGCCCCCTTCTTTCCCGCTTCTTTAATCCAACCCCAGTCGCACCCCGGCTTCTGCCGTCCCTCGGGATTTGGGGCTGTGACAATGTTTATCAAAAGATAAAGAAATCATTAAGTAAGAAATAGCTTAAAGGTTTAAAACAAATAAAGAAGAAATTATTAAAGAAATAAACAAAAATAGAGAAAACCGAGTTTAATAAGAATTAATCGATAAGTAATAAAAAGGAAGATATATTGAATAAAGAAAAGATGCTAGACGAGTTAAGATAGATACTCGTATAAGTTGATCGAGAAAATGAGAATAAAATAAGATGTCGAATAATAAGTTGATAGAAGATTAATTGAATAATTAATTGAGTACGTTATTTCCAACCAAGCGAAAAAAAGATAAACCGAGATAATAATTAAAGGAATAATGTTCGAGTTAAGAAATTAGAATCAAGTTAGAATCGAACAAGAAATTATAATTTCATAAGAGTTTATTAAGAGCTAAGAGAATTTTTGTTAAATAAATAAAAGTTATAAAATACCTTATAAGATAGCGGATGTAGAATAAAGTGTTGTCTATATAAATAAGAAAGATAGAATTAATAGTTTAAGCCTCTATAAAAGGAAATGCATAATCGAGTTAGATTTTAAGATCTAAATTGAATGAATGTTAATGTGTCTTGAAGTATGTTTGATTTATATGATTTCATTGTATGTGTGAATATGTGTTTAAATGCATGATAGTATTATAATGTAAAAGATGATTGAACTTGTATGCTAAATGATTGATTGATAAATTGAGAATGAACTGAAGTCTTTGAAAGGAAACTCAAGTAATAGAATTGTATCAATAAAGTTATTAATTAGAACGAGAAAAGTATACGATGTTAAGTAGTAGAGTTAACCTTTTCGAATAGAGTTAATGAAATAAAGACGAAAACGTGAGATCTTTAGAAAAGTTAGAACGAAGAGAGCGACGACTCAAATAGAAGTCCGTCAGTTTAAGTCCAACGCCTTTGTGTCCGTCTTTCATACATCTTATCTATCAATGTCGAACTATGAAGGATCGAGCCGGACGGATCGTTAAGCGAGGACAAATAGCCCTAGACCACCTAGCTAGTTCTTCGGAAGTCAGGTGGGCTTTTCTGAACCAAAATCTATCGATGAAAATTAGTATGCTATTGAATATTATGTTATGTTTTCAAATGTGATTGACTTGCCATTTTATTGAAGTTAGTATGTGTTATCATCTATTTATATGAAGATGTGATTATCCTGTGAAAGCAGGAACCCACGTGTGGTAGATGTTGAGGTGACTGCGAGCCTTGCTTCGGTTAGGCCGGTCACAGTGTTTGAGAAGGAGGCCTACTTCTCGGCACATGAAGTTATTTGTGATAGATGATACATGCTATTATATTATGTTATTTGACTGCACAGTCCGTTTTAAATAAAAATGTTTTGACATGCACAAGTAAAACCGTTTTTAAAACTGCTTATATACTTGTGATGTTTGGCAAGGCAAGTTCAATTAATATAGCTTTAAAAAGCATCTTTATTCAAATGTTTTGGCTTGTGTTCACTGAGTACGAAGTACTCAGCCCTGCGTGTGTTTCTAAACATGCAGGTTGACTGGATGGCGATGGCGTGGATACTTGGTGGTGTGGTTTGGTTTTGTTGGTTAAGTTTGGTAGAATTTCGGACTGGCATTTGTACGTCTTCATACGTGCAAGTGTTGGGAGTTGATGCTAATTTCCGCTGCAATCTTTTGAGCTAATGTCTGTTAAAGTTAACACTTTTATTCTCATGTTCTTGATTCCGAGCGTTGTGCTCGAAGACTTTGAATGCCTATTGATTTCGTAACCTCTTTAACTTGTAATCCCGAGCGATGGGCTCGTAACTTAACTTGTTGTTGAACATGATTCCCTTACCTTGATGTATATATACTCGTATGTTTTCCTCTTTTGTTGGAATTCCTTTTCCATCAGCATGATTTTCTTGTTTGATTTCCTGTTCAAAGTGAAGTTGAGATGCTCGGTTATTATTTCTTTATGCTTTTGAAAACCAAATTCGATTGCCTTATATTCCGCCTTTGTTTTCCCCGAGCATGTTCCCTTTATTCGAGTTAGTTGTTAGTTGTTTAGGTTTGTTGTTGTTCGTAAGTCGCACCCCAAGAGTCGAGGCGTGACACGCACCCCGGCTTCTGTCGTCCCTCAGGATTTGGGGCTGTGACAGTAGTACTCTAGCGGATACGAAATTTTATAAATCGTTTCTGTTCTAGTACTTTAGTAGGTACTGTTGCAGCTTGTTAGTGCACCCGATAAATAGTAGGCAGCCAGCCTAGTTTAGACTAGTAGTAGTCTAACCTTTTTGTATAAGTTCTCGTTGGAGGCAGAATTAATATTCTTTTTGATGTATATATACATACATGACCCATAAGAGGGTTTTTAATCAAGAAAAAAAAATTCCTATGAATTGAGTAATTAAAATCAGATTGTCAAGTGAGCTCGTGTAACGAGGAATTGAGTTTAACTTGAAGTTAAAAGATTATGAAGTTAATATCGAAGCTATGTTCGATTTGTCGTTCCGTGAATTTAATTAAGTCGAGAACGAGCTCGTAAGTACTAAGAGTAATCAACAGAAGAGAACTAATGAGAATTTCAATTTTTCCTTAGACCAAAGAAAATGCCGTCGAGAAACGTGAACAATAGGAGAGGTCGAGGACCTGGAAGGCTTAGAGGACGTGGGAGACGTCAGCCGGAAAACAACAGAGAACAAGAATATGAGCAGGATGCTACCCCACCACCATCACCATCACCATCACCACCACCATCACCATCACCACCACCTCCACCACCGTCCTGTAGAGATATTGAGGATCTCTTTCTCAAGAGGAACCCTCCGATGTTTAATGGAATGGGCAGCCCTAGCGATGCTGAGCTATGGGTGAGATCTACGGAGAAGATTTTCAAGTTCCTCAGATGCACTGATGAGGAGAGAATGCTTTGTGTCGCATTCCAGCTGACGGGATCGGCAGATTACTGGTGGGAAGCAAGACAAAAGGTGATACCCGCAGAGCATCTGGCTCGTTTCACGTGGGATGAGTTTAAGGAAATACTGTTTGATAAGTACGTACCCAAGACGTATAGGGCACAGAAGGAAGCCGAGTTTTATAATCTGAAGCAAGGAAAGCTACCGTTACTGAATATGATGCCAAGTTTTGCGAGCTGTCAAGGTATGCGCCGGCATTAGTTGATACTGAGGAGAAGTTATCCAAGAAATTTCAAGGGGGTTTACGACATGAGCTAGGAATCGCTTTAGCTAATTATGGAGGACTAGGCTATACAGATATTTTGGGAAGAGCACTAGAAATGGAGGCCATCGTGCCTGATGAGAAGAAGATTGTACCAACTGCATCAGCAGCAGCACAGAATCAGAACCGAGGCTACTATAACAGCAATAGTAGCAACTACCATGGTAAGAGAAAATGGAACGGAGGAGGTAGCGGAGGCTACAATCAGAACTTCAACAACCAAGGAGGTCAGAGAAAGGGAAATCAGCAGGGCTATCAACAGCCTGGACAGAACAGCAACAACAACAACAACAACAACAATAACAAGAGGCCGTGGCAGGGAAACAACCAATCGGGGTTGTTTATTCAAGGAAATAAGCAGAACTCACCGTGGAAGGGTAACTATCAACAGAACCAGCCGCAAGGGCAGCAGAGAAATTTCAACCAGGGAGCAATTAACCCAGGGAGGGTTACCATCCCCGTCTGCCCAAAGTGCAACCGAGCCCATCCTGGAGTCTGCCAGATAGGCACCCCCAACTGTTTCAACTGTGGACAGAAGGGGCACATAAAAAGGGATTGCCCGAAGTCGCTTCTAGCCGTATCTCTCCAAGCCATACAAGCACAGCCGCAGCAGCCGCCAATGAACCAACATCAGTTTCAGCAGCATGCACAACAGCAACAGAATGCGAGGGCATGCGCTATCAAACAGGGTGGTCAGCGCAAAGGAAAAGGCAATCTCGCAGGTATGGGAAAACTCCACAACATCCCCATTAAGATACTGTTTGATACTGGCGCATCGCATTCTTTCATTGCTGGCTCGTGTGCCGATAACTTAGACATCAGACCTGTAAGAGCTGCACAATCTATGAGAGTAGCCACACCTTCAGGAGAAATCACTACTTCCATGCATGTTTGCTCTAACCTAGAACTAGAAATCGGAACTCTTAAGGTTAAAGCAGACAACTTAAATGTTATGATAATGTGGGACGTAGATATTATCCTAGGGATGGATTGGTTGTCAGAGAATTAAGCTACAATTCTCTGCAACGAGAGAAAAATCTTTTTTAAACCCCCGGCTAAAGAACCAACCGAATTCCACGGAATTTCCATGGGTAGAGGCATACCAATTATATCAGCCCTTCAAGCCACGAAACTCATGAAGAAGAAAGGTACCATAGCCTATCTTGTGTACCTAGTCGGAGAGCCAGGAGCCGAAAGGACCATCCAAGACGTGAAAGTTGTGAATAAATATGAAGATGTCTTTCCAGAAGTGCTACCAGGATTGCCACCAGATCGACATGTGGACTTTACGATCGACTTAGAACCAGGAGTAGCTCCTAAGTCTAAAGCCCCATACAGGATGGCACCGAAGGAACTGGAAGAACTCAAAATCCAGTTACAGGAATTACTAGACCTTGGTTTTATCAGGCCAAGCGCCTCACCTTGGGGAGCACCAGTGCTATTTGTTAGGAAAAAGGACGGATCGATGAGAATGTGCATAGATTACCGAGAACTGAACAAGATCACGCTCAAGAACAAATATCCTTTGCCAAGGATCGAGGATCTGTTCGATCAGCTCAAGGGTGCAGAAGTCTTCTCTAAGATAGATTTAAGGTCAGGGTACCATCAGCTCAAGATCAAACCTGAAGACGTACCAAAGACCGCTTTTAGAACCCGATGTAGTCATTACGAATTCCTAGTGATGCTATTTAGTTTAACTAACGCTCCAGCTGTATTCATGGATCTTATGAATAGAGTTTTCCACCCTTATTTGGACAAATTCATTTTAGTATTCATCGACGACATCCTCGTTTACTCTAAGAATGAAAAGGAGCACGAGGAACATCTACGGATAGTGTTGGAAACACTAAGAACTGAGAAACTCTACGCCAAATTCAGTAAATGCGAATTTTGGCTGAAGGAAGTTATGTTCCTTGGGCACATAGTATCGGCGGAAGGAATTAAGGTGGACCCAGCAAAAGTAGAAGAAGTACACAAATGGAAGTCACCAACGAGTCAGAACGAGATCAGAAGTTTCTTGGGTTTAGCCGGTTATTACAGAAGGTTTATTGAGGGATTCTTTACGATCGCTCGCCCGATGACGCAGCTACTCAGGAAGGATACCAAATTTAAATGGACGGATGAGTGTGAGAAGAGTTTCCAAACTCTTAAGGAGAAGTTAACTACAGCGCCAGTACTAGCACTTCCAGACACAAACAAAGAGTATGTGGTTTACACCGACGCATCGAAAAATAGATTAGGTTGTGTCTTAATGCAAGATGGACGAGTGATAGCTTATGCTTCATGACAACTTCGACCTCACGAAGTTGAGTACCCAACCCACGATTTAGAACTCGCAGCCGTAGTGCATGCGTTAAAGATTTGGAGACACCATCTTTATGGTGTAAGGGTTGAGATATTCACCGATCACAAGAGCCTGAAGTACTTTTTCGAGCAAAAAGAACTGAACAAGAGACAAAGAAGATGGCTCGAATTAGTCAAAAATTATGACTGCGGAATTAACTATCATCCAGGAAAGGCTAATGTGGTAGCAGACGCTTTGAGTCGCAAGGCTCCAACGAAGTTAGGATGCCTTTTTGTAGAAGAAGAAACTTTAGTACGGGAATTCGAGAAGATGGATATCAGAGTGCTTGACACGCCAGCTACAATAACAAGTCAGATCGCAGCATTAGAAGCTACACCAGATTTGAGAGAAAGAATCATCAGTGCCCAGAGAAAAGACGAATCAATGGAAAAGTTACGAGTGAGGATAAGAACAGATAAACCAGAAGGATATTCTGAAGCTCCAGACAATGCGATACTTTATGAAGGCAGAATTTGTATTCCTGATGACGACAGCGAACTGAAGAACGAGATCTTGAGTGAGGCTCACGACACGCCTTATACAGCACATCCAGGAAGTACGAAAATGTACCAAGATTTGAGAAGGAACTTTTGGTGGAATGGAATGAAACGAGACGTTGCCTCGTTTGTAGAAAGATGCCTAGCATGTCAGCTAGTTAAGGCTTTACACCGACGACCATATGGATTGCTACAACCATTGGATGTCCCAGAATGGAAATGGGAAGGCATAGCTATGGACTTTGTCACAGGCCTACCTAAGTCAAGAAGAGGAAACACAGCAATTTGGGTGATAATAGATAGGCTTACGAAGTCAGCGCACTTCTTACCGATTAAGATTACCTATGGATCAGAGAAACTAGCTCAGTTATATGTCAGAGAGATTGTACGTCTGCATGGAGTACCGAAGGTCATAGTATCAGATAGAGACGCCAAATTTACCTCGAGATTTTGGATTACGATGCAGAAAGAATTGGGAACAGAGCTTAATTTCAGTACAGCGTTTCACCCACAGACAGATGGACAGTCAGAGAGAACGATTCAGATTTTGGTCGACATGTTAAGAACAGTGGTTTTAGACCGAAGCGAGAATTGGGAAGAAATTCTACACTTAGTCGAATTCGCTTATAACAACATCTATCAGGCCACGATAGGAATGGCGTCGTTTGAGGCTTTGTATGGAAGGAAATGTAGATCACCGCTCTATTGGGACGAAGTAGGTGAGAGAAAGAACCTAGGCCCAGATGCGATTAATGAGATGATTGAGATAGTTCGGCAGATTCGAGATAGAATGAAAGAGGCCCAGAGCCGACAGAAGTCTTATGCCGACGATTGTCAAACCAACCTTGAGTTTGAAATAGGAGATAAGGTCTTTCTTAAGATATCACCAACCAGAGGAATAGTTAGATTCGGAGTTATGGGTAAACTAAGACCCAGGTTTATAGGACCTTATGAAATCCTCGAGAGAATAGGACCCGTCGCTTATAGATTGGCCTTACCGCCAAGTCTAGGAAGCGTTCACAACGTTTTTCACGTTTCTCAGTTGAGAAAATATGTTTACGATCCCAAGCACGTCATTAGTCAGCAAGACGTAGTTCTTGAATCTGACCTAAGCTATGAAGAGAATCCGATATCGATTTTGGATAGAAAAGTCCAAGAATTAAGAACCAAATCGATTCCAATCGTTAAAGTGTTGTGGAACCACCACGGGCAAGAAGAAGCCACGTGGGAACTCGAGGAGAAGATGAAGGAGCGATATCCTCATCTTTTTGCAGAAGGTATGCAAATTTCGGGACGAAATTTTTCGTAAGGGGGGTAGGATGTAATGCCCCGGAAATTCCTTACGATCTCAAAAATTTAAAGTCAATAAAATAAATGGCTTTGCACGCCTAAGTTTACGATTTTGAATTCTAAAACTAACGGTCGAATCCGTTTCCGAAAATAAATTACGGAAGTCAGCTAGACGACTACTGTATTTATGGTTAGCGCGTACGAAAAGTTTTTAGTTCGTGAACTCAGAACGGAAAACCATCTGATTTTTACATTCACGAAATCGCGATACGAACTCGCCCGAGAAAGTTCGTTTTTGTGATTTTCCGGACAAAACTCGAACTGTGTCGTCCCGAGTTTATGTCGGAATTAATTTTTTAAATATCATTTTCCGATTAAGTTTAGTACGTTAGAATTTTTGGACGAATCGGATCGTGACGATTTTGTGCCGAGCTACGTATTTCGTCGTTCGATTTCCGTAACGTCGTATCACGCCGGAAAAGCGCGTATTTTTCCTCCCCTTTCCCTCGTGACCGACCTCCCTCCTCTCTTAGACTAGATATTTGTGTTTTATATTGTTTCATGTGTGACACCTATTACTATTACTATTCACCCTTTACACCTTTACACTTATTAATCCTTATAACATATGTTATATCAAATTAAATCACATCTCCTTCTTCCCTCCCCCCATTTTCGGCAGCCTTCTCTCCTCTCTCTCTCCCATTCTTCTTCTTTTCTCCACCATTGAAGAAACTTGAAGATCTTGAGCAAGAAATCACACAAGTCATCATCCAACCAACAAAACCTATTACTTCCTTTGTTAATCCTCAAGGTATTCATCTCCTCCATGTTTCTATCCAATTGGATTCCCCTTCTTTTTATTTTCTTCTTGGATCGAAATTATAGGGATGATGAACTAGATGTTTTGATCTTGGATTAGTTTAATTAGATGTGTTTAGTCTTGAATTCTAGGATTAAAATTGATTGAAAAACCATGAACCCTAATTCTATGTATTACCGAAAATTAGGGCTTTTTGTAGGATTTTTGGAATTCTTCAATTGATGATAAAATCATGCTTAGGAGGTGTTCGATTAGGGATTAGAACCAAGAGAAATCGAAAGCCCTTTGTTTGATTGAAATCGATTTAGGGTTTAGGGTTTGAAATTAGGGATTTTGCATGTTAATGTGTAATTGGTTTTCATTTGATCAATTGATGTTATAATAGTATGATTAAGAGTTAAATGGTGTTAATTGAAGAAGAAAATCACTCTCTTAATCCATGTATTAATACCGAAAATCTTGAGAAAATTAGGGGTTTTCATGTGTTTGATTTAGATGATGTTTGGTTGATGGAATAATGTTGTAATTGGTATTAATTGTTGATAGGAATTTATTTAGATTTTTCTAAAAATATTTTGTGGGATGTAAGAGACGAAGAACTCGTCGTAAGTTGAAATATAGTGTTGATGTGAAGTGATTATATGCATGAAAGTGATTCTCGTTAGATGTTGTTTAATGATGTAAAATTTGAATGAAATCCGACAACTTTGAAAATTGTGTAAGAGACGAACGATTAGTCGTAATTAATAACCGAGAAGTCGAATCAGAATTCTAACTTGATATTATTGTTTCTAATTGACTTGAGAACAACTTTGTAGTTGATGACATGAGCTTTCGATCTAATATAATATGAGCTATAGTGATAGTCGAGAACTAGAACGAGAAGTTAATAACATATTGGTTTAGTACTTGTTAGTTGGAAGCTGACGTTTGAAACGCCGTGCTATTGGACGAGTCTTTGAGAAGAAGTTCATCACGTAAGGGAGTACATGTTGACTGCCTTGAGAGTCAAGTTTCATAAGAAATCGAATACGAGAACTTAGAACGAACCTAAGAAGCTATATGTCGATTCTATCGAGCAACTAGGGTTAGCGCGGCAGTTTTGCGACCCTTGCCGGAAACTGTAATAACTTTTAGCTCGTTTATCGGATTTGCGATCCGTAAATTGGAGCGCAAACTAGACATCCCAAACTTTCCAACGGTACAGGGCTCATCCCCTGTTTCCAATTCCCCTGTTCTGGGCAGTCCCCAGAGTTACTGTAATGCGCAGTAAAATTTCAGTTTCATCCTTCTAAGTTGTTTCGTTCGCAACTTAGTTTCTTTCGATCGTTTAAGCCGTAATAACTTGACGACTATTTTCCTACTGACTCTAGAGTCAAGAAAGGAGCCTTGAGTTCTAATCGAGACGAGTTGGTACCTCTTATCCGTTCAAGTAAAGAAGTTTAGTTAAGCGAGAAATTGTCTAAGTCGTAATGAACTAAAACTTAATTTCCTAAGTTGATTTCCTTTCCAACTTAGTTCCTTTGATCTTGTAAGTCGTATTAAGCTATCGACTACCCTCTCTACTGACCTAAGAGTCGAGTATGAGACCTTTCGAGTTCTAAACGGGATTTGTTCGAGTCTCGTTCCCGGTTAAGTATAATGAATCTAGTAAGCGTGTAAATGCCTAAAGAATGAAACGACAAAAAACTATTTCGATTTTCTTTGATCGATTATCTTTTACGACCCGATTTTAAGTATTTTTATTATTTTACGATGAAGGAGGAAGCCAGCAGTAAAGAAAGGACGGAAGATCCGAAGATTGGAAGCTAGTACTTTTTAGTTCTGTATTATGAGGTGGGCTTTTATATACAAAATAAAATGAGCAATGCTCGGAAAATCATTCTTTATCGCTTTGATATCTGTGTTTTCAAAGTGATGATTATGGCATGAACTGTTTTATGTTTTATGTGAGTTCTCTTGTACCTATCTGAGTTAGCATTCGTGTTATCCAGATTTAGAGTTAATCTAACTAGGTTAACTAACGATCAGCTCTGAGTTAGCTGCTAAGTGCTTTCCAGAGTTAGTGCACTTTGTAACCTGTGGTGTATGTGATATCCTGTTGAGGGGTACCAGCCACGGTGAATGAGAATTGGTCAAGATTGAACGTAACATACCAGAAAAATGCTTGCAAGCTAATTTGAGAAAAGAATCAGAAAATGTTTAGTAGACACGGATTCTTTCAAATAAAACCCCGATGTGCTACAATTATGAAATGCTATATTTGTCTATACTTATGATTATGATTTCGGCATCGCCCACTAAGTACCTTTGTACTTAGCCCTGCATTGTTTTCTAAATGTGCAGGTTGAAGCGACGTGAGCGGCAGTGGTTGAAGTTGGGTTGAGAAGTTAGGAAGCTTTAGTTATGACTCTTCCGCTGCAAAACTCTAGAATCTTTTTGAGAATATGTATATTGAACAAAACACTGTAGTATAAGTCTGTAATCGTGAACTTAGATACCTTTGTGTACTTTTGTCGAGTAATCACTCTTGATTAAATCTTTCTTTATTATATTCAAGTCTTGTTCATTAAATATTTGATGTCGTTTATGTATGTTTAGTTAGTTAACCCCCTTCTTCCCCGCTTCTTTAATCCAACCCCAGTCGCACCCCGGCTTCTGCCGTCCCTCGGGATTTGGAGCTGTGACAGAGTGGTATAAGAGCAAGGTCTGTTTCCTGCTCTGATCATGAGTCATTCTTTTCTAGTATAAGTTATTCTTTTAGTGATACCACAGAGTGGTATCAGAGCAAGGCTTGTATCCTGCTCTGAGTATGAGTCATTTTTTTAGTGATACCACAGAGTGGTATCAGAGCAGAGGTTCGTTTTCTGCTCTGCTTCTGAGTCAATCTTCTAGTACGAGTTATTCTTTTAGTAATACCACAAAGTGGTATCTGAGCAGAAGTTCGTTTTCTACTCTGGTGCGAGTCAGTCTTCTAGACTGAGTCATTCTTTCAGTAATAACACTAAGTGGTAATGGAGCAGTAAGTTGTTTCCTGCTTTAGTTATGAGTCATCTTTTTCTAATACGAGTCATTCATTCTAGTAATATCACATAGTGGTATTTATATACAAGTCTCCCTTCGAATGATAATATAGAGTAGTCATTCGTACTCTATATCGAGTCTTCTTTCGAGTCATAAGATGGAATAATGGTATGTACTTTAGATCAGAATCTTCCGTCAAGTAGAAAATAAGAGTTAGACCATAACACTAAGTTTGAGAATGTAGATGTCAACTCAACCTCCCGCTCCGTCGACTCAACAAGGAAAAGGAAAGAATTTCAATTATGCGATTTCTTTTAAATAAGAAATTTTATGAACAAGTATGCAATGAATTTGAGAATGAGAATGAGTTGTGTTCCGAGTTTAAGAATTTTATGGAAGTAAAATTTAATACTTTATGTGATTGTGTGATAGTACGAGTACTATCTTATGTGAAATTATGTGATTGTCGGATTTTAGGGATTTTTCCTGGTTCAATGAGAACGTAGACTCGAAACCTAAGATCTTTCCGGTTCTTCGAGAATTTAGACATTTTTAAGAAACGTTATTATGAAATGATTTCGGAAGGAGATCCCCGATGCGAGAAGGACTTCTACTGATAAATGTCACGTGCGTTTAGTGACATGAATAAAGATTCGGCAAATTCGAACTTGTTTTCTAAGAATTTCCTGCGAGGAAAATGAAATAAAAGTGATTCGATAAATCGTGTTAGTAAACGAAGGGAACGATTAGACGTTTGAGAAGCTTTCGGCTTCGAATTAAGAAAGATATGAACAAGACGACGAAGATCGAGTAAATTGGAATCAAAGCTAACGAAATAAGTGAACGTTACTTACGTGTAAGTAATGTTAATGACGTCATTTCGTGTCACGTCATTTCTTTTTCTTCTCGTTTCGTGTTTCAATAAGATCCAATTTATTTTCTAAAGTATGATATTCATTTGATTTCTTGTATATATGTATCTCTATAAGCCCTAAAGAAAGAAAACATGCATGCATGGCATTTATTTTATGTTTAGGCAAACTAGGATTATGGATGTGAGAATCGAGTGAGAAGAAATCGATAGGAGAATCAAACTCTAGGATTTAATCTATGAATTAAGAAAAGAAAAAGAAGTTAAAAACTCTAATTTTTTAATTAATACCGAAAATTAGGTAAAAATAAGGAAAAATCGATTATTATGTTCTATGATGAATTTGATACTTGATATATATTTTTGAGCATGTTTTGAATGAGTATATATGCATGAAGAATTGAGAAATAAATTGCCCCTAAAAGTGTGAAAATGCCGTGAGTTTTGAAGTAGGAAGAAGAAATTATTATGTTGATTTTGTTGATGACTTAATCGATGTTTTGAGCATGAGATTATTATGACATGTGATGATTTAATCTTTTATGTTGTTAAGTGTGAGAAAAATCGACATATGCATGAAGTTTTTGAAGAAAATAATTTGGTGATGATTTAGAAGATTTGATTATCTTGATGTTATAATGTTGTTGATGTATAATTATGTGTTAAATTTGAATCCTAGATGATAATAGGATTTAATGTAATAAAAGAATGAAGTTTTAAAGCTTTAAAAATGTAAGAATTAAAAAAATACATAGAAAAATATATCTAGTAAGTGTTTTAAGTGTTCTTGGTGTTCTTGAAATAAGACTTGAAGATTTGAAGTTTGATTAAATTAAATCAAAAAGAAATTTTATAATTTAATTAATAAAATAATCTAGATATTTATTGAAATAAAAATAATGAAGAATAAAGAAGAATATGTATTAATTAAGAAATGAGTCTTGATTTAGTAAATAAAAGAAGAAATGAAAATTCTTAATTAAATAAATAAGAATCGAGAAAATCGAGTTTAATTAAAAATAATAAAATGATAAGGAAGTGAAAAGAAGATTTAATCGAGTCGAGAAAAAGATGTTAGACGAGTTAAGTTTAAATACTCGTATAGTTTAATCAAGAAAATAATAGAATAAAATGCGAGTAATGATTTCTGAAAGTAATTAATTAAAACTTCTTAAGTAAATCGTCTTTCAAACCATGCGAGTTAAGAATAAGAATCGAGTTAGAAATAGAAATGAAATTCCTATTTCATAAGAGTTTAATAAAATTAAAAAGAATTTTTGTTAATTGAGTAAAGATTTATAATATGTTTCATAAGACAACAAGTTTGGAAAAGTGTTGTTTATAAGACAAGAAAGATAAATTTTGTTGTTTGAGTTTTTATAAAAAGAAATTCGTATTTGAATTAAGTTCCAAAATAAAAATTGAGCAAATGTTAATGTGTCTTGAGATGTGATTGAATTCGAAACAATGTGTTTGATTTATTTGAAATTATTATGCAATTGAATTAATATGCTTGAGTAAATGATATTATTTGATGATGACGTGAAAAATTACTAAGTTTGTTTTGTATGCAAAACAATTGAGTTATTAAGTTGATAATTAAATCGAGAATTGATTAAGTTTATAAAAGAAAACTCGAATAATGGAGTTTAGATAGACGACGTTTCATAATTAAAGCGAGAAGTGCTAAAACATTGGTTAGTAGTATTAACCAATTATCGAATAGAGTTAATGGCTTAAAGACGAGAATGCGAGATTTTTAGAAAAGAATAGCTTTGAGAGAAACGACTTAAGTAGAAGTCCTTCAGTCGAGACCAACGTCTAATATCCGTCTTTGCGTAGTATCTTATCTTCTTTATCGATGTCGAATTGTGAAGGATCAAGCCGGACGGAAAGATAAGCGAGGACAGTTAGCCCATAAGCCACCTAGCTAGAACGTCGGAAGACAGGTGGGCTTTTTCTAAACCAAAACTATCGATGAATGTTATTATACTATTGAGTATTATTATGTGATTTTTTTTAAATGCGATTGACTTGCCGTTTTTATTGAGTTTGGTATGTGTTATCATCTGTTTGTTTGAGTTATTATCATCCTGTGAAAGGCAGGAAACCCACGTGTGGTATGTTAAATGTTGAGGTGACTGTGAGCCTTGCTTCAGTTAGGCCGGTCACAGTGTTCGAGAAGGAGGCCTACTTCTCGGCACAGTGAGAGTATTTGTAACAGATGATGCATACTGTTGAGTATATATTATGTTTTGACTGCGCAGTCTATTTAAAAGAAAATATTTTTAGCATGCACAAGTAAAATCGTTTTGAGTTACTTAGTTACTTGTGATGTTTCGGCAAGGCAAGTTCAATTGATATAGCTTTAAGAGCATCTTTTTCCAAATATTTTCAGCACATATTCACTGAGTACGAAGTACTCAGCCCTGCGTGTATTTCTAAACGTGCAGGTTGACAGGATGGTGATGGCATGGATGCTTGGTGGTGTGGTGTTTTTGGTTGAGTACAGTCGAATGTCGGACTGGCATTTGCACGTCTTCATACGTGTGAATGTTGGGAATTGAGTCAAGTTTCCGCTGCAACTCTTTTGAAATGAAAGTCTGTTGATATACACTTCAATACTTGTTTTTGTTCCGAGCTATATGCTCGATGACTCAAATGTTTTTGTTGAATCTCGTTCTCCATAACTTGAAGTTTTTATCATATTCTTGTTGATATGTGAATTTAAATGCTCGGGAGGTATGCGCCGACATTGGTCGACACTGAGGAGAAGTTATCAAAGAAATTTCAGGGAGGTTTACGTCATGAGTTGGGAATCGCTTTGGATAGTCATGGAGGACTAGGTTATTCAGATATACTAGGAAGAGCACTGGAAATGGAGGCCGTCGTGCCTGACGAGAAAAAGATTGTACCAACTGCGTCAGCACCAGCGCAGAATCAGAATCGAGGCTACTACAACAACAACAGCAGCAACTACCAAGGGAAGAGAAAATGGAACGGAGGAGGTAGCGGAGGCTACAGTCAGGGCTACAACAATCAGGGAGGACAGAAAAGAAGTTATCAGCAGCCTGCCAACAACAACAACAATGGCAAGAGGCCATGGCAGGGAAACAACCAATCGGGGTTGTCCATTCAAGGGAATAGGCAGAACTTGCCATGGAAGGGCAATAATCAGCCAAACCAGCCGCAAGGGCAACAGAGGAGTTTTAATCAGGGAGCGAATAACCCAGGGAGGGTTACCATCCCTGTCTGCCCGAAGTGCAACCGAGCCCATCCTGGAGTCTGTCAGATAGGCACCCCTAACTGTTTTAACTGTGGACAGAAGGGGCACATGAAAAAGGACTGCCCTAAACCGCTTCAAGCAGTACCTCTCCGAGCTATTCAAGCACAGCCGCAGCAGCCGCCTATGAACCAGCAACAGTTTCAGCAGCATGCACAGCAGCAAGAAAATGCGAGGGCATGCGCTATCAAACAAAGCGGCCAGCGTAAAGGAAAAGACAATCTAGCAGGTATGGGAAAACTCCATAACACCTCCATTAAGATACTATTTGATACTGGCGCATCGCATTCTTTCATTGCTGGCTCATGTGCCGATAACTTAGACATCAGACCTGTAAGAGCTGCACAATCTATGAGAGTAGCCACACCTTCAGGAGAGATCACTACTTCCACGCATGTTTGCTCTAACCTAGAACTAGAAATCGGAACTCATAAGATTATAGCGAACAACCTAAATGTTATGATAATGTGGGACGTAGATATAATCCTAGGAATGGATTGGTTGTCGGAGAATTACGCCACGATTCTCTGCAACGAAAGAAAAATTTCTTTTCAGCCGCCGGGCAAAGAACCAACCGAATTCCACGGAATTTCAATGGGTAGAGGCGTACCAATAATATCGGCCCTTCAAGCCACGAAAATCATGAAGAAGAAAGGTACCACAGCCTATCTTGTGTACCTAGTTGGAGAACCAGGAGCCGAGAAGACCATTCAAGACGTAAAAGTCGTGAACAAATACGAAGATGTTTTTCCAGAAGTGCTACCAGGATTGCCACCAGATCGTCTTGTGGACTTTACGATCGATTTAGAACCAGGAGCAGCTCCTAAGTCTAAAGCCCCTTACAGAATGGCACCGAAGGAACTGGAAGAGCTCAAAATCCAATTACAGGAATTACTAGATCTTGGTTTTATTAGACCAAGCGTTTCACCTTGGGGAGCACTCGTGCTGTTAGTTAGAAAAAAGGACGGATCGATGAGAATGTGCATCGATTACCGAGAACTGAACAAGATCACTCTCAAGAACAAATATCCTTTGCCAAGGATCGAGGATCTGTTCGATCAGCTTAAGGGTGCAGAAGTCTTCTCCAAGATAGATCTGAGATCAGGGTACCATCAGCTCAAGATCAAACCTGAAGATGTACCTAAGACCGCTTTTAGAACTCGATATGGCCACTACGAATTTTTAGTGATGCCATTTGGTTTGACCAACGCTCCAGCCGTATTCATGGACCTTATGAACAGAGTTTTCCACCCCTACTTGGACAAGTTTTTTTTAGTATTCATTGACGACATCCTCATTTATTCTAAGAATGAGACGGAGCACGAGGAACATCTACGGATAGTGTTGGAAACACTAAGAGCTGAGAAACTCTACGCCAAATTCAGTAAATGCGAATTTTGGCTGAAGGAAGTAATGTTCCTTGGACACATAGTATCGACAGAAGGAATCAAGGTGGATCCAGCCAAAGTAGAAGCAGTGCAAAACTGGAAGGCACCAACAAGTCAGAATGAGATTAGAAGTTTCTTAGGATTAGCTGGTTACTACAGAAGGTTTATTGAGGGATTTTCTACGATCACTCGCCCGATGACGCAGCTACTCAGGAAGGATACCAAGTTTAAATGGTCAGATGAGTGCGAGAAGAGTTTCCAAACTCTTAAGGAGAAGTTAACTACAGCGCCAGTACTAGCACTTCCAGATGCAAACAAAGAATATGTGGTTTATACTGACGCATCGAAAAATGGATTAGGTTGTGTCTTGATGCAAGACAGACGAGTGATAGCTTATGCTTCACGACAACTTCGACCCCACGAAGTTGAGTACCCAACCCATGATTTAGAACTTGCAGCCATAGTTCATGCGCTAAAGATTTGGAGACACCATCTCTATGGTGTAAGAGTTGAGATATTCACCGATCACAAGAGCCTGAAGTACTTTTTCGAGCAAAAAGAACTGAACATGAGACAAAGACGATGGCTCGAATTAGTCAAAGATTATGACTGTGGAATTAACTATCATCCAGGAAAGGCTAATGTGGTAGCAGATGCATTGAGTTGCAAGGCTCCAACGAAGTTAGGATGTCTTTTTGTAGAAGAAGAAACCTTAGTTCGAGAATTCGAGAAAATGGATATCAGAGTGCTTGACACGCCAGCAACAATAACAAGTCAAATAGCAGCACTAGAAGCTACACCAGATTTGAGAGAAAGGATCATTAGTGCTCAGAGAAAAGACGAGTCAATGGAAAAGTTACGAGTAAGGATAAGGACAGATAAACCAGAAGGATATTCTGAGGCTCCAGACAATGCAATACTTTATGAAGGCAGGATTTGTATTCCCGACAACGACAGCGAATTGAAGAACAAAATCTTGAGTGAGGCTCACGATACGCCTTACACAGCACATCCAGGAAGTACGAAGATGTATCAGGATTTGAGAAGAAATTTTTGGTGGAACGGAATGAAACGAGACGTTGCCTCATTTATAGAAAGATGCCTAGCATGTCAGCAAGTTAAGGCTTTACACCGACGACCGTATGGATTGCTACAACCATTGGATGTCCCAGGTTGGAAATGGGAAGGCATAGCTATGGACTTTGTCACAGGCTTGCCTAAGTTAAGAAAAGGAAACACAGCGATTTGGGTGATAATAGATAGACTTACGAAGTCAGCTCACTTTCTACCGATTAAGACTACATATGGATCTGAGAAACTAGCTCAGTTGTATGTCAGAGAAATTGTACGTCTGCATGGAATACCGAAGGTCATAATATCAGACAGAGATGCTAAGTTTACTTCGAGATTTTGGATTACGATGCAGAAAGAGTTGGGAACGGAGCTAAATTTCAGTACAGCTTTTCACCCACAGACAGATGGGCAATCAGAGAGAACGATTCAGGTCGATATGTTAAGGACAATGGTTTTGGACCGAGGCACGAATTGGGAAGAAATTCTACACTTAGTCGAATTCGCCTACAACAACAGATATCAGGCCACAATAGGGATGGCACCGTTTGAAGCTTTGTATGGGAGAAAATGTAGATCACCGCTTTATTGGGACGAAGTAGGTGAGAAAGAACTTAGGCCAAGATGCAATCAATGAAATGATTGAGATAGTTCGACATATTCGAGATAGAATGAAGGAGGCCCAGAGCCGACAGAAGTCGTATGCCGACGACCGTCGAACCAACCTTGAGTTTGAAATAGGAGATAAAGTTTTTCTTAAGATATCCCCGACCAAAGGAATTCTTAGGTTCGGAGTTAAGGGTAAGTTAAGACCCAGGTTTATAGGACCTTATGAAATCCTCGAGAGAATAGGATCAGTCGCGTATAAATTGGCCTTACCGCCAAGTCTAGGAAGCGTTCATAACGTTTTCCACGTTTCTCAGTTGAGAAAATATGTTTACGATCCTAAGCACGTTATTAGTCAGCAAGACGTAGTTCTTGAATCCGACCTAAGTTATGAAGAAAAGCCGATATCGATTTTGGATAGAAAAGTTCAAGAGTTAAGAACCAAATCGATACCGATAGTTAAAGTGCTATGGAACCATCACGGGCAAGAAGAAGCCACGTGGGAACTCGAGGAGAAGATGAAGGAGCGATATCCTCATCTTTTTGCAGAAGGTAAGCAAATTTCGGGACGAAATTTTTCGTAAGGGGGGTAGGATGTAATGCCCCGTAAAAATCCTTACGTTCTTAAAATTTAAAGTTAATTAAATAAATGGCTTTGCACGCCTAAGTTTACAATTTTTGATTTCTAAGGCTAACGGTCGAATCCGTTATTAAAAATAATTTACAGAAGTCGGCTAGACGACTACCGTATTAGGGGTTAGCGCGTACGAAAAGTTTTTAGTTTGTAAACTAAGGACGGAAAACTGTTTAATTTTACGTTTACAAAATCGCAATACGAACACGCTGAGAAAGTTTGTTTTTACATTTTTTCGGACGAAACTCGGACTTGTCGTCCCGAGTTTTTGTCAAAATAAATTTTATAAATTTATTTTCTAATTGAGTTCATACGTTAGAATTTAAGGTCAAATCGAATCACGCCGATTTTTTGTACCGAGCACGTTTTTTGTCGTTCGTTTTCCCGTAACGTCGGATCGCGCCGGAAAAACCCGTACCCTCCTAATCCCATGCATGCAGCCACCACCTCACCTTTATTAAGTGTAAGCTTGCATGTTGACCATGTTTAATTAGTTGACACCTAAACCTACCTTTATGCATGTTCAACCTTTCATCATTTCAACTCTAAGACAAGACAATTTTCATCTCTCTCTCCCTATCTCTCTCTCGGCAATACTCTCTCTCTCCCTCAAACTTCATCTTCTTCATCATCTATTCTCCATTGAAGAAGACCTCCAAAGCTTGAAGAAATCATACAAGTCCTCAATCCATCCATTCAAACACCATATTTCTTTCCTTAATTTTCAAGGTATGATGATCCTCCACAACTTCATCCAATTAGATTTCTTTTTCTTCTCTTTTTCATCTTGATCGAATTTTTTGAAGTTTTGAAATGGATGAAATGATCTTAGAACAATGAAATTAGATAGGTTAGATATGATAATTAGAGATTAAAATGGAACAAAAACAAGAACCCTAATTATTGTGTGAATGCAGAATTTTTTTTCGGAAATTGTAGGATTTTTGTTTTTCTTCTTTTGATCATGAATTCATGCTTAGTAGGTGTTTAATTAGTGATTGGAATGAAAAGGGATTGAAAGCCCTATGTTGTTATGAAATTCAATTAGGGTTTTGAATTGAATTTGGGGATTTTTGTATGTTAATTGATAATAGAATTGCAATTGTTTAATTGATGATATAAGAGTATGTTTAGTAAATAAATGTTGTTAATTTGAGAAGAAAATCATCCCCTTAACATATGTATAAAACCAGAAATTTATAAGTAATTAGGGGTTTCCACATGATTGTTTAAAGTGATGAATTGTTAGTTGAATATTGTTGCAAATTATATTAGTTGATTATAGAAGTTAATTGGAAATTTTCTAAAAATGTTTAATGGAATGTAAGAGACTAAAATCACCTTATAAAATGAGTTATAATGATGATAAGATATGTTAGCGTATGAAAATGATTCATATTAGGCGTAGTTTAACGTCGTAAAATTTGAACGAAATCCGACAACGTTGAAAAATCGCGTAAGAGACGAATATCTAGTTGTAACTAATAATCGGGAAGTCGGATGAAAATTCTAACTTGATATTATTGTTTATAATGAAATTTAGAACATCTTTCTAGTTGACATCATAAGCATCCGAGTTGATATAATATGGGTTATAGTTGTAATCGAGAACTAGAAAGCGTTTGGATTTTCTTTGTTGGTTTAGTAATTGATAGTTGAAATCCGACGTTAGAACATCGAGCTTTTGAACGAGTTGAGAAGGAGTTTGTCACATACGGAGGTACGTGATGACTGCCTTGAGAGTCCAGTTTCTAAAAAAATTGAATACGAGAGCTTAGAACGAACCTAAGACGTTATACGTCGAACCTACCAAGCATCTAGGGTTTCACGGCAGTTTTGCGACCATCGCCGGAAACTGTAATATCTTCCAGCTCGTTTATCGGATTTGTGATCCGTAAATTGGAGCAGAAACTAGACTTCCTAAGCTTTCTAGTAGTACAGGGCTCACCCCCTTTTTCCAAGTCCTCTGTTCTGGACAGCCTCCAGAGTTACTGGACTGTGCAGTGAAATTTCAGTTTCTTGTTTTCTAAGTTGTTTAATTCACAACTTAGTTTCTTTCAAACGTTTAAGCCGTTTATAGCTAACGAACATCTCCCTACTGACCCTAGAGTCAAGGACAAGACCTTTAATGATGAAAACCAGTCGAGATCGTATTTCTTATCCTTTCTTTAAAGAAGTAATAAACGAGAAATATTCATAAGTCGTGAAATAAGCTATATATAAATCGCCTAAGTTGATTCTTTCCAACTTAGTTTCTTTTAATCTTTAAAGTCGTATTAAGATATCGATTACCTTCTCTACTGACCCGAGAGTTGAGTATGAGATCTTCCGAGTTCTAAACAAGATTAGTACGAGTCTCGCTTCCCGTTTAAGTAAAACGAATCTAGTAAGCGTGCAAATGCCAAAAGAATAAAATAACTAAATCTTTCTTCGATTCTCTTTCTTCAAGTATCTCTTACGAACCGTCTTTGAAGTATGTTTATTTTACGATGAAGGAGGAAGCCAATTGTAGAGAAAGGACGGAAGATCCCAAGTTGGAAACTTTTGCGTTAAGTTCTGTATTTACAAGGTGGGCTTTTATATACAAATAAAACGAGCAATGCTCAGAAAATCTTTCTTTATCGCTTTGATATCTGTGTTTTCAAAGTGATATTATGGCATGAACTGTTTTATGTTTTTATGTGAGTTCTCTTGTACCTATCTGAGTTAACATTCGTGTTTTCCAGATTTAGAGTTAGTCTATTTTAGATTAACTAACGATCGGCTCTGAGTTAGCTGCTAAGTGCTTTCCAGAGTTAGTGCACTTTGTAACCTGTGGTGTATGTGGTATCCTGTTGAGGGGTAGCCAGCCACGGTGAATTAGTTTTGGTCAAGATTGAACATAGCATACCTGAAAATACTTGGCCAAGTGATTTATGAGAAAAAGTCAGAAAATGTTTTAGTAGACACGGATTCTTTCAATAAAACTCCGATGTGCTACGTTTATAAATGCCATATTTATCTATATTTATGATTATGTTTTCGGCATCGTGCCGACTTTTGTGATGTTTGGAGGGAAGAGGATGATTTAATTTTGTTAAGAATGATATAAGGTACAATGAGGTGTAAAGTGGGAATAGTAGAACCCTTAGGTGTTAAGTTTCAAATAGTAACTAACGTAGGTGTCCTCTAATTAAATCATTTAAAACATAAAAATCTAGCAAATTAAAAGGGTGATGTCGGTCATAGCAAGAAAAATAAGAAAACTACGCGCTTTTCCGGCGCGATCCGACGTTACGGAAATTGAACGACGAAAAACGTCGCTCAGCACAAAATCGTCGCGATCCGATTTGACCGCAAATTCTAACGTACGAAACTTAATCGGAAAAAATAAATTTACAAAATTTATTTTGACAAAAACTCGGGATGACACAGTCTGAGTTTCGTCCGGAAAATCATAAAAACGAACTTTCTCGGGCGAGTTCGTATCGCGATTTCGTGAATGTAAAAATCAGACGGTTTTCCGTTCTGAGTTCACGAACTAAAAACTTTTCGTACGCGCTAACCCTAAATACAGTAGTCGTCTAGCTGACTTCCGTAATTTATTTTCAGAAACGGATTCGACCGTCAGTCTTAGAATTTAAAATCGTAAGCTTAGGCGTGCAAAGCCATTTATTTAATTAACTTTAAAATTTTAAGAACGTAAGGAATTTATGGGGCATTACATCCTACCCCCCTTACGAAAAATTTCGTCCCGAAATTTGCTTACCTTCTGCAAAAAGATGAGGATATCGCTCCTTCATCTTCTTCTCGAGTTCCCACGTGGCTTCTTCTTGCTCGTGGTGGTTCCATAGCACTTTAACTATTGGTATCGATTTGGTTCTTAATTCTTGGACTTTTCTATCCAAAATCGATATCGGCTTCTCTTCATAGCTTAGGTCAGATTCAAGAATTACGTCTTGCTGACTAATAACGTGCTTAGGATCGTAAACATATTTTCTCAACTGAGAAACGTGAAAAACGTTATGAACGCTTCCTAGACTTGGCAGTAAGGCCAATCTATACGCGACTGATCCTATTCTCTCGAGGATTTCATAAGGTCCTATGAACCTGGGTCTTAGCTTACCCTTAACTCCGAACCTAAGGATTCCTTTGGTCGGGGATATCTTAAGAAAAACTTTATCTCCTATTTCAAACTCAAGATTGGTTCGACGATCATCGGCATACGACTTCTGTCGGCTCTGAGCCTCTTTCATTCTATCTCGAATCTGTCGAACTATCTCAATCATCTCATTGATCGCATCTGGGCCTAGGTTCTTTCTCTCACCTACGTCGTCCCAATAAAGCGGCGATCTACATGTTCTTCCATATAAAGCCTCAAACGGTGTCATTCCTATCGTGGTCTGATAGCTGTTGTTATAAGCGAATTCGACTAGGTGTAGAATTTCTTCCCAATTCGCTCCTCGGTCCAAAACTACTGTCCTCAACATATCGACCAAAATCTGAATAGTTCTCTCTGACTGCCCATCTGTCTGTGGGTGAAAAGCTGTACTGAAATTAAGCTCTGTTCCCAACTCTTTCTGCATCGTAATCCAAAATCTCGAGGTGAATTTGGCATCTCCATCTGATATTATGACCTTCGGTACTCCATGCAGACGTACAATCTCTCTGACATATAATTGAGCTAGTTTCTCTGATCCGTACGTAATCTTAATTGGTAAGAAGTGCGCTGTCTTCGTAAGCCTATCTATTATCACCCAAATTGCTGTGTTTCCTCTTCTCGACTTAGGCAAGCCTGTGACAAAGTCCATAGCTATGCCTTCCCATTTCCAATCTGGGACATCCAACGGTTGTAGCAATCCATACGGTCGTCGGTGTAAAGCCTTAACTTGCTGACATGCTAGGCATCTTTCTACAAACGAGGCAACGTCTCGTTTCATTCCATTCCACCAAAAGTTTCTTCTCAAATTTTGGTACATTTTCGTACTTCCTGGATGTGCTGTGTAAGGCGTATCGTGAGCCTCACTCAAAATCTCGTTCTTCAAATCGCTGTCGTTGTCGGGAATACAAATCCTGCCTTCATAAAGTATTGCATTGTCTGGAGCTTCAGAATATCCTTCTGGCTTATCTGTTCTTATCCTTACCAGTAACTTTTCCATTGACTCGTCTTTTCTTTGAGCACTGATGATCCTTTTTCTCAAATCCGGTGTAGCTTCTAATGCTGCTATCTGACTTGTTATCGTTGCTGGCGTGTCAAGCACTCTGATATCCATCTTCTCGAATTCTCGTACTAAGGTTTCTTCCTCTACAAAAAGGCATCCTAACTTCGTTGGAGCCTTGCGACTCAATGCGTCTGCTACCACATTAGCCTTTCATGGATGGTAGTTAATTCCACAGTCATAATCTTTGACTAGTTCCAGCCATCTTCTCTGTCTCATATTCAGTTCCTTCTGCTCGAAAAAGTACTTCAGGCTCTTGTGATCGGTGAATATTTCAACTCTTACACCATAGAGATGGTGTCTCCAAATCTTTAACGCATGCACTACGGCTGCGAGTTCTAAATCGTGGGTTGGGTATTCAACTTCGTGAGGTCGAAGTTGTCGTGAAGCATAAGCTATTACTCGTCCGTCTTGCATCAAGACACAACCTAATCCATTTTTCGATGCGTCAGTGTAAACCACATATTCTTTGTTCGTATCTGGAAGTGCTAGTACTGGCGCTGTGGTTAATTTCTCCTTAAGAGTTTGGAAACTCTTCTCACACTCATCTGTCCACTTAAACTTGGTATCCTTCCTGAGTAGCTGCGTCATCGGGCGAGCGACCATAGAGAATCCCTCGATAAACCTTCTGTAATAACCAGCTAATCCCAAGAAACTTCTGATCTCGTTCTGACTCGTTGGTGACTTCCAGTTGTGCACTGCTTCTACCTTGGCTGGATCCACCTTGATTCCTTCTGCCGATACTATATGTCCAAGGAACATAACTTCCTTCAGCCAAAATTTGCATTTACTGAATTTGGCGTAGAGTTTCTCAGCTCTTAGTGTTTCCAACACTATCCGTAGATGTTCCTCGTGCTCCTTTTCATTCTTAGAGTAAACGAGGATGTCGTCGATGAATACTAAAACAAATTTATCCAAGTAGGGGTGGAAAACTCTATTCATAAGGTCCATGAATACGGCTGGAGCGTTGGTTAAACCAAATAGCATTACTAGAAATTCGTAATGGCCATAACGGGTTCTAAAAGCGGTCTTCGGTACATCTTCAGGTTTGATCTTGAGCTGATGGTACCCTGACCTCAAATCTATCTTGGAGAAGACTCCTGCACCCTTGAGCTGATCAAACAGATCCTCAATCCTTGGCAAAGGATATTTGTTCTTGAGCGTTATCTTGTTCAGTTCTCTGTAATCGATGCACATTCTCATCGATCCATCATTTTTCCTAACAAAAAGCACGGGTGCTCCCCAAGGTGAGACGCTTGGCCTGATAAAACCAAGGTCTAGTAATTTTTGTAACTGGATTTTGAGCTCTTCCAGTTCCTTCGGTGCCATTCTGTAAGGGGCTTTAAACTTAGGAGCTGCTCCTGGTTCTAAATCGATCGTGAAGTCCACATGACGATCTGGTGGCAATCCCGGTAGCACTTCTGGAAAAACATCTTCATATTCATTCACGACTTTTACGTCCTGAATGGTCTTCTCGGCTCCTGGTTCTCCAACTAGGTACACAAGATAGGCTGTGGTACCTTTCTTCTTCATAAGTTTCGTGGCTTGAAGGGCTATTATAATCGGTACGCCTCTACCCATTGAAATTCCGCGGAATTCGGTCGGTTCTTTACCCGGCGGCTGAAAAGAGATTTTTCTCTCGTTGCAGAGAATTGTGGCGTAATTCTCTGACAACCAATCCATTCCTAGGATTATATCTATGTCCCACATTATCATAATATTTAGGTTGTTCGCTATAACCTTATGAGTTCCGATTTCTAGTTCTAGGTTAGAGCAAACATGCGTGGAAGTAGTGATCTCTCCTGAAGGTGTGGCTACTCTCATAAATTGTGCAGCTCTTACAGGTCTGATGTCTAAGTTATCGGCACACGAGCCAGCAATGAAAGAATGCGATGCGCCAGTATCAAACAGTATCTTAATGGGGATGTTGTGGAGTTTTCCCATACCTGCGAGATTGCCTTTTCCTTTGTGCTGACCGCTCTGTTTGATAGCGCATGCCCTCGCATTCTGTTGTTGTTGTGCATGCTGTTGAAACTGCTGTTGGTTCATGGGCGACTGCTGCGGTTGTGCTTGGATGGCTCGGAGGGGTACTGCTTGAAGCGGTTTAGGGCAGTCCTTTTTCATGTGCCCCTTCTATCCACAGTTGAAACAGTTAGGGGTGCCTATCTGGCAGACTCCGGAATGGGCTCGGTTGCACTTCGGGCAGACAGGGATGGTAACCCTCCCTGGGTTATTCGCTCCCTGGTTAAAGTTCCTTTGTTGCCCCTGCGGCTGGTTCAGCTGATTGTTGCCCTTCCATGGAAAGTTCTGCTTGTTCCCCTGAATGAACAACCCCGATTGGTTGTTTCTCTGCCACAGCCTCTTGCCATTGTTGTTGTTGTTGTTGTTGTTGTTGTTGCCAGGCTGCTGATAGCCCCTTTTCAGACCTCCCTGGTTGTTGTAACCCTGACCGTAGCCTCCGCTACCTCCTCCGTTCCATTTTCTCTTCCCCTAGTAGTTGTTACTGTTGTTGTTGTAGTAGCCTCGAAACTGACTCTGCGCTGGTGCTGATACAGTTGGTACAATCTTTTTCTCATCAGGCACGACGGCCTCCATTTCCAGTGCTCTTCCCAGTATGTCTGTATAGCCTAGTCCTCCATGACTAGCCAAAGCAATTCCCAATTCGTGTCTTAAACCTCCCTGAAATGTCTTGGACAACTTTTCCTCCGTGTCGACCAATGTCGGCGCATACCTCGACAACTCACAGAACTTGGCATCATATTCCGTCACAGTCAGCTTTCCTTGCTTCAGATTATAAAATTCGGCCTCCTTCTGTGCCCTATACGTCTTGGGGACGTACTTGTCAAAGAAGATCTCCTTAAACTCTTCCCATGAAAAACAAGCCAGATGCTCTGCAGGTATCACCTTTTGTCTTGCTTCCCACCAGTAATCTGCCGATCCCGTTAGCTGGAATGCGACACACAGCATTCTCTCCTCATCTGTGCATCTGAGGAGCTTGAAAATTTTCTCAGTCGATCTCACCCATAGCTCAGCATCGCTAGGGCTACCAGTTCCATTAAACAGTGGAGGGTTCCTCTTGAGGAAAAGATCCTCGATATCTCTATGGGGTGGTGGTGGAGGTGGTGGTGATGGTGACGGGGGTGGAGATGGGGATGGAGTTGGGGATGGGGTGACATTCCGCTCATATTCTTGTTCTTGGTTGTTTTCTGGTTGACGTCTACCACGTCCTCTCAGCCTTCCAGGTCCTCGACCTCTTCTGTTGTTAACATTTCTCGGCGGCATTTTCTGTAGTCTAAGGAAAAATTGAAATTCTCATTAGTTCTCTTCTGTTAATTACACTTAGCACTTACTAGCTCGTTCTCAACTTAATCAAATTCATGGAACAACATATCGAACATAGCTTCGATATTATTTCATTAATCTTTTTAACTTCCGAATTAAACTTGATTCCTCGTTACACGAGTTCATTTGACATTCTGATTTTAATTACTCAATTCATAAGAAATTTTCTTGATTAAAACCCTCTTCACAGGTCATGTATATATATATACATCAAAAAGAATATTAATTTTGCCTCCAACGAGGACTTATACAAAAAGGGTTAGACTACTATTAGTCTAAACTAGGCTGACTGCCTACTATTTACCAGGTGCACTAACAAGCTGCACTCCGTATCTACTAAAGTACTAGAACGGAAATGATTCATAAAATTTCGTATCCGCTAGAGTACTACAAAACTAACTAGTTACTGATCCGACTCTATACAGGACAAGAGCTACTACTACTACTGATATTTACCCGCGTTTACAACGCTCTGCTCAACTAAACTGCAGTCGAGTGCAAAAACTACCCCTATGGTCTGCAAAACCCTAACAACCCTCCTCTGGGTCCTCCTCCGGATCCTCATCCGGGTCCTCCTCCTCGGACTCCGAACCGAAAACCAGCTGAAGTGCCTCGTCCACCCTCAGAGTAGAACCGTCGTCAAGTGTAAGCAGGGTGGGCGAGGGTGCCTCTGAAGCCGTCTCCTCCAAGTCGGAGACCAAGTAGTCCTCGCTGACCTCTCTCGCACGCTTCTTCAGGGGAAGAAGGTGCTCGGGAACTGAACCTGAACCTGAACCTGACTCGAAGTCCTCCCTAGAACGGACCCTGGACGGTCCTGGCTCCATCTGCTGTCGGACTACTCCCCACTTCGCGCAGATCTCCTCGAGTGGCGTAAGTGGAGAAGGTAGCTCTAACATGGCGGCGAGCTCCGCGTCGATCACTCGATGGTCTGGCCCCTCTCTGTACAGTCTCGTCTCCAAAGGTCCCCTGATCCTAACACAAACGTCAGGCACAAACAATGAAGACAACCCCAACAGCGCGGTTGTCTCAGCGTCAACCTCTACAAATCCCGGGCCTAGGATCAACTCCTCGATCTGCTGTCCAACCGGTGGTGACTCTGGTGTAACTACCGTCTCCTCGTCCTCCTCTGGCTGCTCTAACTCAGCGTCAGACTCCTCCTCCAGTACACCGTCTGGTGACAACTCCAACAGAGCGGAGAACTCAGGGTCTAAGTCTAGGTGCTCAGGCTCCGTCTCGGCTGGAAAGTGACTGTAGGGGATGTGTAGCTCTAATGGAAGGGGAAACATAAACCTGCTCTCAAAGAAACGCCTGTGCACACACAGGGCGAATCCGGCATAGTTGCCGGTCGGCTCCGTGTCGTCGCCTAGGATCCCCAAGAAGTACCATTCAGCACGGTGCGCCCATCCGTGCCACTCGTCCGGTAGGTGTACGATCAAGTCTAGTATCGCCTGACTCTCCCTGATCAGGTGTCGCACTGGGTAGTAGGCTGAAGAAAAGTTACTAACAATCTATCCTGCATCCTCCTCTCCATAGTCTACCTCGAATTCGTAGTACTCATCCTGCAACATGTCAACTATGGTGTGCTCGCACGAGGCCAAAGGCTGGCTCTTCCGAGCCGTAACGCGAACCCTAGCCATCCTACAAAAGTTTTAAGGTAACACGGATCAGTAACAGGTAGGGAAAATAACTTATCTCAATCAGAACATAAATTACAAAATGAATATCCCTTATTCAATTGTAACATCATCACTTAAGTCAACCACTTATTAAGACTTTTAGCAATTCTAGAAATTGCACTCAACAACATATATATATATACATTCATAAAAGCTTCTTAAACGTCTAATTGCTCCCTTCTTTTACTAATACGATTTATTGAATCATTTTTATTCATTTTATTTCTTTTTCCTCGCAGGAAATTCTTAGAAGACAAGTTCGATTTTGCCGAATCTTCATTCATGTCACTTAGCGCACGTGACATTCATCAGTAGAAGTCCTTCCCACGTTAGGGATCTCCTTTCGAAATCATTTCAACAACAACGTTTCTTAAAAACGTCTAAATTCTCGAAGAACTGGAAAGTTCTTAGGTTTCAAGTCTACGTTCTCATTGAACCCGGAAAAATCCCTAAAATCCGACTATATTCTTGTCTCCGCATAATTTTTCATAAAAAGGAAATTATCGCGCAAATAATTTCACATAATATAGTACTTGTACTATCGCATAATCATATAAAGTAAAAAATCATACTTCTGTAAAATTCTCATTTTTAAAACACAACTCATTCTCATTCTCAATCTTTATGGAATACTTGTTCAAAAAATTTCTTATTTAAAAGAAATCTCCTTATAAAATTCTTTCCTTTTCCTCGTTGAGTCGACGTAGCGGGCGGTTGAGTTGACATCTATGTTCTCAGTCTTAGTATCATAGTCTAACTCTTATCTCATACTTGGAAAGACGACTCTGATCCAGAGTATACACAAATACCGTGTCTCACGACTTGAAAGAAGACTCGATATAGAGTGCAAACGAATACTCTATACTATTTCTCGAAGGAAGACTTGTATACGAATACCACTTTATGATATTACTTAAAGGAATGACTCGTACTAGAAAGAATGACTCACACTAATTCATACTAGAAGATTGACTCAGAAGCAGAGCAGAAAACGAGCACTGCTCTGATTCCACTGCGTGGTATCACTAAAAGAATAACTTATACTAGAAAAGAATGACTCATGATCAGAGAAGGAAAACAGACCTTGCTCTGATACCACTCTGTCACAGCCCCAAATCCCGAGGGACGGCAGAAGCCGGGGTGCGACTGAGGTTGGATTAAAGAAGCGGGGAAGAAGGGGGCTAACTGACTAAACATACATGAAAGGCATCGATAAAACATGAACAAGACTTGAATATAAATAAGAAAGAGTTAATCCCTAAGGATTACTCAACAAAAGTACACAAAAGAAGCTAAGTTCATATTTGCAGACTTAACTACAGTGTATTGTTTCAAAGATACATCTCAAAAGATTATTCAGAGTTTGGCAGTGGAAGGGTTCTAACTAAGCATCCTATCCTTTAACTCAACATCAACCGTCGCCGCTCACCGTCGCTTCAACCTGCACATTTAGAAAACAATGCAGGGCTAAGTACTAACGTACTTAGTGGGCACGATGCCGAAATCATAATCATAAGTATAGATAAATATGGCATTTCATAATTCGTAGCACGTCGGGGTTTTATTAAAAACGGGCCCACGTCTACTAAGCATTTTCTGACTCTTTTCTCAAATTAGCTTGCAAGCATTTTTCTAGTATGTTACGTTCAATCTTGACCAATTCTAATTCACCGTGGCTGGTACCCCTCAACAGGATATCACATACACCACAGGTTACAAAGTGCACTAACTCTGGAAAGCACTTAGCAGCTAACTCAGAGCCGATCGTTAGTTAATCTAGTTAGATTAACTCTAAATCTGGAAAACACGAATGTTGACTCAGATAGGTACAAGAGAACTCACATAAAACATAAAACAGTTCATGCCATAATATCACTTTGAAAACACAGATATCGAAGCGATAAAGAAAGATTTTCCGAGCATTGCTCGTTTTATTTGTATATAAAAGCCCACCTCGATATACAGAACTAAAAAGCAAAAGCTTCCAAACTTTGGATCTTCCGTCCTTTCTTCACAGTTGGCTTCCTCCTTCATCGTAAAACAATAATACTTAAAAACGGGTAGTAAAAGATAATCGATCAAAAAGAATCGAAATAAGTTTTTAGTTGTTTCATTCTTTAGGCATTTGCACGCTTACTAGATTCGTTTTACTTAAACAGGAATGAGACTCGTTCAAATCTCGTTAGAACTCGGAAGGTCTCATACTCGATTCTTGGGTCAGTAGAGAGGGTAGTCGGTAACTTAATACGACTTTAAAGATTATAAGGAGCTAAGTTGGAAAGAATCAACTTAGCGATTTACGTTTTAGTTCATTTCACGACTTATGAAATTCTCACTTAACTACTTCTTTACTCGAACGAATAAGAGATAAGATCTCGATTGGTTTTCATCACTCAAGGTACTGTACTTGACTCTAGGGTCAGTAGGGAGATATTCGTTAGATAAAACGGCTTAACCGATCGAAAGAAACTAAGTTGTGAACTAAACAACTTAGAAAACAAGAAACTGAAATTTCACTGCGCAATCCAGTAACTCTGGAGGCTGTCCAGAACAGAGGATTTGGAAACAGGGGATGAGCCCTGTACCACTGGAAAGATTGGGATGTCTAGTTTACGCTCCAATTTACGGATCACAAATCCGATAAACGAGCTAAAAGTTATTACAGTTTCCGGCGAGGGTCGCAAAACTGCCGCGAAAACCCTAATTGCTTGATAGGTTCGACGTATAACGTCTTAGGTTCGTTCTAAGCTCTCGTATTTGATTTCTTTGGAAACTGGGCCCTCAAGGCAATCATCACGTACCTCCGTACGTGATGAACTCCTTCTCAAAACTCGCTCAATAGCACGACGTTCTAAATGTCGGCTTTCAACTAACAATTACTAAACCAACAATTTATGCAAATCGCGTTCTAGTTCTCGACTATAACTATAGCTCATATTATAATAACTCGAAAGCTTATGAAATCAACTAGAAAGTTGTTCTCAAGTCCATCATAGACAATAATATCAAATTAGAATTCTCATTCGACTTCTCGGTTATTAGTTACGACTAAATGTTCGTTTCTTACGCGTTTTTCAAAGTTGTCGGATTCCGTTCATATTTTACGACGTTAAACTACGTCTAACGTGAATCACTTTCATGCATGCAATCATGTCATAACATCATTATATTTCAACTTATAACATGATCTTCGTCTCTTACGTTACGACAAAAATTTTTAGAAAAATCTAAATAAATTCCTATAATCACTTGACATCAAATGCAACTATATTCCATTAACAGTTCATCAATTAACATCAACACATGGAAACCCCTAATTACTTAATAAATTTCGGTTTGCATACATATATTAAGAGGGTGTTTTTCTTCTCCAATTAACTACATTTATTCACCAATCAACCTCTTATATCATCAATTAATCAAATGCAAATCAATTTCCAACTAACATGCATCAAACCCCCAATTTCAACTCAAACCCTAATTGAATTTCACAAAAACATAGGGCTTTCGATTCCTTTTCGTTCTAATCACTAATTAAACATCTCTTAAGCATGAATCTATCATCAATTGAAGAAATCTAAAATCCTACAAATTATCCCTAATTTTCGATATTAAAGAATAAATTAGGGTTCTTGGTTTTGCCCAATTTTAAACCCTAATTAACTTATCTAACATATCCAATTTCATTATTCCAAGATCAATTCATCTAATCCAATGTTCTAATTTTCGATCAAGAAGTAAAATAAAAGAGAAGAAATCCATTTGGATAGAAGTTAAGAGGAGGGAATTACCTTAAGAATTAATGAAGAAAGTAAGAGGTTTGAATGGAAGAGTGGAGACTTGTGTGTTTTCTTCTTGTTCTTGGAGCTTCTCTTCAATGGAGATGATGAAATGAAGAAGGAGATATGAAATGGGAGTGAAGGCTGCCGACTTTTGTGATGTTTGGAGGGAAGAGGATGATTTAATTTTGTTAAGAATGATATAAGGTACAATGAGGTGTAAAGTGGAATAGTAGAACCCTTAGGTGTTAAGTTTCAAATAGTAACTAACATAGGTGTCCTCTAATTAAATCATTTAAAACATAAAAATCTAGCAAATTAAAAGGGTGATGTTGGTCATAGCAAGAAAAATAAGAAAACTACGCGCTTTTCCGGCGCGATCCGACGTTATGGAAATCGAACGACGAAAAACGTCGCTCGGCACAAAATCGTCGCGATCCGATTTGACCGCAAATTCTAACGTACGAAACTTAATCGGAAAAAATAAATTTACAAAATTTATTTTGACAAAAACTCGGGACGACACAGTCCGAGTTTCGTCCGGAAAATCATAAAAACGAACTTTCTCGGGCGAGTTCGTATCGCGATTTTGTGAATGTAAAAATCAGACGGTTTTCCGTTCTGAGTTCACGAACTAAAAACTTTTCGTACGCGCTAACCCTAAATACAGTAGTCGTCTAGCTGACTTCCGTAATTTATTTTCAGAAACGGATTCGACCGTCAGTCTTAGAATTTAAAATCGTAAGCTTAGGCGTGCAAAATCATTTATTTAATTAACTTTAAAATTTTAAGAACGTAAGGAATTTACGGGGTATTACACCTCACCTCCTCAATCCTCCCTCGCCGCTGACTCTCTCTGACTCTCTCTCTCAGACTCTCCAATTCCTGCCTATTCTTTTTCTTATTTTTTTTATGTAATATAAAAAAAAATATAGCCCCCAAAATATCCCATTAGTTTTCACATATTATTTTTCTAACGAGAGTTATTCTCGATTGTTCATCTCCAATGATTTTCATTTTGTTTTTAGAAAATTTTCAATTAAATATATAATCAACTACATGCTCCCTACTACTCAATTATGTAAACATTACATTCATATCATCAATGTAACTTCATCAAATATCGTGTTCTTCATCTCTTACATAAATATAAATATTTTTAGAAAAAAAACTCAATCAATTCATGCATCCATATATTAATACAAAGAAGCATAATTCACAAACCAAAGCTCAAATAAAAAACCCCAAATTATTATCTAATTTTCGGTCCTCTAAAATTTTCATCCAATTTATGGCAAACTTGTTATAATTCAATCAAAGATATCTAGAAGCATGAAATTTGATATCCAATTGTAAAGTCCTTATCTTTCCAAGATTTGTAAAAGTTTCGGCACTTTCAAAAATACTAATCAATCCATTTTTCTTTAATAAATAAATAGATGCATTTTATTTTAATATTACTCTTCCACTTTAAACACCTAATCTAGAAACAACAAAAATAGGGATCGGCCTAATTTAGAAATTCAAACACCTAATGGATAGACTTGAAAATTAACAACTCACAAACAAATCCCAATATCTAAATAATCTAGTAAAACACACTCAGACAACTTTTTACCAAATTGCCATATTCTCGAGAATCACCAACTTAACAAAAGAGGCGTCTTACCAAGTTTGAAAAGGAGGGGGGAATCCTACCTTGTTAAATATGTTAACGAAAAGGAAAAAAATTGATTGGAGAAGAAAAGCCAAAAACGAGCTTGAGACTTGACAATAGCTTCTTCCTCTTCAATGGTGACTGCGGTTTTTGAGAGAGGAGAGGGAGAAATGTCGGCTGCTAATTAAGTGAAGAAGAGAGAGACGGTTTGGAAGGTGTTATAGAGAGGGAGTGAAAAAGGTTTATCTAAATAGGTAATAACTATAAAGGTGAAAGTACACTATTAATATTTAGATATTATTTTGAACCGTAAATAAATATGCGCAATAACTAATTTATTAGATGGTCACACTCTTGACGAAAATGGATACGATCATTAGTTCCAAAATATTTTAGTTAGTCGGGAAGGACTGCTCGTTTTCGAAAAATGCGAAAAAGTCGAGACGTGACGGTACTAAGTTTTATACGGAAAACAAATAAAAACTGACTTTTCAGAAAAGATTCGTATCGAGAAATAAGTGAATAGAAAAGCATACATCATTTTAATCTGAGATCTCGAACGAAAATTTAATCGAGCGCGGAAATAACTTAGAAATGCAAAGCCTTAATTAATTAGCAACTTTTTAATTAAGACAAGATTAGAAAACCTGGGGCATTACATCCCTTATCATCAATTATATCTTATTTGACAGAGCATCATAAAACATATTTTCAGTTGAATAACTATTTGAAATAAAAACTTGCATGTCTTTTGATGAAGTATACTCATCCATCAAGCATACTGCATATATCGCTACTCATCGGAACCTGCGAGCCTTGCTTTTAGCATGTCACTGCGGCATGTCCATTTAAGAAAGTTTCCAGCTTGATTTGTACTTGTGAGCAGATTTGAATTTGTTTTCAAGCTCCTTTTTCCTTCGTCTTCCAAGTCTTCTTTCTTCGACTTTCGGACGTGTGACTTTGACAGAATTGCTCGACATGCATGAAGTGTATAGTTCAGTCCCGAAGTCAGTTGAGTTGTGACCTGACTGTCCAAGTCGAAATTCTGAATATTCAAATTTCAACATTTTTTAGCATGACATGATACACATATTAATTTTTACTTATTTATTTTCATCTTATAATCAATAGTTCTATGAAAATTATTTGTAAGTTTCTTGAAACATAAAATAAAATTTTAATAATTACAATTAGTATATATATAAATATGATTTAAATAAAGGAAACAATACAAATAATGATTTGAAGAGCCCATACAAATATTATTTCAATAGATATCTCCTCTCCACTTAAAACTCTACTACTAAATGGAATTACTAATTAATTAAACCAATTTAGTCATAAGTTTATGATTCAAATGATATTTCATTGGAAAGACATATAAATCTTTTTTTTTTATTAAAAATAGACCTAAAAAATAATAGTTTTAGAAAAAGTTATGATTGTCTTACGAAAGATAACAAACATTAAAGCAAATTTGATTCAATTTTATGAGATAAATTGTTTTTTGTAAACCAACGAATAGATTTTTGTCACAGCCCGAAATCCGGTGTGTAGGAATGACCAGACTCCATTGGATTGTGAAGGTGAAACCATCAAATAAACAAACCACTTATGTCTCAACTCAACTCTAAACACTAACCCGAATGAATTTAAAATGTGAAACCAACAAATAAAACTCGACTCAACAATGAATCGATCAAGGGAAATAAGGTTTCAACATAACATGAATATAAACATACTTTCATAACATGGCTCAACAATGAACGAGCTTAATAATTTACAAAGGTTCTCAAAAATAGGGTTAAGTGTAACGACATCATGTCGTTCAAAAGTAGGGTATGTAAATGAACTTCAAAGCATTGTTTTGAGCACACGACTCATTGTTTTCAGAGTTATCAAAATATTAACTTATCAAAAGATTGTTAAGCAGCGGAGACATCACTTGCTCACAACAATTACATGTATGAATACATGTAACTGTCGACTCAAACTTTCCAAAAGATTAACACACCACCAAGACCATCCATACCATCCTCATCCGTAGCTAACCTGCACATTTAGAAATACATGCAGAACTGAGTACGAAGTACTCAGTGGACACATTGCCAAAAACAGTTTAAAAGCTTGCTCTTAGAGCTATACAATTAAACTTGCCTTGCCACTGCATCACAAGAGTTATAACATTTGAAAACATTTTACTTGTGAATGCATAAATCATTTTATCATTTTCAAAATCACGACTGCGCAGTCAAAACATATATATAATTAGGCATGAATCATCTACCACATCAACTTTGTGTTGAGAAGTAGGCCTCCTTCTCAAACACTGTGACCGGCTAAAGCGAAGTAAAGCTCACAGTCACCTCATCAATCAATTAACCACACGTGGGTTCCTGCTTCACACAGGATAATATAACTCATGTAGATGATAAAGCATACCAAGCTCAGATAAATGGCAAGTCAATTAATTTTAAAAGCTCACATAATAATAATCAATAAGTAATAGCATTCATCAGAGTTTTGATTTCAGAAAAGCCCACCTCACTTCTGGTCTTTTGAAGTCGGGGTTGCTTACTTTACGTTTTTTCCGATTATTTCGCAGTCCCGCTCGGCCCTTCAATAACAACATCGATTAAACTCGAGCTTATCGACTCGAAAACGTATAATAGACTTAGGGCTCGGCTGATGGACTTCTACTTGAGTCGGGTTTTTCTTAACTTTTCTAAACTTTTCTACATCAATAACTTTCTCGTTTTCTCGTTCTCGAATCATCGTCTTTACTCAGCTTCTAATTACTTCTCAAACTCTGATTCTTGTGTCTAATATATCAATCTTCACGTAAATCGATAAGTTATTAATCAAATCGTCTTAAACTTCTCATAAATTCAACTTACAAGATCTCGACAAATCATATCATCAAATCTCAACTATTTTCATCATCTATAAATCATACACAGTTGAGCACTTATTTCAACAATCAAACATTCACATCGGAGATCAAACATTCACATTATAAATACGTATTCACATCAATACTCAAACATCGTCATCATACTCAAGCATCAATATCAACATCTCAAACACTTATATTAAATAAGTAATTAATTAAGTGATTATCTTACTAGAGAAGTTAATCATACTTAATCACTTAATTACACTCAAACATCGAGGTTTATATAAACAACTCACGTCTTAACATAATCACACAGTCAAGTGTTAAACTTCTGTAACTATCTTATATCTTAAACATAATCATACTATAATGAATTATTATTCGATCTTTGACTTTTAAAACTCAAAACTTCAATTCTTAACAGAAATTATTTCGTTAAACTCATATAATAATAATATTTTCAAATTTAAATAATCAAACTTATACTTCGTATTCTTGACTCAAAAATTCGTTATTATTATTTTTTTCTCAAAATACGTATTCATATACGTCATCATTTTCTTCAAAATACATACTCATATACGTACAAAATAATCAACTAAATACTTAGAATAGAATAATCATTATTTTATCTTTTTCTTTATTTAAAGCTCAATTTTTATTTTTATTTAATAAAAACTCTGTTTTTCTTGTAAAAACTTTACTGCTCGATAACTTCTACATCTTAACTCCTTTTTAAGCGATTCAAAAAGCAATCTTGCTTAATTCTACTCAATTAACATCATCGAATCACTTAACACAGTGTTGGGAAATTTATTAGTATGAGTTTTGATGAATTCCAAAACCAACTGACCCCAACCGAGTAGATGTTGCCAGTTCCTAATGTTAGCTGTTAGGCTCGCTGTTTGAGCATTGTTTAGATTTTATCTTTACAGATCTCCAGCTGAAGACGGCAACATAGCAACACTCGGATACAACCCCGGATGAAAGATCGGATAAGGAACATCAGTTACAAGACTCTGCCTGATGAGAGAGCTATGCCAAAAAGGGGAATGCTTTTTGACAGCTGAGAGTTCAAGCCAACTGTTCAGTTGGAACATCAGCTATAGAATGCCATCCGATAAAGAGAACGTTTCAAGAAGGGGGAAGTTATAAAGAAGTCTTAACATGAAGTTCAAAGTCAGCTGAGAGTTTAACGGTTCAGTCAGAATATCAGCTGAAGAACACTCAGATAAAGATCAAGATTTTCAACCGACTAACCGAGGTTGATTGTCAGAAAGGTTTGAATTTGAATTTCAAAAGGAAGTCACATGAGGGTTTGACCGTTCAGTCATTACCCCATTTGGCCCAACACAAGGCTGTCTCAGATGGAAAGCAGAAGAGCGCAGATGCCATATCGGGAAAGTCTGCAGAGATGAGAGACAAGCCATCGCCTTCAACGATCAGAGATCAACAGCTCCTCCAACGGCTAGTTGATACTCTCCGCCTATAAATAGAGGACTTCATTCATTCGAAGAGGACACAAGACACACACGTGAGAAGAAACCAGAGAGCAAAAGAAAGAGCAATATTCTTCACGAGCAAAACTGAAGTTAATCTCTTAGAACATCACTTGTTGAGAGTTCTAGAGTTAGATAGTTTTTGTGTCTTTAGATCGAACCTTGAGAACATCACTTAGTGAGAGTTCATAGAGAGTTAGATCATAGCTCACATCCCGTTTGAGCTTTTAGTTGGAAACACATTATTCTTTCACCTGAAAAGGTTTAGGATCCTACTCTTCCTGCAACTGAGTAGTTAGGTCGTTTAGTACTCGTAAACTAAATTGTAAGGTTGATAAGTACCCGCAAACTTATCCTTAACGGTTGCTCAGCCCGCGTAAGCTGAGTGGTTTATCCAGAAGAACTTGGACAGAGTTGTGTGGACTCACAACTCCCCGTGGACGTAGGAGGGTTATCTCCGAACCACGTTAAATCTCTGTGTGCTAGTGTTTTTCTTTTAGTCAGTTATCTCTTGCATTCTTATCTGTCTGACTAACCAGCAGTTGTGGAGTGTGAGACTGTAAAAGAGATGTGGGACATCCTAGCATCGCTGAGTGAAGGAAAGGACGAAACAAAGGAAAATAAGTTCTCACATGCATGCCAAGATTTCGACAATTTTTGTCTAAAGACAGATGAAACAATTGATCAGCTAGAGCTCTGGTTTATGGACATCCTCAGAAGAATCCAGTCCATCCGAAGAGGAAATACACACTAAGAGAAATCAATCTCAAAGTGTTACAAGCTCTACCGGCTGAGTGGGATACTTTCACCAATATCCACGAGAGCCGAGCTGACCTTGGTGAAATGGGAACTGAAAGACTGTTCTCAATCCTAACGATGGGGATACAGTTGTGGAGTTTGTGGAGAAGCAGCCGGAAGACTACACTCCAGAGGAAGCCAAGGTGAGCCAGTTAGACATCTGGGCTCAGAGCACAATAATGTCCACAGTTGGACAAGATTATCTGCCTTGGATAGAGGAGTGTGAGACTGTAAAAGAGAAGTGGGACATCCTAGCATCGCTGAGTGAAGGAAAGGACGAAACGAAGGAAAATAAGTTCTCACATGCATGCCAAGATTTCGACAATTTTTGTCTAAAGACAGATGAAACAATTGATCAGCTAGAGCTCTGGTTTATGGACATCCTCAGAAGAATCCAGTCCATCCGAAGAGGAAATACACACTAAGAGAAATCAATCTCAAAGTGTTACAAGCTCTACCGGCTGAGTGGGATACTTTCACCAATATCCACGAGAGCCGAGCTGACCTTGGTGAAATGGGAACTGAAAGACTGTTCTCAATCCTAACGATGGGGATACAGTTGTGGAGTTTGTGGAGAAGCAGCCGGAAGACTACACTCCAGAGGAAGCCAAGGTGAGCCAGTTAGACATCTGGGCTCAGAGCACAATAATGTCCACAGTTGGACAAGATTATCTGCCTTGGATAGAGGAGTGTGAGACTGTAAAAGAGAAGTGGGACATCCTAGCATCGCTGAGTGAAGGAAAGGACGAAACGAAGGAAAATAAGTTCTCACATGCATGCCAAGATTTCGACAATTTTTGTCTAAAGACAGATGAAACAATTGATCAGCTAGAGCTCTGGTTTATGGACATCCTCAGAAGAATCCAGTCCATCCGAAGAGGAAATACACACTAAGAGAAATCAATCTCAAAGTGTTACAAGCTCTACCGGCTGAGTGGGATACTTTCACCAATATCCACGAGAGCCGAGCTGACCTTGGTTAAATGGGAACTGAAAGACTGTTCTCAATCTTAAAGGGAAATGAGTATAAGGTGAACCGAAGAAGATCTCAGTCCTCGGTTCAGACGAGTCAACTTGAGGATGTTGGTTCAGCCTCAAAGTCAGTTGCTCTCCGAGCTGACTACTCAAAATCGAGAACATCGAGGCCAACCAGATCCGCTGACACGACTGCAAAGGAGCCAAGCAGAGAGGAACTCCAACAGAACATTGCAGCCCTGTCAAAGAAACTAGCCGACATGGACACTTGGTTCGGGAAATACAAACGATTCTACAAATCAAACCGAACTCGAGACAGTTCAAAGCCTGTCACCAACGGTTGCTTTGAATGCGGAAAGGAAGGTCATTTCAAGGCTGACTGCCCAGATCTATCGAAGAAAGAGAGAGATGCGTTAAGGGTCAAACAAGCTGGAAAGAACAAGGCCATGGTTGCAGAAGAAGCAGCTGGCGACATGGACATCTTCACTGACACTGAAGATGAGGATGAGCTGACTTCCACCAACAACGTTACCGGTCAGGATCAATGCCTCATGGCTCTTGGAACCGACCAGGATTATACTGAGGTACACTTGAATCCTGCTAATTTGAATTCTTCAAATATTTCTAACATGCAGGAATCTCTGGACGAAGAGTTGGAACCCTCCTGGAGTGATTTTCAAGAACTCAGTGAGGAACTGCATCACCAATCGGTTGAGTTTAAGAGTCTTCAAGCTCAGTTCGCCAAACTTGAAGATTCCTTAACCGAAAAGGACGATTTGATCAAGAGCCAAACCGAGGAGATTGAGAATCTCAAGAGTCAAGTGAACGAGGCTAAGGCTCCAACTGATAAAGAGTTGACAAAGCAGATCAAGGAACAACAAGATCAATTGAAAAATCAAGAGGCTCAGATCGAGCAGCTGATACAGAAGTCAGATAGACAAACCGAGCAGATAACTGTCCTCCTCAAGGAGTTGCAAACTGAGAAGGACAATCTAATCAAGTTGTATCAGTCATCCAAAATCATCGAGAACCTTATCAGTTACAGTAGACAGATGGATGACGTGTCAGGACTCGGTTATGATGTTATCAAGAATACTGGAATTCCATCAGCAACCTTCATCAAAGCGGCAGAAGTCATAGTTGTCGAGCCAAACACAGCTGAGTCTCCAGAAGTTAATCTAACCTCCACCTCTCAGCAAGTTCAACCGACCATTAGAATTACAACTTAGAAGGGAAAAGGAGTAGTAGATGTAGGACAAAATGTTTTATCGGTTGGGACATCAACCGAGGGGGAATGTTCCAAAAGTCAGAAGAGGAATCAGAGGCGTCGAAGGCATAACCGCAACCGAACTCAGAATCAGAACCGACCTCTGCATCAACCTCAAAGTCAACATCAGAAGGAATGGAACCGACCGCAGAACAGACAAGGGTTCAATCATCTGAATCAACAGTGGTTCCAACATCGGTTCGACCAAAGGTTCCAACCGAGTCAACCAATGAGGAACGGGTCGAACAATGGAGATACTCATGCCATAATATGAATCATCAACAGGGCATGAACAGCTATAGACAACCCTCAGGGAGTTGGAATCAGAATCAGCCACAAAGATTCCAACATGGCGTCCGATCATTCAGACAAATCAAACAGGATAAAAATCGCCATCAAAACAGGGGGAAAGCCTCTCCTCCTAAAGCTCACAATGGGAGAAATCCAACTCCTCCCAAGAAACAGAACATCCCTATTAACAACAAGCCTAAGGATAACCGAGGTGTTGTTATAGTTGATGATGAAGGAAAAGTGATCTGGAATGATAAATCCATCCGAGTATACAGGGAAAAGCGATGCACAGTTCCAGAGGGAACTGGTTCTAACCCTCCAGGACCCAACTGAAATTGGGGACCTAAGCGAGTTTCTCTTTGCAGGTACAGGAGAAACAACTGAGGAAGAAGAAGGCGTCTGCAACAATATGGGTAATGGACAGTGGATGCTCGAAACACATGACGAATCTGAAGGATTTGCTTGGAAGTTTCGTGGAGAAAGAAGGTCCGTCAGTTACTTTTGGTGATAACTCAAAAGGTTACACCAGAGGTTACGGTACCCTTGAAATCAATAATGTTTCAATTTCTAATGTCTCTTATGTTGATGGATTGAAGCATAACTTGCTCTCCATCAGCCAATTCTGTGATAATGGTTTCTCTGTCAAGTTTGATGCACAGGGTTGCAGGATTAAAGATGTCGGATCAAAGCAGGTGATATTGTTGGGAAATCGATCACCAACAGGGAATGTCTACTATGCTGACTGGAACAGCAACCTCCCTGACACCTGCCTATTATCAAAGAGCAGTTCTGATGCGAGCTGGCTATGGCACAAAAAGCTCAACCATCTGAACTTCAAGACGATGAACCGACTCGCCAGACAAGAACATGCAAGAGGCATACCAAACCGAGTGTTTTCAACAACACACATCTGCAGTGCATGTTAGCTGGGAAAGCTCGCTAGATCCTCCTACCGGTTGAAGTCAACTCCCTCAACTGACCGAGTGTTACAGCTGATCCATATGGATCTCTTCAGGCCAGTTACACCAAAGAGCATAAATGGCAACAAATATACACTGGTTGTAACTGATGATTACTCGAGGTACACGTGGACCATTTTCATGCATCACAAGAGTGAAACCCGAGATGAGCTGCCCAAGCTGATGGATCGGATATCGAACCAACAAGAGATGAAGATCATGTCTATCCGATCAGATCGTGGAATGGAGTTTCTAAATGAAACCATAACGAGTATTGCGAGAAGAATGGAATTACCCATCAGACATCAGTCGCGCGTACTCCGCAACAGAATGGAGTAGCTGAGCGAAGGAATAGAACGCTGAAGGATTCAGCCACAACCATGTTAGCCAGCTCAGCTCTGCCAAAGAGATTTTGGGCTGAAGCAATCAACACAGCCTGCTACACTCAGAACCGGTCTCTTCTAACCAAGAGGTTGGGAAAGACACCATATGAGCTATGGAGACGTAGGAAGCCAGATATTTCTTATTTTCGCGTTTTTGGTTCTAAGTGTTATATTCACAACAATGGGAAGACTCAGTTGAAAACTTTTGATGCCAAAGCTTCGAAGGGCATATTTCTTGGATATGTTGCTCGGATCAAGGCATATAGAATTTTCAACAACAACTCTCGTGTTGTGGAGATAACACCTCATGTTAGTTTTGATGAATCTACTTTTGAGTACAGGGAACAGGTCAAAGAACAACAGGCAGATATACAAGCTCCACCTGTTCTCACCAGATCGCAAGCTCTAAGGAAAAAGAACCTAGCTGAACCACTGGTTTGGGCAACTGAGGATGAGGATCCATACTCCTCTGAAGACGAATGCGAAGACCCCAGCTCATCCCAAGGGGGGAACTTCAGCTGATGCTCCTCCAACTGCATCAGCATCCGAAGCCCAACCGAGTTCAATTCAAACTAATGTCAATGTTGAGGATCCAGACTCAACAGCTGATCAATCACCAGCTCTGAAGACTCCAACTCAGTTTTCAGAACAGCCACAGTTGGAAGAAGAAGGAAGACGCAACCGAAGATGGTATGAAGTTCATTCTACTGACGACATCATCGGAGATCCAACCGAGAGTGTGCGTACAAGGAGCCGAGTTGCAAGTTCAGAATCAACCGAGGAAGATTCCAACACTTATCCCCAATATGCTGAGGAGTTGGCGGTTCTAGAGGAGTTCGCGCAAGCTGGAGATGTTGCCATGATTTCTTGCTTTGTAGCTGATGTGCCAGAACCGAAGAATGTTGGGGAAGCTCTCAACTGTGTCCACTGGACAACAGCCATGCAAGAAGAACTGAATGAGTTTCTACGCAACTGTGTATGGGAGTTGGTAGAAAGACCAAATGGTGTCAAGGTGATTGGATTGAAGTGGATCTTCAAAAACAAGAGAGACGCCATTGGATTCATTGTGAGGAATAAAGCAAGGTTGGTAGCTCAAGGATACTGCCAACAAGAAGGAATCGACTTTGAAGACTCTTTCGCGCCAGTTGCAAGGCTGGAAGCCATCCGAATCTTTCTAGCTTATGCCGCACATCACAAGTTCAAAGTGTATCAGATGGATGTGAAGTGTGCATTCCTCAACGGAGATATCAAGGAAGATGTGTATGTTGAACAGCCTCCTGGTTTTGAAACCTGAGATGGAAGAGTGTACAAGTTGAAGAAAGCCATCTATGGCTTGAAACAAGCACCAAGGGCCTGGTATGACACTCTTTGTGGTTTTCTACTGGACTCGGGATTCAAACGAGGATTAGTTGACAAAACCCTGTTCACCATCAAAGTTGGAGATGATATACTTGTAGTGCAAATCTACGTGGATGACATCATATTCGGTTCCAAGTCAGAGGAGCTGTGCAAAAAGTTTTCAGATCTCATGAAGGAGAAGTTCGAGATGTCAATGATGGGCGAGATGAATTATTTCCTTGGATTACAAGTGAAGCAGTCACCTGAAGGGATTTTCATCAATCAGTCTAAGTATACAAAGGAGCTCATCACCAAGTTTGGGTTGCAAGCAAGTAAGACAACAAGGATCCCAATGAATACTAACTGGAAGATTGAGCCTGGATCTGAAGGAAAGCTCGTGGATGCCAGCAAGTATAGAGGGATCATCGGTTCTTTGCTATACCTAACTGCCAGCCGGCCAGACATATCATACGCAGTTGGAGTATGTGCTCGATTTCAAGTCCAACCAAGGGAAGCTCACATGTTGGCAGCAAAGAACATCATCAAGTATCTGAAGGGTACTGTCAATGTTGGGTTGTGGTATCCAACTGACGACAATATCCAGCTGACCGGATACTCAGATGCGGATCTAGCCAGAGATCGGTTGGACAGGAAGTCTACTTCTGGACACTGTCAGTTAATGAGAAGCAAGTTGGTTTCATGGTTTTCCAAGAAACAAGCATGTGTTGCTACTTCTACAACCGAATCAGAATATATGGCTGTTGGAAGTTGTTGCATGCAAGTGTTGTGGCTGAAGCAACAGCTGAGAGATTATGAAGTTGCAACTGGACAGGTTCCCATTCATTGTGATAGCTCGAGTGCCATAGCTATCTCTCTGAATCCTGTTCACCATTTTCGGACAAAGCATATCGACATCCATCATCATTTCATCCGAGATCATATTGAGAAGAAGGATGTGACCATGGAGAAGATTCCAACTGAGATTCAGAGGGCTGATATCTTCACTAAACCTCTAGCCGAAGCGCGGTTCAAAATGCTATGTGATTTACTTGGATTGTTAGATCCACCTGATAAGGAACCAGCTGAGGTAAAAAGACAGACATCTATCTGAGGGGGAAGCTCAGATGAAGGGGGAATGTCAGATACGGATTGCAAACTGAAGACATCAGACATCAGCTGAACAGACAAACTCGAGTCAGCTGATGGTATGCTGCAACAATGGATCAGACGTCAGCTGAACAAACGAACTCGAGTCAGCTGATGGTATGCGGCAACTGAGGAACTCAACTGAGGTATACAGCTGATCTCGACATCAGCTGGCAGGTAACATTTATGACTGAAGGTGTTATGTTCTTAAATGAGAATGTTTGAAATAAATTCAAACATTCCTGAGCTAGTCAGTTACATTAAAATAGCCATCATGTCGCATTAAATGTAAAGTACGGCTGAGCATCCATAGCCTACTTTATAGTGAGACTGGGCTGACATGAGACTGTACACCTTCTCACGTGCTGGTTGGAACTCGGATCAAAACGTCGAGTCAAAGACGGTCAACAGTCGCGTAATCTCAGCCGTTGATGGATTCGCGCCATTTAACCCTAGCCGTTGATCTCATCCGAGTCAAAAACCTATATAAAGCGGCAAATCAGGAAGTGATCCTTACCTTCTCTATTAGTGCATATCATCATTAACTGTTCATCATCCCTTCCGAAATTGTCTCACCATTTTCAGTAACAAATTTCTTTCTTCTTTGCATTTATATTCCTCTAAAATGGCACCCAAAGCAAAAGCATCAAAGAAGATGGTCTCTGCAGAACCAACCACGTTTCAGGAATCCTTCGACATGATGCTGTCGAAGATTCACTTCGAACAAATTCTTTCCAGGGAAGCTCTGACCTCGCCGGAAATCGCGCCCGTCGCCACCATTCTTTCCGACCATGGTTTGCTAAACTGGGCAACTCTCTCTCCATCAAAGCTGCTCAGGAAGCAAGTAGCCCATTTCTACAGGAATCTGCAACGAGATGCAGAACTCGGGCTTGTCACGACCATCCCATGCAAGCAACGAATCAGCACTTCCCGTTCGATGGAAGACACCGCCGTCGAAATCAAAGTGTCAAAAGAATTGGAGAAGATCATCCCCAGAAATCGGGAAGCCATAGATGTGATGGGGAACTTCTCAGACAAGGATGCAGATACATTTCTGCAAACTGTCCTCCTTGTCCCCGAACCTTTGAAGGGGAGTACGCAGAGGACCAAACTGAAGCCGGAGCACCGACTTCTGTTTGATGTGATATCAAAATGCGCCTTCGCATACGGAGGAGCTTTCGGTGACATCAGCAGACCGAAGCTCAAACAACAGAAGGCATTGGAAGAACATCACATGATAGACTGGCTGGGCTACCTTGAAAGCCAGCTGTGGGCGGAGAAGCTGAAGATCTCCAAGACGGTAGCTGAGTCCGGAGAGCAGCTGTTGAGTGTCAAGGGCACACTCAATTTCGGCACCAAGATTTCAGCCCTGATCCTCCAAGCAACCAAGGGTCAGAAGCTGACTTGGGAAGGGAGTGAGGACCCTCCGTTCAACAAGCTAATGCTATTCCCAATAGCCAAGAAGGCTAGGGATGTGGTGGAAGCGGTGTACACTCCCAAGGGAGCAACAAAGCCAGTTGTGGAAACGGCCCCAGCAGCTCGCCGCCCATCAAGGTCCAAACCTGCCAAACGCCAGTTGGAGGAAGTGGCTGAGGAAGAGGAAGAAGAAGAAGAAGAAGAAGAAGAAGAAGAAGAGGTGGAACCCCTCAAGAAAAAGCCCAGAATCAGAATCATCCAACCAGCAGCTCAACCGGCTGCATCGGGCCCCGTGGTGGTGGTATCAGCTGAGAAAACAGCTGAGGAGAAGGAATCAACCGAGTCGAGCCAGTCGGTTGATCCAGCTGGGTTTATGCTTCAACCACGCCAACAGGATGCACTGGTTGAAGAAAAGGAGATCAATGTGGAGGATTCCAGCTCGTCCTCAGATGACTCTTCTTCATCTGAGGAGTCCCATGACAGTCCAACAACTGGAGCTGATGCCAGCCAGGAAATCCCACCTGCGTCTGAGGAAACAATTGAGCCAACCCACTCTCTCCCCAAAGAGGATTCAGTTCTCTCAACTGATCCTCAGTTAGATATTCCGAGCCTCTCGCTCGATGCCAACGTTGAGACCGTTCCTTTGGCCAACGTTGATGAGACCGTTGAACCCATTGCCTTCGATATAGACCCACCCCAAATCGATGAAGAGGCCAACCGCCAGGCGATCTTGGCTGAGTATGAAGGCAGGTTGGACTACTGCTTTCGCAAACTAATCGGCATGTTCCCAGAGGCAAGCTCGATGCCCATCTTTGCCATGTTCGGGACGGAACTGCTCTATCAGTTCAACGTGATATTCAGCTACTGGTACGTCAAGGAGGAAACCCTCAGGATCCACGATTGGGACAGGTTGAAGATTAATGAATCCAACCTGAGGGTGTACTTCGACTACCAGAACCTGGAAGTGGCCTAGAACCAGAAGGTGGCTTTGCTCCGTCGTCGCCTGGACCTAAGTCAACAAGAAGGGACAGACACCAGAGAGTTGTGCAACAATCCTGGAGCCGTGCAATTTCTTGACAGCATGTTAGCCAAGAATGCCGACCATATGGAGGAGGTTGATGAAGCTGACTTGGCTGCCAAGAGAGAAGAAGCAAAGCTCAAGGATTACCTGGCCAGCCGAACAACCCTGGTTGTCGTGGACCCAATAGCCCCAGCACAACAGCAACAACTGCCTGGACCCTCTGATCAGCCAGCACACTCAACTGATGCCATCTGTGAGCTGATCACTGAGAGGGTCAACCAACTGAGGCATGAGCTGTTGTCAAAGATCAAGCTCAACAAAGACGAGGAAGCTGACAAGATCAATCAGCTGTTGGAGGAGAACGCTTCCTTGAAGAATCAGCTGGAACAACTCTCCTCCTCCCTACAGCAAAAGCTTGAAGGCCTCTCCACTTCTACCGGCTCGGAGGTCAAGGATCTGAAGAAGGCGGTTCAAGGACTCAGCTCGGACTTCAACGTCTTCAAGTCAGTTGCTGAATCTGATCTGGCAAAGTCCCAGCAGACACAAGACCAGGAGTGGATGTCTCAGTTTGCAAATTTTCGAGCTGAGTTCGTCACCCTTCACAAAGATGTCTCTGCGACCTTTGCAGCCTTGAAGAAAGCCGAGCAGGAACGCCAGGACCTGGAGCTGGCCAAGAAGGTGGAAGAGAGGGATGTTGTGGACGAACTCTTCTCCCGAGTTCAACAAGCTGAGGCCAAGTTGACCTCCCTGGATGGCTCTGTTGCCACCCTTTTGGATGATGCCAAAAAGGGGGAAGGAAAGGAGCCAGCAGCTGTTGCTGGAAAAGGTGTTCACCAACAGCAGGGGGAAGAAGGAGTGCCAGCTGAAACTCAAGAAGAAAGAGTTGAAGGATCGCAGCTGAAGGAGTCGGAAGAGCAGGAACTTGAAATCTCCCACGACCTCGTAGCGGAGCTCGATGCCGATCTTGACGGGATCTCTGTTGAAGATTGCATCGAAGCTGCCAAAGCTATGGGGGAGTCCAAGGACAAATATTTGAATCCCTCTTGGATTAAGAAGTCCGCTGCTGATCAGGCCAAGAAGGTGGCCAAGTTCGAGAAGGAACTGGCCAAAATTGAGAAGAATGTAGATAGAAATAAAGCCAGCCGGAGCGTGCGAAGAATAAACAAACATCAGATGAAGGCTGAGGCTAGGAAGAAAATGCAGCAGCTGCAGAGAAATGCCCCGCTCCAGTCACGGTTCCCACATACTGACAAGTGGATGAACGCTGAATGGAACGATGACTGGGAGCAGTTCAAGCACGAGTTCATCAACGAGTTTTACTACAGGAAGGTCTACTCAACTGAAGACCCAAGGCAAGCCTTCAAGGAAGCCTTGTGGGAGCTCAGATCTGGAGATCCTGGAATGTTCAGTCAGTTCCAGCGAGCCATGGTGAAAGCTCAGCTGGATCCCAACACCGTTCCGGTTCCGCAGAAGCTCAGATATCGCCCTCAGATGATCAAAGGCACAAGCACTCCAAACAGAAATGCAATCATGGCTGAGGCGAGACAAGTATGCAAGGAACATGGTGTCAACACCGGGATTGAGTCAGCTGCGAAGAGAGAGATCTTTGACCGTATCTTCAGCAAGTACGGTCAAGAGTATTTTTGAGCTGATGTAGTTTTTGAGCCGTTGTAGTTTTTGGAGCAACTGATGTATCTTTAACTGTTTTGTACTTAACCTTGTAATCATCAGTTGTAATGAAAACTTCAAGTATATATACGATTCAACTTGACGCACAATATCTCATTATCCAAGCTATGAATCGCAGTCTTTTAAATTCTATGTTATAACTGTGCTAACCCTTTGATGTTTTATCTTATAGACTGTCTAGAATTTCAGCTGAGATTTTAGATAAGTTAGTGAGGTTTAGATCAATAGCGGTTTTCAAGTTGTAAGTGGTTTTGGCATCATCAAAAAGGGGGAAATTGTTGGGAAATTTATTAGTATGAGTTTTGATGAATTTCAAAACCAACTGACCCCAACCGAGTAGATGTTGCCAGTTCCTAATGTTAGCTGTTAGGCTCGCTGTTTGAGCATTGTTTAGATTTTATCTTTACAGATCTCCAGCTGAAGACGGCAACATAGCAACACTCGGATACAACCCCGGATGAAAGATCGGATAAGGAACATCAGTTACAAGACTCTGCCTGATGAGAGAGCTATGCCAAAAAGGGGAATGCTTTTTGACAGCTGAGAGTTCAAGCCAACTGTTCAGTTGGAACATCAGCTATAGAATGCCATCCGATAAAGAGAACGTTTCAAGAAGGGGGAAGTTATAAAGAAGTCTTAACATGAAGTTCAAAGTCAGCTGAGAGTTCAACGGTTCAGTCAGAATATCAGCTGAAGACCACTCAGATAAAGATCAAGATTTTCAACCGACTAACCGAGGTTGACTGTCAGAAAGGTTTGAATTTGAATTTCAAAAGGAAGTCACATGAGGGTTTGACCGTTCAGTCATTACCCTATTTGGCCCAACACAAGGCTGTCTCAGATGGAAAGCAGAAGAGCGCAAATGCCATATCGGGAAAGTCTGCAGAGATGAGAGACAAGCCATCGCCTTCAACGATCAGAGATCAACAGCTCCTCCAACGGCTAGTTGATACTCTCCGCCTATAAATAGAGGACTTCATTCATTCGAAGAGGACACAAGACACACACGTGAGAAGAAACCAGAGAGCAAAAGAAAGAGCAATATTCTTCACGAGCAAAACTGAAGTTAATCTCTTAGAACATCACTTGTTGAGAGTTCTAGAGTTAGATAGTTTTTGTGTCTTTAGATCGAACCTTGAGAACATCACTTAGTGAGAGTTCATAGAGAGTTAGATCATAGCTCACATCCCGTTTGAGCTTTTAGTTGGAAACACATTATTCTTTCACCTGAAAAGGTTTAGGATCCTACTCTTCCTGCAACTGAGTAGTTAGGTCGTTTAGTACTCGTAAACTAAATTGTAAGGTTGATAAGTACCCGCAAACTTATCCTTAACGGTTGCTCAGCCCGCGTAAGCTGAGTGGTTTATCCAGAAGAACTTGGACAGAGTTGTGTGGACTCACAACTCCCCGTGGACGTAGGAGGGTTATCTCCGAACCACGTTAAATCTCTGTGTGCTAGTGTTTTTCTTTTAGTCAGTTATCTCTTGCATTCTTATCTGTCTGACTAACCAGCATACAATCTGCATCTGCACATTCTCAACTGTTTTGGTTCTTGACCAACCGAGCATAAAAGCGTGAGTTGTTTTTACGAGTATAATTTCCACCACATTCCGCACAGCACCACTCTCACAGCTGAGTTCTCTTACTCAGTTGTGATTTCAGCTGAGCCTTTCTTTACTCAGTTGAAGTGATTTTCGAGTGTTAAGTTTTCATAGTTGAAAATTCTAACTGGTGTATTCAAGTAACTCGTATCGGGACCATCACACATCATATAACATCAATTACTCATCATAAAAATATTTTAAATCTTTAAAATATTATTTCTCTCACATAATATAATTATTTTCTCGTTTTTCACCTTCTACTACTTTTCTTACTCGATTAACATTCCGTCACATCAATTAAGCACTCAAAGCACACTTTAAGAACATAAACAATCATCTTATAACTCACATCATTCAAACATTTTCATTTTTAATGAAAGTATTCCATTTAAATCAAATATTCTATTATTATTATTATTATTATTGTTATTGTTATTATTATTTCTTTAATAATAATTCTCTTAGCTTCTCGTTTAAAACAACGAACTCAAATACGAACATCTTAACTCTTAATCTCATACTCATATCTTATAGAAAATTTCATTTTCTTTTATTTTATTTTTCTTTTTATCCTCAAATATTAATATTATTATTAATATTATTTTTCTTTTAACACTAACATCCAATTTCACATAACATTTTTATTGGTCATCATTCCAACATCATCATCAATCAAAGAAATACTTTTCTTTAGATTCATACTTTCATGCATTGACTTCTTTTTCTCATTATTCCTTTATATATATATATATATATATATATATATATATATATATATATATATATATATACTCATTTTTTTCGAATTAAATAATTAAAAAAAATTAATTTTCTAATTAATTTATAACATCTTCAAATCTTCAAGTTTTTCTTATGAATATGAAGAATACATCTTCAAAAATTCATTTTAACATCAAGAACATCATATCTTATTTTTATACCTATTTTCTTTATTTTTCTTTGAATTTACTCATAAAAATTTCATAAAATACTAAAAATAATATTTCTCAATTTTCATGGTCAAAATTTACTCAAAAATTTTCTAACACATCTTAACATCATCATCATCATCATCATCATCATCATCATCATCATCATCATATTTCATCAAAAATCATCATAAATTATTTTTCCTCATAATATCACATATTTCAAATTTTATGTAAAAATTCATAAAATTTATATTATGACTTAGAAACACATCTAGATCATACTTTCATATATCATCATGCTCATAAACATCATATAACTTATAAAATTCATGAATCATAATTTATTCATATTTTCTCTATTTTTGTTCGAATAAATCCATTAAAAATTTAATAAATTCACCAAAAATTATCATTAACACATATATGCATATAAATCACATGAAAATCATAATAAACACATATCATCATCATATCATCAAAACTCATTAAGAACTCATTTCCCTATTTTTTTTTCATTTTAATCGATTTAGGGCTTTTTGCCTATCTTAGGTTCTTTCATCTTTTTATTCCCTAAATCATGTTTATATTTTCATTTTGATCATCATCTTATCATAATAACCCTAAGGTTTGCCTATGCATAAAGTAAACCATACATTTTTTCCTTATTTTCTTGGTTTACATATACATATATACATCTTATGAATGAAATGAAATCATACTTAAATAAATAACTTAAGCTCTTCTTTGGCTTGAATTTTGGCTTGCTTGGAGGATGAAAGATGATGGATTGTAGCTCCTTTCCTTGCATGAAAAGATATGCAAGATATCAAGATCATACTTTCAAAAACAAGGAACAAACCCTCATTTTCTTTCAAGAAAAATCGATGGAATAGGATTGGAGATCTAAGCTTGTTTCAAGCTTTGAAAATGAAATGAAATAGATAGAACTTACTTCTTAGATGATCTTAGATATGAATGAGGTGATTTACATCAAAGGATCCTCAAGCATGAAGAATGATTTCATCAATAAAGCTAGGTATATGCATGGGAATTGAAGTGAAAAATCTGCTGCTCTTCGGCGAAGAAGATCGAGTTGTTGCAGCTGTTTTCTTCGACTTTAAGGGTTGTGGAAGATGATGGAGATGAAGGGGACGATCTCTAGAATATTATGATGAAGATGTTGAAGTCATGGAGGTGATAAACAAGGGGGAAAGAGCTGCAAACTGCTGCTGCTACTGCTTATCAGCAGTGAAGCTGCCGAAGAAAAAAGAGAGAGATGAAGCTTTGCTTGTTGCGTGTGAGGATGGAGAGAGATGTGAGGTGATAGAGAGAATGATGTAGTGTGAGATAGAGATGCAAGTGGGATGCATTTAACATTTGGAGAATCTTGATAGATTTAGAAAGATTAGAGAGAGAAGAGAGAATCGAGATGGACAGATTTGAGAGAGAAAAGAGTACATATTGTGGATTAATGAGATGGAGAGTAGAGTGCACTCTCTCTAATGAGAGTGTTGGAGGATATTTGATCACTATTTTAGATAGGAATGAAATTTTTAACTGTTAATTATACCCGAAAATAAAAGTTTTTCGGTAGAAAATATCCTCGTCATTTTATTTTATTCCCTCAAACTTTTAATAACCTTTCTCGTCTCTTTCTCGACGTCTAAATTCTCTCTAATTCATCTTATATCTCTCAAAATAATTTAAGAAATCCAATGTTCTAATTTTTATGCTAAGATTCCTTCTAACGAATAAGTTCGTAAAAACTGCTCGACTAAACGAGTCGTTAAACAATTTATTTCTAAACTAATTAGACTAAATTTGGAGTCGGTCGATGAATAGAGATTTCTCGGTTTATGTTACTATTCATCTAAAATTCAAAGTTCTCAGAAAATTCCGAAATTCATACTCAAGCTCAAACTCATATAAGTAAGCTCAATCAATTCATCACATACTCAATTCGAATAATCGAAATGAGAAAAAAAAAATCACATTAGAGCACATAAGGACATTTTCATCATTTCACAGAAAAAATTATTTTCCCGAAAATTTTTAGCACTCAAAACTCATCATATAGGCATATTAATTTAATTAATACGCACTTAAGAACTTAGAAAAGTTTGGGGTATTACAATTTTTCAACAAAAAAAAATAGTCGAGGAAAAATATATTTAATTGTGTCATGAAGCATGTTAAGCTACTATATCCCTGTTTATGGTGACTTGTATGTAGAAATACAGTATAGTAGAAAAAGTTTACATTGTAATAAAATGAATATGAGAAACGAATAAATCATGGAATGATATTCCTATCATTAATATACAAGAAAAGTGAAAGGATCATTCCTTAACTAATTTCACTGTCACAATTGACAATGAATGATGAAAAACGTCAATTACATGTAATTTTTTTTCTCAAATATTCATTTTACCTCTGAAAATAATTAATGATGAAATAATTACAATAAAAATAAACTAATAATAAAAATATTATTATATAATATACAATTTTATCCAATTAACATTTATTAATAAAATTTGTTAATTCTAATTAAAATTTATTCAATCTAGTTATGATTTATCAATCCTCATTAGGAGAATATGAGGTTATACGTAAATATTTTTCTAATAATAATTTGTTGTGTGAATCTTCATATACTGGGGTATATAATATGATCATGTATATTAGAAGATAGAGATGTGATATAATTACTGTTTTGTTTCTTATTCATCTTTTTCCCTTGTTAGTTATTGTGACAATTGCTGCACTGATGATAGGTTGATTTTAAGTCACTCTCTGCATACCATATATAGGTCATGTGTGTGAGAACTGTACTTATTTCTTCCTGCTTCGAATAACTTTTACTATTATTAATTAATTGTTCTTTTTTAAAAGCTTTGTGTATTAGAATTTTTCGGGTAGACTTCTAATGTAATTAGGATGCTTTAATTAGTAATATAAATTTATATTATTACCCCTAAAATAAATATATTAAGAGGAATATATTAGGCAAATCAAATTTTGTAACAATTCGCTCTTTTATAATAGGTATAGATAGATGTAGTTTAAAAAAAAATGTAGTTATATTAATAATAGCTCAAAATTGACCTTATTGGAGAAGCAAATATTCTTCACAAACAATAATTAATTCATTCACTTAACTTATTCAACAAGAGACCTATCTCATCCCAACAATCCAACATGCACCATCAATCAACGACACCAAAAAACCCTAAACTAATATGCCAAAAGTGACAACTAAAATGTCAAAATAAGGTTTAATCAAAGTAACATCATCAAAAATTTCAATACGCTTGGACGGCGCCATAGAAAACGTCTTCTTGCACAAAGCAACGTCTCTGGAGAAAGCATCTATACCCTTATTTACGTCTCCATAATAGCGTAATTTAAGTTTGTCATTAGCTGCAGATAGGGAGCTGACAGCAGCGCTGAGATAGTTTTCGCAAAGGCTGTAAACTTTCTTTACTTGAGCATTGTTGGTTTTAGGGAGAAGGAATTCGATTTTCTTGGGTATTGGTGCAGCCTTATGGTATGTTTCGTTCATTGCTTGTAGAGCGAGTACTTGCACATCAGTTTCACCTTTATTTCTGTAAAATATATTGAGGCAAAAATTATGGTTCTTGGGGAAGTTGGTGCAGATGTCGTCTACGAGGTCTGTTGAGATTGGATTAATTGCCGAGAAAATTAGTGTTAAGACAAGGATGAAAATCATTGAGGCCATTTTAATTTGTTTGTGTATGGATTGTTTTCGTCATTTGATTTATATGGAGGGAGGAGAGGTAGGGAATTATGGCATGCATCATAGGATATTCATTTCGTAAAAGTATAAAACATCATAGTCAAATGCAATATAGCCTTAATTACTAGTATTTGATTTTTAACAGATTTTGTGTGGATTGATTAATTAGATGAAATACTAGTAATTAAGGCTATATTGCATTTGACTATGATGTTTTATACTTTTACGAAATGAATATCTTGTATCGTATTATGTAATGTATTAATTTCTCTTCAATATATAGTAATTAAATATGGTAAAATATTGAAATTATAATATTTATAATTTGTTGCAATATTATGCATATCAGCTTATATAATAACAACAAAAATTTGTATTATTTAGGCTAAATTGCAAAAAAAATACTCCACCTTTTATCAAATTCTTGTTTAGATCCCCACCTTTTAATTTTTGCAAAAAAAATCCTCACCTTTCATTCTTTCTCAATTTCATCCCTTAGATGATTTTTCCCAATTTTGTTGCTGATGTGGAAGGCGGTAAATCTTACATGGCAAATCGGCGGCAAAAATGAAATGTCGTAGTTTAAATAAGGCCAAAACATCGTCATTTTGTTGTAAACAAACACTTATATTTTGGGTCTAGACATCGTTTATTATCTCCGGGTTATCCATAGATGTAATACCCCAGAAATTCCTTACGCTTTCAAAATTTTAGAGTTAATTAAATAAATGGCTTTGCACGCCTAAGTTTACGATTTTGAATTCTAAGACTAACGGTTGAATCCGTTTCCGAAAATAAATTACAGAAGTCAGCTAGACGACTACTGTATTTAGGGTTAGCGCGTACGAAAAGTTTTTAGTTTGTGAACTCAGAATGAAAAACCGTCTGATTTTTACATTCACGAAATCGCGATACGAACTCGCCCGAGAAAGTTCATTTTTTTATGATTTTCCAGACAAAACTCGGACTGTGTCGTCCCGAGTTTTTGTCAAAATAAATTTTGTAAATTTATTTTCCGATTAAGTTTCGTACGTTAGAATTTGCGGTCGAATCGGATCGTGACGATTTTGTGCCGAGCGACGTTTTTCGTCGAACGTTTTCCGTAACGTCGGATCGCGCCGAAAAAGCGCGTAGTTTTCCTTTCTTTCTAACCTTGACCGACTTTTACCTCTCACTTTGTTAGATTTTTATGTTTTATATGTTATTTTAGAGGACACCTAATGCACCACTATTCACTACTTTACACCTTAGCTAGTTACTATTCATGCTTTACACCTATTGTATCTTATAACCTAAGATAGCAAAAATTAAAACATATCTCTCCCTCCCAACACCTCAAACACGGCAGCCCCCTACTCTCCATCTCCTATCTTCATTTTTCCATCCTCCATTGAAGAAACCTTCAAGAACATCAAGAAGAAACACACAAGTCTTGATCCATCCATCCAAACTTCACTCTTTCTTCATTAATTAGCAAGGTATTCATCTCCTCTTAACTTCTATCCAACCATCATTCTCTCCTTCTCATTTCTTCTTTTGGATCGAAAATTAGGATTATGGATTAGATGAATTGATCTTGAATTAATGAAATTGGATATGTTAGATAGGTTAATTAGGGTTTAGAATTTAGCAAAAATCAAGAACCCTAACACTACATAAATACCGAAATTTTAGGTTAATTAGTAGGATTTTTGGATTTCTTAAATTAATGATAGATTCATGCTTAAGAGATGCCTAATTGGTGATTAGAACAAAGAGGAATCGAAAGCCCCATGTTTTTGTGAAATTCGATTAGGGTTTGAGTAATGAAATTGGGGATTTATGCATGTTAGATGAAATTGGTTTTGCAATTGATTAATTGTTGATATAATAGGGTGATAAGTGAATAAGTGGTGTTAATTGGAGAAGAAAATCACCCTCTTATCCATAGTATGAAAACCGAAATTTTAGTAAGAATTAGGGGTTTTCATGTGTTGAGTTTAATTGATGAATTAATGATGGAATTAGGTTGGAATTGATGTGAATTGACTATGGGAATTTAATTAGCTTTTTCTAAAATTATTTATCGTAATGTAAGAGACGAAGAACTCTTTATAAGTTGAAATGTAGTGATGGTATGACATGATTGCATGGATGAAAGTGATTCATGTTAGATGTAGTCTAATGTCGTAAAATTTGAACGGAATCCGACAACTTTCTAAATTGATATTATTGTCTATGATGGACTTGAGACGAACAACTAGTCGTAACTAATAACCGAGAAGTCGAATGAGATTTCTAAATTGATATTATTGTCTATGATGGACTTGAGAACAACTTTCTAGTTGACTTCATGAGCTTTCGAGCTATTATAATATGAGCGATAGTTATAGTCGAGAACTAGAACGCGTTTTACATAAATTGTTGGTTTAGTAATTGTTAGTTGAAAGCCGACGTTTAGAACATCGTGCTATTGGACGAGTTTTGAGAAGGAGTTCACCATGTACGGGAATACGTGATGACTGCCTTGAGGGTCCAGTTTCTAAAGAAATCGAATACGAGAGCTTAAAACGAACTTAAGACGTTATACGTCGAATCTATCGAGCAACTAGGGTTTTCGCGGCAGTTTTGCGACCCTCGCCGGAAACTGTAATAACTTTCAGCTCGTTTATCGGATTTGCAATCCGTAAATTGGAGCGTAAACTAGACATCCCAAACTTTCCAGTAGTACAGGGCTCATCCTCTGTTTCCAAATCCTCTGTTCTGGACAGTCTCCAGAGTTACTGGATTGCGCAGTGAAATTTCAGTTTCAATTCTTCTAAGTTGTTTTTTTCGCAACTTAGTTTCTTTCGATCGTTTAAGTCGTATTATCTAACGAATATCTCCCTACTGACCCTAGAGTAAAGTACAGGGCCTTGAGTGATAAAAACCAGTCGAGATCTCATCTCTTATCCTTTCAAATAAAGAAGTAGTAAGCGAGAAATTTTATAAGTCGTTTAAAGAACTAAAACGTAAATCGCTTAAGTTGATTCTTTCCAACTTAGTTCCTTATAATCTTTTAAGTCGTATTAAATTACCGACTACCCTCTCTACTGACCTAAGAGTCAAGTATGAGACCTTCCGAGTTCTAAACGGGATTAGTACGAGTCTCGTTCCCATTTAAGTAATTTGAATCTAGTAAGCGTGCAATTGCCTAAAGAATGAAACAACTAAAACTTATTTCGATTCTCTTGATCGATTATCTTTTACGACCCGTTTTTAAGCATTATTATTTTACGATGAAGGAGGAAGTCAGCTGTAAAGAAAGGTCTGAAGATCCGAAGCTTGGAAGCTAGTGCTTTTAGTTCTGTATATCGAGGTGGGCTTTTATCTATATCAAATAAAATGTGGGTTATTCCACAACTCGAAAGTATTAATTATCGCTTTGATAATTGTGTTTTCAAAGTGATAATCTTGGCATAAACTGTTTCAACTATTTTATGTGAGTTCTCTTGTACCTATCTGAGTTAACTTTCGGGTTTACCAGATTTCTGAGTTAACCTTCGGGTTTTCCAGACTTTTAGAGTTAATCTAACTAGGTTAACTAACGATCGGCTCTGAGTTAGCTGCTAAGTGCTTTCCAGAGTTAGTGCACTTTGTAACCTGTGGTGTATGTGGTATCCTGTTGAGGGGTAACCAGCCACGGTGAATTAGCTTTGGTCAAGATTGAACATAACATACTCTAAAAATGCTTGCGCAAGCTGCTTTATACAAATCAGTCAGAAAATGTTTAGTAGGCACGGGCCTTTTCAACAAAACCCCGATGCTCTACGGTTATAAAATGCCAGATTATTTATACTTATGATTATGATTTCGGCATCGTGCCCACTCAGTACTTTTGTACTTAGCCCTGCATTATTTTTCTAAATGTGCCTGCTTTAGTTAGAACTCTTCCGCTGCAGAACTCTAGCATCTTTTGAGAGTATGTGTATTGGACAAAACACTATAGTATAAGTCTGTAATCGTGAACTTAGATACCTCTGTGTACTTTTGTCGAGTAATCACTCGTGATTAACTCTTTCTTTATTATATTCCAATCTTGTTCATTGAATGTTTGATGTCGTTTATGTATGTTTAGTCAGTTAGCCCCCTTCTTCCCCGCTTCTTTAATCCAACCCCAGTCGCACCCCGGCTTCTGCCGTCCCTCGGGATTTGGGGCTGTGACAATAGAGTTCGAGGGCTTCATTACCGCACGATTTTCACCTTCGCAAAGCCTCTAAGGTTCGGAATTCGATGTATTCATTGAGCCCGTGTGCGAAAACGAAGAAGCCATGAATGATTGAAACGTGAAACATACAAAGGGGTGAAGAGGGAAAAAGGAGAAAACCCAAAATTGAACTTCGATTTTGTACGATGTCTAGATCCTAAATATAAGTGTTTGTTTGCAGCAAAACGACGTTTTGGCCTTACTTAAACTACGTCATTTCATTCTTGTCGCCGATTTGCCATGCAAGATTTACCACCTTTCACATCAGCAACAAAATTGGGGAAAACGACCAGAGGGATGCAATTGAAAAAGAATGAAAGGTGAGGAATTTTTTTTGCAAAAATTAAAAGGTGGTAATTTAAACAAGAATTTGATAAAAGATGGGGTATTTTTTGCAATTTAGCCTATTATTTATATGGACATGAACATTATAAAGTTCGTATATTTTGTTTCAAACAATATACATTAGAATATAATCTTGTAAATATATCAATGTACAAACCCTCTGGGATTTTGTTGATGAGGTCTAACTCAATTAGATGGCTGAGGTATCACAAGTTTCTCTTTTGTGAGAGGTCTTGAGTTCATTCCTGCTTGCATGCAGTATAGTATTTTCCACCTTATTTGGTGGTTTAGTTGTCCCACTCTTTTTCTTTTTTTATGTCATGAAACCTGCAATCTCTACCTTTGGTGTGCATTGTGCACTAGCCTGCAAGTGATTCTTCTTATATGTAGTGTAGAGGTTTCACCAATATATATTGGTGCAGTGATTTAATTGATAATATTGTATACCTCGTGTAATTCCCTCAAAAAGAATATCATATCAATTTAAATATGTTATGGTTGCAATTCAATATCAGAATGTAGTATAATGGCTCACGATTATTTTGCAAATCATATTCTATTATTCAAAATTTTATTTCATATTATATGTATTTTCAATCTTATATGTACTCCCATATCAAAAATTTTAGTACGAATTTTTACCTTTCAAATATATATATATATATAAATTAGATATAAAGTATATTTTCCCTATCAAATTTATTGTGTTGGTCAAATAAAGTTGTTGTAAGCGTCATCTAGGAGTTGGATGGAGTTAATTGTTAAAATAGTACCGCTAATATTAATGTGTTTTCACAAAGATGACTATATGTTGCGAAATTTGATAATAAAAATTATAATTTTCATTTTTACACTTCTATTTTGGGCCCAAAACTAATTATTTGGAATTTTTTGTGACATCTATAACTTATTGTTAACATGGTCGTGTCATGTCAACTTTTTGACAAACTTTTCCCCTTTTTTGTTATAATTGATTTTTTTTCTGGAGTATTTTTTTTTTCTCTTTTTTGAGTGTAAAGTTTTGTTTTACTCCCTCAACATAAAAAAATACTTGAAAAGTCGTTTATTAGAATATTATTATTATTTCTTAATCGTATTCGAAATCACTTATTTATAATTTTTATTCAAATTCAGAACGTGTGTTGCGATCTAATCAGACAATGTAATAGTATAACAGATAAGTAAACCAAACCTGCACTCGTTAGTGAATGAATTATTTGTGAAGAATTATTGCGCATTGTTGCTTCTCCAACAATTAAGGTCAATTTCGAGCTATTATTAATATAACTACTTTGCTTTTAATTTATTCAACAAGAGACCTATCCCATCCCAGCATGCACCATCAACCAAACCAAAAAAAAAGACCTAAATTAGTTTGCCAACAGTCACAAGAGATGAGGTTTAATCGAAGTAACATCACGTAAAATATTAATACCTTAGACGGTGCCAAAGAAAACGTCTTGTTGCACGAAGCAACGTCTCCGGAGAAGGCATCTACTCCCATCTTTACGCTTTGATAATCGCGTGATTTGAGTTTGGCATCGGCTGCAGCGAGGGAGCTGACTGCAGCGCTGAGGTAGTAAGGCTGTAAACTTCCTTTACTTGTGCGTCGTTGGTTTTGGGGAGAAGGATTATTAGAATTCATGAAAGCAGTTCTCTTCCTTTGTTTAGATAGTTAGAAAGTCGTGCTTCACTTCTTTATTTTCTTTTAGGTTTTTGTGTTGATGTGTCCCATGCACATCTATATCTATCTATACCTATATAAAAAATGTCTTATTGAAAAAATTTTATTTACCTATACTGTCCCTATTAATATATATATATAGGAAGAGGATCATGTGAGAATGCTTTTTTATGTGAGAAATGAGAATAAATCTTGGCCCTTGATCTTTGTTGATCAATATGGTGCAGATAAAACGATGCATTATATTGTTGTAATTTATGCATTACAATGTTAATGCATTAACTTATTGTAGTTTATGCATTAGAATGAGCATACATTACATTTATGCAATATATGCATTACTGATGTGATAAAAATGCATTAAAATATATCATTCTCACATTCTCATATAAGATCTATTCTCATCGGATCTCTACCCCATAATATATATATATTATCATCATTATATTATAGTATTATAATAGTATATAACTTGTATATATAAAGATTATGATAGTGTATTAGATATATATATCAAGATAATTCATATATTATTATTGATAACATATCCTTACAGGTACATCTAAATAAGTTGTATTTTATTTTGAAATTTACAAATTTATTAATTATTATAATTCTTATCCTAATAGATAACTATCATCATTTACTATACAATTTACTCAGCTATTTTAATACCCGCAGTAAAGATTGAAAATGAAAACACTTTCGAATTCTAATTCTAATATAACTAACTATGCACGTGGACTTCTCTTCTATTGTCTGTGATTGGGCTCGGTAGTTTTTTACAACAATTTATATAAGAATTGAAAGAAAGTATTTAATTTATTATAAATCAAAATTTACTGATGAAAACAGTTCCAAAACAAAAATTACCTTATTAAATACTAATGACCTATCGTGCTTGATACAATCCTGCATTGAAGCTTATTCATCTTTGATACAAATATTATTTTTATAAGCCATGCATATGTGATTCTTCCTTCTCACTTGTGCAACTCAAGCCGCCTTCAATCTCATAGAGATTCCACCTAAAATCGGGGTCGGTCCTGTGTTTGACAATGCCCTAGGCGAAAGAAAAAAATGGGCCCTTATATACATATTTGATAAAGTCTTAAAAGTTGAATTTAAAATAATTTTTACCATTTATTAAAAATTACAATCAAAGTTTCTTCCAAAACAACAATATCATCAAGTCAAACCCATAAAAAATTTGAGAAAGAAAAGAAGAAAAGCGAAATACCTATCCAACATCTCGCAAAATTGTGTGAGAATTCTAAATTCTTCACCTTCACGTACACCTCACCTCCTCAATCCTCCCTCGCCGCTGACTCTCCCTGACTCTCTCTCTCAGACTCTCCAAGTCCTGCCTATTCTTTTTCTTATTTTTTTTATGTATTATAAAAAAATATATATATTTGGGCCCCCAAAATTTCCGGCCCTGGGAACATTGAGCGGGCTCACTGACTCTCTCTCTCTCTCTCACTCTCCAAGTCCTATCTATTCCATTATGCAGCTATACAATACCTGTATGTTTTCCATCGTTTTTCTTACCTGTACGTCTTCAAGGTATAATTTGTTCACATTAACTTCTTATCCCGTATAAACATATATCCACTTATATATTTATCTTTGCGTGTCTCCATTGTAGACTATCGGTTCCGCTCCCCTACCCACCGTGAGCACCATTAACGTGTCCACCGTTGATATGTCAATGCCACGTGGGTAGTGAGTCAACCTTATAATAAATATTAATATTTTAAATTACTAATAATTAACTACTCAATTTATGAAAACAATATTTATTAATAATTATAAATAAATTAATAAAGTAGTACTCAATCTAATTAATTTGTTAAATCAAATCATCCGATGATACGATCCTCGCCGGAGTTGCAGACACCGACATGAATAGCTTACACCCAAGACTAAATCTGAACCGAATTAGATAAGATGGAATGTTCCAAAACCTGTGAATCAGTTTCTCGAAGTGAATTAGGCGTACGGCTGTTTCCTAAAACTCAAAGATAAGACGACACGGAAACTCGGGGACGATGAATGACACACAACGATGGATGGTTTGACTCGCCGATACGTCGATATGAACATCACAGTGGCATGCTGCCAATCCGCTAGTTCGGTGAACAAACTGAAAGAGATAAACTCACAAAATATTATTCATCAAATCGTTATTTAATACATGCCCTACAAGACCTATTTATAGGGGTGGAATACAATAAAGTCCTATTCTAATAAGGAAAAACAATTCCATAAATAAAAAGAAAACATAATCATAATCTAGTAAGGAAACAATTCCTAAACTAATAAGGAAACAAATTCTAAACTAATAAGGAAACACATCCTTAACCTAATAAAATATAAAACTACCAATATAACTAAAATAAAGCCTTATTTTTTGCCTACAACCGAAAATTAAAATAAAATAAATAAAATCTTCAAATCTTCAATCTTGGATTGCATCATTCCCTTCCTCTTGAAAGAGATTTGTCCTCAAATCAAAAGCTTCAAGCCTGCATCAAAGAACAATATTTTTTTTTTCTTTTTCTTTTCTCTTTCTTTCTTTTTTCTTTTTTTTCTAAGACAAAAACAAGTAAAAGATAGAGGTTCGGATCAGACTCTGATACCAAATGTATACTATTCACATCAGCGTCTGCAACTCTGGCGAGGATCGTATCAATCCCTATTTGCTGCAAGTGATCACAAGTCATCATTCTTCCCATCAGCGCCATCCATGTGATAAAAATACACTTTGGAGGAGCTATGTTATTACATAGCATTCGAGTCCATGGCACTCTCACTATTTCACCTTGCATTTCCTTATATGATCTTCGAGTAGAGAGTACTTCCTTGTTTGTAGTATTTTCTTCACTACCCATGATGCTTGTTGAGAAATTCTCATGGTAGTGATATCTGCTCCCTTGATATAGACACCATGCACCCACTCCACCCAAACTTTATCTTGTTTTTGTGATAAAGACCATAACAGTTTACAAATTGTGGTTCTATTCCAAATTTTCATGTATATCAAATTCCACCCTCCTACACTCCTAGGTTGGCACAAATATTCCCATGCTATCGAAGCTTTCGTTGTTATTCCTGCATTCCCAGTCCAGAGAAAAGATCTGCAAGCTTGCTGGATTAGTGTAATCACTTTTTGAGGTAGCATGAAAACTTGACACTAATAGACTTGCATACTAAACAGAACAACTTTCACTAGGTGAATTCTTCCTGCATATGACACCAATTTGGAAGTCCAAGTCTCTATTCTATCCAATATTTTCTTGATCAAGGGTTGGCATTGAAGGATAGAGAGTTTCTTAGAAGACAAAGGCACTCCTAAGTATTTGAAAGGAAGATCTCCTTTTCACCAATCCAAATTCAGCCAAAATGAGCTCATGTTCTCTTATGTTCACCCCCAAAGTAAATACAGCTCTTTGTAGGATTGGCATTGAGTCCAGAAACTTTTGAAAATTTGGTACATGATTGCATGAGTTTCCTAACAAATATCACATCCCCTTTAGTGAACATCAAGAGATCATCAGCAAAACACACATGTGTGAGTCCATACCTTCTACATTTTGGATGAAAATTGAAATCTCCTTGTTGGGAAATTTATTAAAGTTTTGATTGATTCCAAAACCAACTGACCCCAATCGAGTAGATGTTGTCAGATCCTAATGTTAGCAGTTAGGCTCGCTGTTTGAGCATTGTTAAGATTTTATCTTTACAGGACTCCAGCTGAAGACGGCAACAAGGCTTCACTCGGATAGAACATCAGTTGTGAGGAAGACAACTGAGCATTCATCAGATGAGCATTCAAGTGGCAAGATGCAAAAGTCAACCAAGTATTCAAAGGAAGAAGTTGTAAGAGAACATCAGATGGAAGAAAGTCATCTGAGCGTTCAAACCCAACTGATCAGACACAACAAGGACAACTGAGCGTTCAAGATAGAACATCAGTTGTAGACTCAATCAGTTAGAACAACAACTTGAAGTTCAAAGTCAGCTGAGAGTTCACATGTTCTTACTCAGACAAAAGCATTCAGATAGAACATCAGCTGAAGACCAATCAGATGAAGATCAGACGACTCAACCAACCATCAAATGTTAGAGGTCAACGATTAAGATTTGAATTTCAAACAAGGAAGTCACGTGAAGGTTTGAATCTCTGTCATTACCTCATTTGGCCCAACACAAGGCTATCTCAGATGGAAAGCAGAAGCATGCAGTTGCCAAATTCGGAAAGTCTGCAGAGATGAGAGACAAGCCATCGCTTTCAAAGAACAGAGATCAACAGCTCTTCCAACGGCTAGTTGATTCTCTCCGCCTATAAATAGAGGCCTTCATTCATTCACCAAGACCACGGGAATACGAGACAGACAAGTGAGAAGAGATATTCAAGCGAAAGAACAACTTCATTCTGCACTCAATCAAAACCTCCAAGAACATCATTAGTTGAGAGTTCTAGAGAGTTAGATTTTGTCCTTGTAGTTTTTGATCCAACCTTGAGAACATCACTTGTTGAGAGTTCGTAGAGTGTTAGATCTTAGCTCACTTCTTGTTCGAGCTATTTAGTTGGAACCCCACCTTTTCTTTCACCTGAAAAGGTTCTTAGGACCCTACTCTTCCCATAACTGAGTAGATAGGTTGATTAGTACCCGAAAACTAATCTGTAAGGTTGATAAGTACCCGTAAACTTATCTCAACGGTTGCAAAGCCCGCGTGAGTTTTGTGGTTTGTCCAGAAGAACTTGGACTGAGTTGTGTGGACTCACAACTCCCCGTGGACGTAGGAGTTCTCTTCGAACCACGTTAAATCTTGTGTGTTGTGTTTATTTTTAGTTATCTTATTACATATTCAACTGACTAACTAACCTGCATACAAACTGCATTCTTTCATACCAACTGTCTTGGTTATTGACCAACCGTGCACTTTAGCGTGAGTTAATTTTATACGAGTTAATTTCCACCACATTCCGCACAGCACTTCACTTCCAACCGAGTGTTTCTTACTCGGTTGTGATTCCAACTGAGTTGCTTACTCGGTTGTGTTATTTTTAGGGGGTTGTTTTAAAAAGTTTTATCTGGTGTATTCCCCCCCCCCCCCTTCCATACACCAGAACTCGTATCGGGACCATCAAGTGGTATCAGAGCAGTGGTTCAAAAGACTACTGACTCTGTTTCACAAGGTGTGAATTCGAGGTGTTTTCTTCAGTGGTCAACTGAACAGATCTTTTTATCACGCTAGTGCATATTTGCTTGCATATTTCTTCTGTTGTAGTGTGCAGATGGATGTCAAGGACAAGATCGTGGTCATGTTCTCGGTTGTGAACTATACATCCTGGAGAACTCGGATGAAGAAGATCTTACTGTCAAAGCATCATCGGATGCAACAAGTACTCACATCCAGACCGATCATCATCAGAGAGAGAATCACTCGCACTCCTACAAATCCCAACGATAGGGATGCAACTGTGGAGTTAGTGGAGAAGAAGCCAGAAGACTTCACTCCAGAAGAAGCCAAAGTGAGCCAGCTGGACATCTAGGCTCAGAGCACGATCATGTCCACAGTTGGACAAGATTATCTGCCTTGGATAGAGGAGTGTGAAACCACCAAAGAGATGTGGGATATCTTGGCATCGCTGAGTGAAGGAAGCGACGAGACAAAGGAGAACAAGTTCTTAGATGCCTGCAAGATTTTGATAACTTTTGCCTGAGAACTGATGAAGCCATTGATCAGTTAGAGTTCCGGTTCATGGACATCATCAGAAGGATCCAGTCCATCCCAAGAGGAAAATATACTTTGAGAGAAATCAACCTCAAAGTATTACAAGCTCTACCAGCTGAGTGGGATACCTTCACCAACATCCATGAGAGCCGAGCTGACCTTGGTGTGATGGGAACTGAAAGATTGTTCTCAATTCTGAAGGGAAATGAGTACAAGGTGAACCGACGAAGGTCAACTCAGTCCTCGGTTCAGATGAGTCGACATGAGGATGTTGGTTCAGCCACCAAGTCAGTAGCGCTCCGAGCTGACTATTCAAAGCTGCGAACATCAAGGCCAACAAGATCAGCGGACACGGCTACTAAGGAGCCAAGCAGAGAAGAGCTACAACAGAACATAGCCGCCCTGTCAAAGAAGCTAGCTGACATGGACACTCGGTTCGGAAAATACAAGGGGTTCTACAAATCTAACCGAACTCGAGATAACTCAAAGCCTGTGACCAACGATTGCTTTGAATGTGGCAAGGAAGGACATTTCAAAGCAGATTGTCCAGACCTCTCGAAGAAAGAGAGAGAAGCGTTGAGGGCCAAGCAAGCTGGAAAGAACAAGGCCATGGTTGCAGAAGAAGCAGCTGATGACATGGACATCTTCACTGACACTGAAGATGAGGATGAACTGACTTCCACCAACAACGCTATCAGTCAGGATCAATGCCTCATGGCACTTGGAACCGACCAAGATGATACTGAGGTACACTCCAGTCCTGCTAATTTGAATTCTTCCAATATTTCTAACATGCAGGAAACACTGGATAAAGAGTTGGAACCCTCCTGGAGTGACTTTCAAGAACTCAGTGAGGAACTACATCAGCAATCGGTTGAGTTTAAGAGTCTTCAAGAATAGTTCTCCAAACTTGAAGAATCCTTAACCGAAAAGGACGATCTGATCAAGAGTCAAACTGAAGAGATGGATAATCTCAAAAGTCAACTGAATGCGGTCAACCGAACTAATGCTCCAACTGATGAGGAGTTGACAAAGCAGATCAAGGAGCAGCAAGATCAGTTGATAAAGCAAGAGACTTAGATCGACCAGCTGATAAAGAAGTCAGACGGATAAACCGAGCATATAGCTGTCCTCTTCAAGAAGTTGCAAACTGAGAAGGATAACTTAATTAAGCTATATCAGTCATCCAAGATCATCGAGAATCTCATCAATTACAGCCGATAGATAGATGACGTGTCAGGACTCGGTTATGACGTGATCAAGGATACTGGAATCCCTCCAGCGACCTTCATCAAAGCTGTGGAAGTCAAGGTTGTCGAACCTAACACAGTTGAACCTGAATCTCCCCAAAGTAATCCAACCTCCACTTCTCAGCAAGCTCAACCGACCAAGGGAACCACAACTGAGAAGGGAAAAGGAGCAGTAGATGGAGGACAGAACGTTCCATCAGTTGGGACATCAACCAAGAGGGAATGTTCCAAAAGTCAGAAGAGGAATCAGAGGCGTCGGAGACACAATCGCAACCGAACTCAGAACCAGAACCGACCTCTGAATCAACCTCAGAGCCAACATCAGAAAGAATGGAACCGACCGCAGAACCAACAAGGATCCAATCATCTGAATCAACAGCGGTTCCATCATCAGTTCAACCAAAGGTTCCAACCGATGCAACCAATAAGGAACAGGTCGAACAACTGGAGATATTCATGCCACAACATGAACCACCAACAGGGCATGAACAGCTATAGACAACATTCAGGGAGTTGGAATCAGAATCAGCCACAAAGATTCCAACAAGGCGTCCGACCTCACAGGCAAATTCAACAGGATAAGAATCACCATCAAAACAGGGGGAAAGCCTCTCCTCCGAAAGCTCACAATGGGAGAAATCCAACTCCTCCCAGGAAACAGAACATCACTACTAACAACAAGCCTAAGGATAACCGAGGTGTTGTTATAGTTGATGATGAATGAAAAGTGATCTGGAATGATAAATCTATCCGAGTATACAGGGAAAAACGACCCACAGTTCAAGGGGGAACTGGTTCTAACCCTCCAGGACCCAACTAAAATTGGGGACCTAAGTGAGTTTCTCTGTGCAGGAACAGGAGAAACAGCTGAGGAAGAATAAAGCTTCACGAACAATGTGGATGATGGATAGTGGATGTTCGAAACACATGACAAATCTGAAGAATTTGCTTGGGAGTTTCGTGGAGAAAGAAGGACCATCAGTTACCTTTGGTGACAACTCAAAAGGTCACACCAGAGGTTACGGTACCCTTGAAACCAATCATGTTTCGATTTCTAATGTTTCTTATGCTGATGGATTGAAGCATAACTTGCTCTCCATCAGCCAATTCTGTGATAATGGTTTCTCTGTCAAGTTTGATGCACAGGGTTGCAGGGTTAAAAATGTCGGATCAAAGCACGTCATATTGTTGGGAAATCGACCGCCAACCGGGAATGTCTACTATGCTGACTGGAACAGTAGTCCTCATGACACCTGCCTGTTATCAAAGAGCAGTTCAGATGTGAGCTGGTTGTGGCATAAAAGGCTCAACCATCTGAACTTCAAGACTATGAACCGACTTGCCAGACAAGAACATGCAAAAGGCATACCAAACCGAGTGTTTTCAACAACACATATCTGCAGTGCATGCCAGTTGGGAAAGCTCGCTAGATCCTCCTTCCGGTTGAAGACAACTCCCTCAACCGACCGAGTGTTACAGCTGATCTACATGGATCTCTTCGGGCCAGTTACACCAAAGAGCATGAATGGCAACGAGTATACCCCTGTTGTGACTGATAATTTCTCCAGATACACGTGGACCATTTTCATACGACACAAGAGTGAAACCCGAGATGAGCTACCTAAGTTGATGGATCGGATATCAAACCAACAAGAGATGAAAATCATTTCCATCCGATCAGATCGTGGAACCGAGTTCCTAAATGAAACCATCATCGAGTACTGCGAGAAGCATGGAATAACTCATCAAACATCAGCTGCGCGTACTCCGCAACAGAATGGAGTAGCTGAGAGAAGAAACCGAACACTGAAAGATGCAGCTACATCCATGTTGACAAGCTCAGCTCTGCCAAAGAGATTTTGGGCTGAGGTCATCAACACAGCATGCTACACCCAGAACCGGTCTCTTCTAACCAAGCGGTTGGGAAAGACACCATACGAGCTATGGAGACGCAGGAAGCTTGATGTTTCATATTTTCACGTTTTTGGTTCTAAATGTTATATTCACAACAATGGGAAGAATCAGTTGAAAACTTTTGATGCCAAGGCTTCGAAAGGCATATTTCTCAGATATGTCGCTCGAATCAAGGCTTATAGAGTTTTCAACAATAGCTCTCGTGTTGTGGAGATAACACCTCATGTTAGTTTTGATGAATCTACTTTTGAGTGCAGGGAACAAGTTAAAGGACGACAAGCTGATCCACAGTTCCACCTGTTCTCACCAGATCGCAAGCACTAAGGGAAAAGAATTTAGCTGAATCATTGGTATGGGCAACTGAGGATGATGATCCATACTCCTCTGAAGATGAATGTGAAGACCCCAGCTCATCTCAAGGGGGAACTCCCGCTGATGCCTCTCCAACAGCATCAGCATCCAAAGCCCAACCGAGCCCGGTTCAAAATGTTATCAATGTTGAGGATCCAGACTCAACAACTGATAAATCACCAGCTCAGAAGAGTCCAGCATCTCCCACAGCTCAGATCACGGAACAGCCACAGTTGGAAGAAGAAGGAAGACGCAACAGAAGATGGTATGAAGATCATTCCACTGACAACATCATCGGAGATCCAACCGAAGGTGTACGTACAAGGAGCAGAGTTGCAATTCCAGATTCAACTGAGGAAGATTCCAACACTTATGCCCAATATGCTGAGGAGTTGGCAGTTCTTGAGGAGTTCAAGCAAGCTGGAGATGTTGCCATGATTTCTTGCTTCGTAGCTGATGTACCAGAACCAAAGAATGTTGTGGAAGCTCTCAACTGTGTGCACTGGACAACATCCATGCAAGAAGAACTGAATGAATTTCTACGCAACTGTGTATGAGAGTTGGTAGAAAGACCAAATGGTGTCAAAGTCATTGGATTAAAATGGATTTTCAAGAACAAGAGAGACGCCATTGGATTCATCGTGAGGAATAAGGCAAGGTTGGTAGCTCAGGGATATTGCCAATAAGAAGGAATTGATTTCGAGGACTCCTTTGCGCCGGTTGCAAGGCTGGAAGCCATCCGAATCTTTCTAGCCTATGCTGCATTTCACAAATTCAAGGTCTATCAGATGGATGTGAAGTGTGCCTTCCTCAACGGTGATATCAAGGAAGATGTATATGTTGAACAGCCTCCTGGTTTTGAAACTGGAGATGGAAGAGTGTACAAGTTGAAGAAAGCAATCTATGGACTAAAACAAGCACCCAGGGCTTGGTATGACACTCTTTGTGGTTTTCTTCTGAACTCGGGGTTCAAACGAGGGTCAGTTGACAAAACCCTGTTCACCATCAAAGTTGGAGAAGATATACTTGTTGTGCAAATCTACGTCGACGACATCATATTAGGTTCTAAGTCGGAGGAACTGTGTGAAAAATTCTCAAATCTCATAAAGAAGAAGTTCGAGATGTCAATGATGGGCTAGATGAATTATTTTCTTGGACTACAAGTAAAGCAGTCACCAAAAGGGATTTTCATCAATCAGTCCAAGTATACAAAGGAGCTCATCACCAAGTTCGGATTACAGACAAGTAAGACCACAAGGATCCCGATGAATACTAACTGGAAGATTGAACCTGGAACTGAGGGAAAGCTCGTGGATGCCAGTAAATATAGAGGGATCATCGGTTCTTTGCTTTATCTAACCGCCAGTCAGCCAGACATATCTTACGCGGCTGGAGTGTGTGCTCGGTTCCAAGTTCAACCGAGGGAAGCTCACATGTTGGCAGCAAAGAACATCATCAAGTATCTGAAGGGAACTGTAAATGTTGGGTTATGGTATCCAACCGACGACAACATCCAACTGACCGGATACTCAGATGCAGATCTAGCCGGAGACCGGTTGGACAGGAAGTCCACATCTGGACACTGTCAGTTCATGGGAAGCAAGCTAGTTTCGTGGTTCTCCAAGAAACAAGCATGTGTTGCCACTTCTACAACCGAGTCAGAGTATATGGCTGCTGGTAGCTGCTGCATGCAAGTGTTGTGGCTCAAGCAACAGCTGAGAGACTATGAAGTTGCAACTGGACAGGTTCCCATTCATTGTGATAGCTCTAGTGCCATTACTATCTCTTTGAATCCCGTTCACCACTCTCGGACAAAGCACATTGACATCCGACATCATTTCATCCGAGACCATATTGAGAAGAAGGACGTATCCATGGAGAATATTCCAACTGAGATTCAGAGAGCAGATATCTTCACCAAACCTCTAGCCGAAGCTCGGTTCAAGATGTTATGTGATCTACTTGGATTGTTGGATCCATCAGATGAGGAACCAGCTGAGGTGAAGAGATAGATATCCATCTGAGGGGGAAGCTCAGATGAAGGGGGAATCTTGGATGCGGATCGCCAACTGAAGACATCAGACATCAGCTGAACAGACGAACTCGAGTCAGCTGGTGTTATGCTGCAACATTGGATCAGACGTCAGCTGAACAGACGAACTCGAGTCAGCTGATGGTATGCCGCAACATTGGAACACAGCTGATTCCGACATCAGCTGACAGGGGAACACAGCTGATTCCTACATCAGCTGGCACGTAACATTTATGGCTGAAGGTGTTATGTTCTTAAATGAGAATATTTGTAATAAATTCAAACATTCCTGAGCAAGTCAGTTACATTAAAATAGCCATCATGTCGCATTAAATGTAAAGTACGGCCAAACATCAATAGCCTACTTTATAGTGCGACTGGGCTGACATGAAAAGCTGTACACCTTCTCACGCGCTGGTTGGAACTCGGTTCATGACGTCAAGTCAAAGATAGTCAACAGTCGCGTGATCTCAGCCGTTGATGGATTCGCGCCATTTAACCCCAACCGTCGATCTCAATCGAGTCAAAAACATATAAATAGCGGAAAATCAGGAAGTGATCTCTTACCTTCCTCATTCGTGTTTATCTACAGTTACTATTCATCATCTTCTCGGATTTTGTCTAACCGTTTTCTGTAAAGATTTTCCTTCCCTCTTATATATACCTTCGCAGTGATACTTAATGGCACCCAAAAGCAAGAAAATGGCTTCTTCCGGACCCTCTCTTGTCCCCATCTCGTATGAAGAATCGTTCGACCTGCTCGTTTCGAAGATTCACTTCGAGCAGATTCTTTCCGATGACGAATTGGAGTCACCGGTGTTGGCTCCCCTTGCAAATACTCTCAGGGAGAACGGGCTCCTGGAATGGGCGAAGCTCTACCCCACCCACCTGCTCAGGCGGCAGGTCGGTGAATTTTATGTGAATCTGCAGTCGTCCATCGACAGCAGAGAAGGAGTTACAACGGAGGTCTCATGTCGGCAACGCGACGTTTTGGCCAGAACTATTTGCCGCGTGTCTTTCCCCATCGCAGTTTCCGACGTCCTTCGCCACGTCATTCCAGTAAACCACACCGCCACGGACTTCATTGAAAACATAACCGACAAGCAAGCTGATGAGTTTTCTGGAAAATGCTCTGATCACGCCAGAGAGATTGAAGAGCAATATGCAAAGGACGAAATTGAAGCCAGAACATCGACTCATGTTTGATGTTGTGTCAAAAGTCGTGTTCGGCTACAGCGGAGCATTCGACGACATCAGCCGACCAAAGCTGAACCAGTTGATGGCATTGGAGCACAAACACGATATCAACTAGTTCCAATATTTTCTGAACCAGCTGATCCTGGAGAAGCAAAAGATCTCCGAGACCACAACCGACTCAAGGGAGAGACTGTTGAGTGTCAAGGGGACGCTCAACTTCGGTTGCAAGATCTCAGCTCTGATCTTGATCGCAACCGAAGGTCGGAATATGGTCTGGGAGGATTGCGAAGAAACCCCAGTGAAGAGGTTGATGTTGTTCCCAACAGCGAAGAAGGCGCAGGAGGTGATTAGGAGTGTATATACTCCTAAGGAGAAGAAAGATGCTGCGAAGACTACTGAACCCACAGGTGAGGAGGTACCAGCTGTCAGTCGCCCCACAAAATCCAAAGCTGCACGCCGACGCAGGGCTGAGTCGGAGAAAGAGAAGGAGGCTGAACCTGCCCAGAAGAAGCTGAGGGTAAGGTTCAAGAAGACGGTTGTAGAGACAGTTGAAGAGCCAGCTGAGGTGCCGGCTGAGGAGCATGCCGAGGAGCCAGCTGAAGAGCTAGCTGAGGAACCAGCTGTTGATGCACCAGCTGAGGAGGAGGCACCAGTTGAGAAGGCACCAGCTGAGGAGCCATCCGAGTCGAGCTACTCAGCTGAGGCAGCTGCCTTCAAGATCGTCCCTCGAGCTGCTGGAAACCGATGAGGTGGAAGGGATGGAGACGGACGTGACATCGGATGCTTCTTCCTCCTCTGAAGACATTGAAGACGTTCCAACCTCCCCCACGGCAGGAGTTGATGCCGTACTGCCTCAAGAGCCTCTTGCTCTCTCAACCGAACCACAGTCAAATGTTCCGAGCTCATTGCTCGATGCCAACATTGTGACCGCTTCTTCGGCCAATGTTGAGGAACCGATTGAAACCCCCCTCCCCACAGAATCTGATATTTCGAGCCTCCAACTCGATGCCAATGTTGAGACCACTTCTTTGGCCAACATTGATGAAACATTTGAACCATTGCCATATGATCTATCTCCCTCCACAATAGACGACGAAGCTGACCGTCAGGCAATTGCGTTGGAGCATGAAGGCAAGGTGGCCTACTGCTTCCAAAAGCTAATCAGGATGTTCCCAGAAGCTCGCGACATGCCAATCTTCGCAACTCTTGGAACCGAGCTGTTGTACCAGTTCAACCTGATCTTCAGTCACTGGTACGTGAAGGAAGATACAATCAGGGTACACAGCTGGGACAGGCTAAAGGCGGACGAGTCTCGCATCCGAGACTACTTCAACTATACCAACCTGGAAGTCGCCTACAACAACAAGGTGGCTCTGCTGACGCGTCGTATGGACCAAAGCAAGGCAGAAGGGACTAATACAAGGGAAGCAGCTGGACGAGATTGCGTCGAATTCCTCGATAACATGCTGATCAAGTCAGCTGACTTTCTAAATAATTTGGACACAGCCGCCGCCGCAGCAAGGATGAAGAAGAAAAGCTGCAATTGTACCTGGCCAACCGACAAGCCATGGTCACAGTTGAGCCACCAGTCATGATTGAACAAGCCTCTCCAGCTGATCAGCCAGTTCCCTCTTCTGAAGAAATCTGTGAGCTGATAGCTGAGAGGGTGAACCAGCTGAGGACAGAATTGCTTGCCAACTTCCAGCAACACAAAGACGATCAGCTGAGGATGTTGGAAGCGCAAGAAGAGAAGAACAAGCAGCTGGTGGAGGAGAATGCCTCACTAAATATAAAGCTGGATGAATTCTCCTCCTCTACCAGCCAAGACATTTCGGATTTGAAGAAAACTGTTCTGGGGATGAAGTCTGAGCTGAACATTTTCCAATCCTTGTCTGACTCCAACCTTGCTAAATCCCAACAGACACAGGATGAAGAATGGGAGTCCCGGTTCGAGTCAAGATGGGCTGAGTTCGTCGCTTTCCAGACTGAGGTAACTGAAACACTTGCTGGATTGAGGAAAGCCGAACAACAACGCCATGACTCCGCACTGGCAAAGAAGGTGGAAATCGAGTTCGCGGTCGATGAACTCTTCAACCGCATTCAACAAACCGAACAACAGCTCACCTCTCTAGATGGTTCAGTAGCAAGCCTTGTTGCTGATGCCAAAAAAGGGGGAAGATAAAGAGGCGGATGTTGAGATGTAGGAAGAAGAAGAAACCCAAGCCGAGGAAGCAATGCCAGCTGCAGCAAAATCTCAGCTGAGGAAGAAGACGAAGAAGTCCGCTCCCAAGTCAACCGAAGTCGGTGGAGCTGAAATGACAAAAGACTTGGAGCTGGCGGAGAAGTTTGGAGTTTCTTACAACTCCATAGCCGAGATCGCAGCCGAGCTTGATTCGGAACTCGACGGTATCACAACCGAAGAGTGTATTGCAGCTGTCAAGGCTATGGATGTTGAGGAGAAAGATTACATGAATCCGAGCTGGATCAGGAAGTTCGCTGCCAGCCAAGCTCGAAGGGTCAACCAGTTTGAGGAGGAGCTGGACAAGATAACCAAGAACTTGGACAGAAACATTGCCTCCCGCAGCCGTCACCGAATCGATAAACATCAAGTTAAGGCTGAAGCACGGCTAAGACAGCAGAGGTTGCCAGGAAAGACTAAGCTCCAAAGTCGGTTCAGGCATGTCGACAAATGGATGCCAGCTGAGTGGAACGAGGAATGGGAGCTTTTCAAGCAGGAGTTCGTAAATGACTTCTACTACAGGAAGGTTTACACAACCGACAATCCGAGGAAAGCGTTTAAGGAAGCATTGACCGAACTGCACACTGGGGACCCAGGCATGTTCAGCCAGTTTAGGCGTGCTATGATTGAAGCAAAACTGGACTTGAACACAGTTCCGGTCCCTAAGAGGGTCACTTATCAGCCTCCCTTCCTCCCAGACTCTAGCACCCCCAACAGAACAAAGATTGCAGCCGAGGCGAGGCAAGTATGCAAAGAGCATGGGGTGGACATCTCAAAGGAGTCAGCTGAAAAGAGAGAGATTTTTGTTAGAATATTTAGCAAGTATGGGCTTCAATATTAGCTCAGTTAGTTTTTGAGCAACTGATGTAACTTTTGTCTTTTTGTGCTTACTTTTGTAATCATCAGTTGTAATAAAAACTACTCAGTTATACGATTCAACTTGACGTACAATCTCTCATTGTCCAAGCTCTGAATCGCAAAGTTATTTCAATATCATGTTATAACTGTGCTAACCCTTTGATGTTTTAATCTTATAGACTGTCCAGAATTTCAGCTGAGATTTTGGATACGTCAGTAGGATTTAGATCAGTTTGCCTTGTAAGATTTTTTATAAGGGTTTTAAAGTTTTAGAGTTTTGATCTGTAAGGGTTTTGGCATCATCAAAAAGGGGGAAATTGTTGGGAAATTTATTAAAGTTTTGATTGATTCCAAAACCAACTGACCCCAACCGAGTAGATGTTGCCAGATCCTAATGTTAGCAGTTAGGCTCGCTGTTTGAGCATTGTTAAGATTTTATCTTTACAGGACTCCAGCTGAAGACGGCAACAAGGCTACACTCAGATAGAACATCAGTTGTGAGGAAGACAACTGAGCGTTCATCAGATGAGCATTCAAGTGGCAAGATGCAAAAGTCAACCAAGTATTCAAAGGAAGAAGTTGTAAGAGAACATCAGATGGAAGAAAGTCATCTGAGCGTTCAAACCCAACTGATCAGACACAACAAGGACAACTGAGCGTTCAAGATGGAACATCAGTTGTAGACTCAATCAGTTAGAACAACAGCTTGAAGTTCAAAGTCAGCTGAGAGTTCACATGTTCTTACTCAGACAAAAGCATTCAGATAGAACATCGGCTGAAGACCAATCAGATGAAGATCAGACGACTTAACCAACCATCAAATGTTGGAGGTCAACGATTAAGATTTGAATTTCAAACAAGGCAGTCACATGAAGGTTTGAATCTCTGTCATTACCTCATTTGGCCCAACACAAGGCTGTCTCAGATGGAAAGCAGAAGCATGCAGTTGTCAAATTCGGAAAGTCTGCAGAGATGAGAGACAAGCCATCGCTTTCAAAGAACAGAGATCAACAGCTCTTCCAACGGCTAGTTGATTCTCTCCGCCTATAAATAGAGGCCTTCATTCATTCACCAAGACCACGGGAATACGAGACAAACAAGTGAGAAGAGATATTCAAGCGAAAGAACAACTTCATTCTGCACTCAATCAAAACCTCCAAGAACATCATTAGTTAGATTCTGTCCTTGTAGTTTTTGATCCAACCTTGAGAACATCACTTGTTGAGAGTTCGTAGAGTGTTAGATCTTAGCTCACTTCTTGTTCGAGCTATTTAGTTGGAACCCCACCCTTTCTTTCACCTGAAAAGGTTCTTAGGACCCTACTCTTCCCGTAACTGAGTAGATAGGTTGATTAGTACCCGAAAACTAATCTGTAAGGTTGATAAGTACCCGTAAACTTATCTCAACGGTTGCAAAGCCCGCGTAAGCTTGTGGTTTGTCCAGAAGAACTTGGACTGAGTTGTGTGGACTCACAACTCCCCGTGGACGTAGGAGTTCTCTCCGAACCACGTTAAATCTTGTGTGTTGTGTTATTTTTAATTATCTTATTGTATATTCAACTGACTAACTAACCTGCATACAAACTGCATTCTTTCATACCAACTGTCTTGGTTATTGACCACCGTGCACTTTAGCGTGAGTTAATTTATACGAGTTAATTCCACCACATTCCGCACAACACTTCACTTCCAACCGAGTTTCTACTCGGTTGTGATTCCAACTGAGTTTGCTTTACTCAATTGTGTTATTTTTAGGGGGTTGTTTTAAAAAGTTTTATCTTGTGTATTCCTCCCCCCCCATACACCAGAACTCGTATCGGGACCATCACTCATTCCTCCTTTAATTCAAGTAAACACCTACTCAGTTGATCCATGCAAATGAAAAATATATAAGGAGAAATGGGATCTTCCTGTCTCATTCCCCTTTTGGCTTGAAAAGGAGCAATAATCCCTCATTTACATTGATAGTATATGAGACTGTCCTTATACATTCCATTATCCATTGTGTGAACTTATAGGGGAATCCTAATCGAAGCAGCAAATGTCGCACAAAAACCCACTCCACAAAGTCATATGCTTTTTGTATGTCCACTTTAATCATGCAGCGTGGAGATATGTTCTTCTTATTATAACCCTTGATAAGTTCATGACTGATTAATATGATATCATGAATCAGTCTCCCATTCACGAATGCTGACTGACTATCACTTATTAACCCTCCCAACACTTGTTGCATTCTTTTAACTAACACTTTAGAGATAACCTTGTATATTTACTACAACATGCAATCGGCCTGTAATTGGATAGTTTCTTACAAAATAAAAATATGTTCACAAATTACGTGTCACTCTATTAGTAATTATAAAATTATAGTAAAATATATTTATCATAAGTGAAGAAAACAATTACAAGAATTTTTTTCTTTTTTGAAAACGCAATAATAAGAAAGATGCCTATTTTCCATTTTCGTCTGTCCACAAAAATGTGCTTGTTCTATTTTTAGAAATATGACCACACAATCTACTCTAATGAAACTCACACTCAACCAACTTATTTTAATTTAATCCTCAAGTCAACCAATTTATATTAATTTAATTTTCTACTCAACCAATTTATTTTAATTTAATCTTCCATTCAATCCAAGTGAGAGCTTTATTCCACTTACTTAATTTAAACCTATTATGTGGAACTTTTATTCTACTCACAATACACTCTATCAAATTTATTAAGGTCCGTGCAATTGTATAATAGTCGTCTTTTTCATGGACGTAGGGAGTAAGGCTGTGAGCAGCAGCAATCTTCACGATCGCGCTCGCTCACAAGCCATGTCACAGAGAGCTCGCGCGCTCGCTAGGGCTGCAGCGGCGAGCTCGCTCAAATTTTTTTTTCTATTTTGTTTTCATTTTTATTTTTTATTTGTTTTTGTATAATTAAAACTAGATTATATTAAATTGCATAACTAAATTATATTACAAAATTAAAAGAAATACAATGACATAATTTTAAAAAAAATCCTAAGAACTAAAAAATCGGTCACATCCTTTGCGAGGTAGCAAACCGCCAAATGCGTGAACGGTCGCCGTGTATCGACGCCCATTCATTGAGTGTCGAGTTCACCAGCATCTCCTTAGTGACACTAGCTGAAGCTTGATTCCGGGTAGTCTGGTACAACGTGTTGAATAACCAACAATTGCTCTTGACTCGGGACTAGTGGTGATGCAACTGCGTCGAGTTGCGCTCAGTCGAGCACTGTGGGCGATTCACGTTGTAGCGAGTTCTGCCGCCACCATTGTGGACGTATAACCACGCCCGAGCCAATTCCAAGGTTTCACCACGGTGTAGGGATGAGGAGCCATCGTCGCGAAGATCGCCGATTGAGAGAGAGGGGTAGAGAGGGAGAAGGAGAGGTGTGATATTTGAGAAGGGGAAGAGGGTATTTATAGGGATAAAATGGAGGATTAAAAAGAATGAATTTTAACCGTTGCGATTGCCAATGGTCGCCTGACGATCATTGTGCCATCGAAACGTGTTCGAAAAGCTGCTAGCATACGCGACGAGCGGCGATACTCCAATGAGCGCACGCTCGCAAGCGCCACACTCGACAGTGTGTGTACGCACAATGCACACATGTTTGCTAGGGCAGCGAACGCGCTCGCACACGCGCCGCAGCCCTAACCTTAATATAAATTGTGATATATTTAGTGCGACACTAAATTACTTATGGTGATGTGGCGCTGATGTGTTAATACCACCTTCTCCCTCAGTCTCTCTGTCTCTCACACTCACTCGTACACACACAAGTAAAGTAGATGCCTGTCCTCCCTCTCGCTTTCTCCGACACACGCGAAATAGCTGAGCGTACTTTCAAACCACCAAACACACCATTTCTGCAATATGGCTTAAGCTGTGAGAATCGTAAGCCCTCGCCTCCATTACTCGACCTGGTTTCCTCCTCATATTATCCGAATTCCGACGTGATTCCTTTTTGGCAGCTGGTTAAAAGTTGCCTCGTTCCGGAACTACAAGCCTAGAACTACGAGGAAAGGTGAGCATTTTGTAGAGGCGTTTTCGGTTTTATGTTTTGATTCTTCTAAAAATTCCATTTGCGACGGTTAGGGTGTAGTGAGCATGTTTTATCTCTTGATTTTATTGTTTGTTTAACTCTCTCTCTGGTTTGGTAGCTTGAAACCTCTGTTGCGTGCAGGGTAAGCTACCCATTCCAAGGGCTTGCTACTTTGTTGAATTTCTCGAGAAATTGGGTAGAGGACCGATGTCAACGGTTAATCCAACTTTTCCAAATCCGGAACTGGTCAAAATTGAGGTTGATCAGTTCCAGAGTGTGAGTTTAGAGAGGGAGAAGATTATTAAAATGGAAATGGAAATGGTAAATCTCGTGAGTGAACGTGAGTGGTTGAAGAAAGAGGTCGATTTGCTTGAGAAAACTCAGAGCTATGCGGAGTTAGTGAAATGTAGTCTAGAGGAGAAGCTGGGAAGGAGTGAGAGAAGATGTGAGGAGTTGGAAGAGAAGATTAAGAAAATTGAAGAAAGTAGGATTGATGATTTAGAGCTGAGGATGTTGAAGGTGGAGGCAGCACTTGCCAAAGTGTTGAATATGAATCTTGCCAATTTGGACAACTTTGCTGCAGCTGCTACTGATGGAATTGGAGGCATTGGATTGTCAATGAAAGGTACTTTTGGAGTTGTTTTTTGCCATTCTTATGTCACTAACTTTTAATGTCAAATATGTCGTAATTGGTTGTCTTGCTTCTTTGGAAGTCGTTGATTTTACATGATTCTTTTGTTGGCTTTATTCTTTATTTTCCCTTTCTGTATTCATGTTTGCATGACTTCCATAAGAAGAAGCATTTAAGCTCTAAAGGATATTCTTGGCTAGTGTTTCTCTTATTAGTTAGTTTTGCAACACAATTGGGATTATCTTGAATATGATATGTCAAATCTAACTGAAAAAAGGAGAGTAGAGGTAACACTCGAGGGTTGGACATCTTACAATTATTTCTTTTTACTCAGCTTAATGATTAAGTTCTATAAAATTCTAGCTGCCATATGATTGTTCTTTTCTAGCTTAATGATTAAGGATATGGACAATGACAAGATTGCTTGAGTATTTCTTCATTTTAATTCAAGGAGGATAAAGATCAATCAATTGTTGACCTAAATCATAGAATTACTAAAGTTCTAATTGGGGTAAAACCGTCTCCTGCTACTTCATTTCACTAGTCATCCTGACATTGCCTGAATTCTGGCTTGAAGATACTGTAGAACTCATTAAGAAACTGAAATGTTACTATATTATTTAAAACAGGATATCATCACGAATAACCCATCAGACTAATCAAAATATGATTTCCTGCTTGCTTATTCAAGCTGATCTAATAAGAATGTATGTGTAAGACTGAATCCTAGTCATCATTTCGGGTGTATCTTCTTCTATTATTAATGCACATCCTTGCCCTCGAGGCAGAGATGTCATGATACATAACTCAGAGGTAAGTCGGTCATGAGCCCCCTCTTTATATTTCATGCATCATCCATACCCAACACAGTGAGTTATACCTTGTCCTCTTTCTCATTTTCTGGATTTGAACGCTTTCTTCACCGATAGTGATTCAAGCAATGGAATATCAGCCAATGAAAAAGTGTAGCTCTAGGCCTTTTGTGGATATTAAACGTGCAATTGCCAGCAAAACAGAGCAAAGGCTCCTAGAGCCTTAGGCATGAGGGATACCTTTCAGACACGGGGCACAAGATAAGAAAAAAAATATAAAACAATTAATTTACATGCCAAACTATATTAGTTTTAGTTATGGATAGTAGTGAATTTGAAGTAAACTATTATATTAGCACCTTTTGGATCAAATGAGGGTTAACCACAACTACAAGTGTAAATTATGATAGTTGCACCTTTTTTAATGACTGACTGTTGTCATTGATTGATTGATTCTAAGAGGGATGAAGATTTATTTTACTGATAATTGCAATTAATTTGATAAACATAGGATAGGATTTGAGATTTATATATTTTGAGGATGATTCTGCTTGATTTGAGAAAATAGAACACTACCAAATCATAGATTATTTTATCTTGATTTAATATTAGTTTTCCTCAACTGTGTGTGTGAGTGTAGAATGTAACTATTCTTGCACCCTAAAGGCAAATAAAGTTATATAAAGTAAGATAGAAGGGGAAAAATATCATATGTACGCTAATTAACACAAATGCACGTCAGGCACCTTGTTCGCCAAACTCTTTTGATTCTGGTAAATTGCCCCCCAAATATTGATTCTTTCTGATTACATATATTTTCTGTGCTTGCATTATGTTTCTGCTTTGACTATGTTAAGCCCACAATATGTTTCTTTCTCTACATACTTTTGGCCTTTGTTAAGTTTACAGATCAATCTTTAAAATTTTGTTACCAATTCCAGGTGCTAGCTATCAGATGTCACTTAGATGTCGATGTACTCTTAAAACAATAGATGTAATTAAAGACAATCTACATGAGGAAAACTTGGAAATATTTGAACAATCGTGCTTCGGTAATATGTTGAAGATTAACAAATTCAAATTTCAAGCACACCTGATATTGCAGTTGTTGCTGCATATGGACATGAGTGCCTCCAACAAAGAGAGGCTTATTTTCAAAATTAACAACTCTAACTTGGAATTCGGACCTAGTGATTTTTTCCATATCACAGGCCTTCGCTTAGGCAAATTGGAACCAACAATAACATCATCTTCATCTATTCACAAGGATGTTTTTCAGGATAGGCCATTTATCACTACGAAAAATATTGAAGAAGCCTTCCTTAACACTAGTAGTCGTCATAAGGGGAAAGGTGAATTGACTTTGAAGTTGGCCTTGCTCTATTTCCTTTATGGAATTCTGTTACCACGTAGCAAGAGAAAAATTGATGTGCAATATCTTTATTTAATTGAGGATCTGCAAAAGTTTAATGCATTCCCTTGGGGTCGGGTTGCATATGACCTCCTTGTTTCATCCATTCTTCAACTCCGACTTTGTATAGATGGTTCAAAAGTCACTGATCAGGTAGCAAGTTTCGGTTTATATGGCTTCTGTCATGCTTTCCAGGCATGGGCCTATGAGGTGATGCCTTCTGTAGCCGCATATTGTGCATGTCGTGTGAATAATTTTGAAAACATAACCCCATGGATCTTGCGTTGGTCTGCCAAGAATCTTAAAATCTGACAATCTCAAGATTTTTTTTCCGCTGCGTGATAAAGCACATTTGGTAAGTAGTTATGCTTTGAACAATTGTGTTTGTTATGTAAGATTTGTTATTATTTCTATTTGAACTTCTCTAAAGCAGAATATTGCAATGGGGAAGCGGGAAGAGCTATCAACCGACACACTCTCTCATGTGGCAACACCACTGAATACGGCCAAACAAAAGAAAAGAAAACTGCTTTGTGACAAGGATCAAATGCCTCATGCACAGCCATCATCTGCAGACACACCACCACCACCACCCTCCACAAATGCCTCAACATACTTGTCTCATCATCTCGCTCGTGTAAGTCGATGTAACACGTTCTGTCTACATGTTCTACAATGCTTGCACTATTTTATGCTTGTTTGTGTTACACGTGCTTATATCACAGTATTGTGGTTAACTATTTGTCATATTATGCTTACGAGCAAAACAATGTAATTTTAGGTGAATTGTTTTTGCAAACTCCTTTACCTGTAGTAGACTTATGCTTGCTCTACATTGTGCCTTCAAATATCAAAGTAAATAAATTTATATATTTGCATAACTGTCATGGTCCTACATTATTGCGTACAAATATTACAATGTATTATTGGGAATGAGTATACCAGTTTAGATTCTAGTTGATGAGTTATCAATTAATGCGAAATCTAAAAGAAAATGGACTATCAGATGATCAATTGTTGAACCAATCAATCTAAGCTAAGAGAATCATATCTTTCAATTCCCTTTCATTTTATCTTTCTTATTTTAGCAGTGAAACTACTCTCTGAACGATGCGTCCCCACTTAATAAATATTTTTAGTGTTGATATATACGTGGTTTCCATTCTTATGCCTTAAACTGATAGTGTAACTTTCAGTCACAGACTGATAGATAATTTATCTTTTAGGCTTTAGATGAATAACACTTGTTTGCAAATGTCTAAGCAAAATGTCAATGTGTTGGCTACATTAATGGAGGTAAGTGTAGGCATAACCTCTTTTATGTACTGGCTAACCCATATTTCACATCTATAATATAAATACGTATTCATATGTTTTCATGCTTCTTGCCACTCGTGAAGGAAAAAAATGTGATGATATTGGGCATTATTATGCAGAGACTATCACAGGCTGAGGGTATGTTGGAATCATTACTGAGAATAGTTGATCAGCCTATTCTTGATATCAGCTATGATGAGCTTCCCAGAAATGAAGAGGATGTTTCCTTAGCCACTTGACTGGACACCACATCTGGTTCTAATCCCGTCTCCGTGAATAAAGCTACAGAGAAGCATGCCAGAGCTCATTCTGAACTTGCAAATGACAATCCAGAAACTAATGTGCATTTGGTGCAGTCTAAGATGACAGAGATGCAGCCCCTCGTGGGAAGATGTCCGTCTTCTGCTGCTGTAGATGTCATCACCATAAGCGACGAGGATGATGATGATGATGATGATGATGATGATAATGAAGTTGTTGCTGCTTCTGATTCTTTGCAATCTACGGATTCAGATGATGAGTTTCTTTCAGATAGGTACATGAATAACTTTGTTGCAGAGCTTAAACGTAAGCCAGAGGAATATGAGTATTGATTCATTTTTTATACTTCTCTTTGTTACTTAGCTTAAACGTATAGCCAGTGGAAGGAAAGTTTTAAACTTCTTCATATCGATCCATCTTATTTTGTATTGTAAATGCATTTGATGTCTGCCACTCTGCACTACTTAAACATCTCCTAGGGCCACTATATGCGCATGTAAGTAGAACGACGATTGTGTAACAATTTTTGGATTAATGCTGCAATTTCGCATGCATTTAGCTATTCATATTCTATTTCTATGTAGATTTGAGGCTGTAGTCGACATATCCGGTCGCTGTCTTCGACTGCATGCAACCCATCGTTGATCGCCTCTTTTCATAGTGTTATATTGTTACGATGTCCCACATGGATTCCACATGAAAGTGTGGGAAAGGGTATATAAGTGGGAGTCAACCCTTTACATTTTGACCATGATTTTGGGTTAAGTTATCACTCCCTATTTTATATGCCTAACATATATATATATATAGGGATAGGATCATATAGGAACCACATTTTATATAGGAATTAAGAACTAATCCAAGTCATCCATCCTACAAGATCAATGGATATGATTTAATCTCATAATTAGCTGGTCAAATCCGCTTTTTTTTTGTCAATCCCGTGTCTTTACTTAAGTAGGGTTAAAATGATCATTTTCGCTGTTATGCACTGTAAAATCGTGATGCATTAACTAGTATAAAGTGATGCATAAGCTAGTACAAAGTGATGCATAAACTAGTACAAAGTGATGCATCAATATCAAAATATACATTTTTGTAGACAACAAATAAAATTCATATAAATATGTACTATACAACTAATGCATTATGTATATCGTATTCGATGCGTATAATAGTATCATAATTAATGCATTACGTATATTATTTCGTATTTATTACTTAATATTCTGGGAACAATTTTGTGATGCATTAACATAATTTACGTGATGTATCAATATGATACTCTAACTGCACAAACTAGGAAATGACTT